>CM034157.1:141096198-141696198 GCA_019776745.2 Taxus chinensis
TTATATCTGCATTCAAGGATATTTAAGGTTCATAAAAGAGTGTTGTTTAGTTAAGACAATTTGCATGGAGACAAAGAGAGAGTGTTTTTTTTAGAACTCGAGAAGAAATGGAGTGTTGAGGTTGGATAAATGGACTAGTAGCTAGGAGTTAAAAGGTAAATGTGGACAGTTAGGGAAGTCAGCAACCTTACTCAAAGTACTTGTCATTGGCTATATGCTTGAAAGTTAGACTTCAATGTTAATTGTTCGAAAAGATAGGTGTATGCATACAAAGAAAGATTGAGGGCACGGTTGTAGAGAAGAACAACAACATGAATATGAGAACGTGACATGCTCCTTGAGGAGGATCTACTGAGCTAAGAGGCACACCAACTATAATGAATATAGCTTGTAAAAATATTGTTTTCCACCGTTTAGTCTGGGTGACAACGTAATACGTTGTTGTCGTGTCGAAATTAAATTGTGAGAGGATGAATTGGAAAGTATTCCAGTTTAATTGAATCAAACAACTTTTAATAGATTATTCAGCGCTAAACAAACTTTAAAAATGCAGGTTGTGAAAGAAACAACGTATTGCGTTGAGAAACCACCTTCTTTGATATAGATCTTCTAGGCACATTCATATGTAAAATTATAGTTTTATATAGTACACCATGTATCTTATGTAGCCTAGTAACGAGTCAGAACATTGTTATCAGGGGTAACAACGCAATATGTTTTTAAATTGTTGTACTCATAGTAGGAGGGAATGGATTTAGATCCTGTAGGCACATAAGAATGGTGCATTGCAATTTTATACACTATAATGAATATAGCTTGTAAAAATAAGGTGTTCCATCATTTAGTTTGGGTGACAACGTAATACATAGGATGTGGTACTTTGATGATCCGAGATTGCACACACGTGTGCCAGAGAACTGTGAATTGGCATAAATGTTCCAATATGAATGGTATCATTTGAAGATCAACTTTGAATAGATTATTCGGGTGCAAAACAAACTCATAAAGGATGCAGCTCGTCAAGAGAGAACAACGATGAAATTTTACTATATGCATTCAAGGATATTTAAGCTTCATAAAAGAGTGCTGTTGAGTATAAGACAGTTTGCATGTAGGCACAGAGAGAGTGTTTATCTTAGAACTCAAGAAGAAATGGAGTTTTGAGGTTGGATAAATGTACTACCAGCTAGTAGTCTAAAAGGTAAATGTAGACAGTTAGGGTAGTCAGCAACCTTAGTCAAAGTACTTGTCATTGGCTGTATGCTTGGAAGTCAGACTTCAGTGCTGATTGCTCGAAAAGACGGGTGTATGCATACAAAGAAAGATTGAGGGCACGGATGGTAGAGAAGAACAACAACATGAATATGAGAATGTGACATGCTCGTTGAGGAGGATCTACCGAGCTAAGAGGTACACCAACTATAATGAATATAGCTTCTAAGAATATCGTTTTCCACCGTTTAGCCCGGGTGAAAACTTAATGCATTGTCGTTGTGTCGAAATTAAATTGTGAGAGGATGAATTGGAAAGTATTCCAGTTTAATTGAATCAAACAACTTCTAATAGAGTATTCAGCGCTAAACAATCTTTATAAATGCAGGTCGTCAAAGAAATAACGTATTACGTTGAGAAACCACCTTCTTAGATATAGATCCTGTTGGCGCACCAAGATCTTAAATTATAGTTTTATACAGTACACCATGTACCTTACGGAGCCTAGTAACGAGTTAGGTCATCGTTATCGCGGGAAACAATGTAATATGTTGTTAAATTGCTGTACTCATAGTAGGAGGGAATGGATTTAGTTAGGCACATAAGAATGGTGCTGTGGCCCCACTCATAGTAGCTCGGATTTAAAGTTAGGATTTATAATGTGGACAGCCAATATACTTATTTAGGGCGTGAAGTCTTTTGTACAAAGCATGAAAAAATTACAAGATCCCATAAGTTTTTGAAGTAGTAGGCCCTAGGCCGTAGCACTCTGGTTGTGCTCCTATACTATAAAGTACTCCAACAACAATGAGAACAATCATGAAGTTATATGGAGCTGAGCATTGAAGCTGGGCATAATTGGGGGCATTGTTTATGAGAAGTCTTTGGGGAAGCAAGCTCCAGAGTGCCCATAGCATCTTCCAGAACTACCTGCAGCAACAAATGCAGTATTTTCCAGTTTCCCATATCCAAAGAGAACTTAGTCCAGCTCATGCCGAAGTATAAGAAGGTAAAAGACAGTTAGGGCAGTCAGCTATCTTAACGCATCATATGTACTTGTTATTGGCTGTTAGGTAGAAAAGATTAGTTCAGGTGTATGCATACAAAGAAATATTGAGGGCACGGTGGTAGAGAAGAACAACAACATGAATATGAGAACGTGACATGCTCGTTGAGGAGGATCTACCGAGCTAAGAGGTACACCAACTATAATGAATATAGCTTCTAAGAATATCGTTTTCCACCGTTTAGCCCCGGTGACAATGTAATGCGTTGTTGTTGTGTCGAAATTAAATTGTGAGAGGATGAATTGGAAAGTATTCTGTAGTTTAATTGAATCAAACAAATTCTAATAGAGTATTCAGCGCTAAACAACTCACTTTATAAATGCCCCCTAGGTCGTCAAAGAAACAACTTATTTATGTTGTGATTGATTATCAGTTATTCATTTCATTTCGTAGTGAGATCTTCAAATCTGCAACATCCATAAACCACCTTCTTAGAGCCTATAGATCAAAGTATTGTAGCATATATTGGCGCACATCAAAGTATGAGAGATCTTAGGCACATTGCATTAGTTTTATACACACCATATCACGTGCGTTCCATCATTTATTATGGGTGAAAACCTAATAATAGGATTTGATACTTTGATGATCCTACATTGTACACATGTGGGCTAAAAGTGAAGGGTAGAATTGATCATTGAATGGTATCATTTGAAGACCTTGTTTGATGATGAATCGGGTGTTTAACAGTCTCCTAAAGGCAACAACGTAAGTGTTGTTGAGTTAAGACAGTTTGCATGGAGACAAAGAGAGAGTGTTTTTTTTAGAACTCAGTATTGAGGGTGGATAAATGGACTAGCTAGGAGTTAAAAGGTAAATGTGGACAGTTAGGGCAGTCAGCGACCTTACTAAAAGTACTTGTCATTGGCTGTATGCTTGGAAGTCAGACTTCAATGCTGATTGCTCGAAAAGATGGGTGTATGCATACAAAGAAAGATTGAGGGCATGGTGGTAGAGAAGAACAACAACATGAATATGAGAACGTGACATGCTCATTGAGGAGGATCTACCGAGCTAAGAGGTACACCAACTGTAATGAATATAGCTTCTAAGAATATAACGTTTTCCACCGTTTAGCCTGGGTGACAACGTAATGCGTTGTCGTCGTGTCGAAATTAAATTGTGAGAGGATGAACTGGAAAGTATTCCATTTTAATTGAATCAAAAAACTTCTAATAGAGTATTCAGTGCTAAACAAACTTTATAAATGCAGGTTGTCAAAGAAACAACGTATTACATTGAGAAACCGCCTTCTTAGATATAGATCCTGTTGGTGCACCAAGATCTTAAATTATAGTTTTATATAGTACACCATGTACCTTATGGAGCCTAGTAACGAGTCAGGGCATCGTTATCGCGGGCAACAACGTAATGTGTTGTTAAATTGCTATACTCATAGTAGGAGGGAAAGGATTTGAAATTATTTTAAAGTAATATAATGAAACAAATTTGAATAGTTTCATAATACTATGATGTGCAAAAAAATCTTTAGAACTTCATGTCGTTGACGCAACAACAAATTACGTGGGAAAACAACCTACTTTTATATACATCCCGTAGGCACATAAGAATGTGGCATCATAGTTTTATACACTATAATGACCATAGCCTGTAAATATAACGTATTCCATCATTTAGATTGGGCGAAAATGTAATATGTTGTTGTATTGTTGTAACAAAAACTCTCTCAGGAAAAATCTTACCTTGAATATTAGATATAAGAATTTGAATTACCATTCAACTTATAATTTCTTTGTTTTCAATTAGCCTTGTTTCAAATAAATCTTGCAAACACTAACCAAAATTGTTATTCCTTTCAACTTTGATAGATGACTGGGAAAGTAGTCCAAAAACTTAATAAATTAATAAACAAGATGAGTTGAACTTATCACTGATTTTAAAAAATATAATGTTCTTACCTGATTTGCAATGTACAGATTATTTCCAAATTTTCCCTGTCATGAGCAATAATCTCCTTCAGAAATCTCCTTCAACTTCCATAGCCAAACTTCAGAAATCTCCTTCAACTTCCATAAAACTGAATGAAATATGACTACTGTTCTTTTTTGCAATACTTAAATAAATCATTTATGTAAAAATAATTAAAAAAAAAGAACAGTGGCGCCAAAAAGTGGAGTAAATAGTTTAATGAATATAATTTAAGGAATTGATGGTTGCATTCAATATATATTTGAAAGATACTTTGAAATGGTGCAGCATATTGAAAACAATAAATGTGAATGGGTATGGCTGAGAAGTCAGGGGAGGCGTTGAAATGACTTGGGTTGGTGGAGCAGTCAGTGGAGGCGCTGATAAGACAGGGTCCGTTAACTTTTATTTTGCTCCGTTAAACACTGGACAGTGCTCAGTCAGCGACCAGCTCACTATCCCCTGCGAACTTATGTGAGGGATAGGGCCAGCCGTGGTAAAGAGCGAGAAGTTGGAAATCGATGGTGCTACAAGAGGAGTTCCTCATATTAGATTAGAGGCTAGTGTCTAATGCATTTCTAAATCTTCAGTAGGCATGTTAGATATATGTGCAGTCAAAGTTTGAGGTCAGAATCCGTTGGAAGCAAGCAAAGTTAAAATCCGTAGCGGAAGCTGTGAAACATCCAGAAAGGTTAGCATTCATTGGAATATATGAGAACAGATTCTTAGATTCTATTGGTTTTCAAGTGATTGGTTGCAAATGCAACGATGCTAAATGCCAACACCAATCGGAAATAGGAAGGCATTCTCAACACCTTTTGAATGTTCCCAGGTGTTCCATGAATTCCCTAGAACTCTGAGCCTACAACGTATACTACGAAACATTATGTCAACCAAGCCCGCCGACATTTAAACCAATCGTTCAATGTCACCAATCCAAATCACAATCACATTAGTAGTGTAGCCTTATAAAAATGAGCCACATGAAGAAAACGTTCCATAAAGTTCCCCTTGTTCTCTGAAAATCCACCTGGGTCGACGTAGAGCTCTAGATTATGACAGGTAGCAATTGGTGGTGTTAGCAACCATGTCGGCGAGGAGATGTCAATGGTTGGTATCCAAGGTAAATGTAGGAACGAATGACCGTAGTTTTGAAGCATTAAAATTGCAAAAATATTTTTTAGAGGGAAAAGGTACAATTCAAGCAGCGCAAACAGGTATTTCAACAACTCCACCAACCAAATTTTAGATGCTTAAGTAGCCAAGCTATAGACATTAATGTACGCACTTTCGAGTCATTATTTAGGCGGCCTGGTTCTCATATTACAATTCATACTGGTTCTCAAGTTGGAAAAGAATAATAATTAACCCATGTCTTTGGCCATATTTTGCACTTAACTTTCTATCATTATAACTCTATCTTACAACCTTGTACTTTCCCAGGCTATACCTTCATACTGCATTTTTTCCCTATTTCTTCCTGGTCCACTTTGGGCGCTCTGATCCTCTTTGTACTTTCCACTCACTTTTGGACACTTGAAAAATCCATTTGAGCTTCATTATATTTTAGGTGGTCGGCAATTTTCTGGGTTAGTTATGAAATTAGTAAGCAACTAAAGAATCATATAAATATAAAGTTATGAGACCATAATGTCAGAGGTACCAAGCACTAGGCACTAGCTATCTCCACCTAAGATTGCATCCATCAAAGGCATCTATAGCTATATTTTTATCCATCCATATACATCACAAGGCACACAAGGCTGGTTCATCTGCATCACACTTCATAGGAGGGGAGTCTATTGTTTCCATGCACACATTTACTACATTCTACATTTAATTACTTTCTTGCTACTTCACAAAGTGTGACTAGCACAAGAGCACATAACACACACACTTCACACACACACACACACACCTAGAATTACATTGGGTCTGAGATGTAGTGTAACGCTTAGTGATAAGTACATCAATTTGGTAGCTAAGGACATGGTCTGACCCCTTCATATGTATCTTTCATTTTTTAGGGTTTTGCAGGTGATTCTTCATTGCAGGTTTTTATAGCGATCTTGGCGATCATACGACAACATTCATACGAAAAAGAATCAAACACGGGTGAATACTCAATGACACCTCATAGGAGTTTTTCTAGTCAGTTCCACAGACCAATATGCCCACCGGTGCCCCTATCCCTCTCCAGGTGCTCTAGTCTAGCCAGGCAGTCCAAATCTACACTTTTTCAAGATCCTGTGCGAAGGTTTCCTCCTCATGTTCACCTGGTCCTTACAGACTATGACTTTACAGTCTCGTGACATCAGCGAAAGTAACTAAGCCCTTCTTAGAACATCCTTTATCACATTAGTCGTTTTACATTTTAATTGCTTAGCTAATCCCTTATTACTTCATTCTATGCATGATTATTTTACTACTCATATAACATTGATATTACACTAGAATGGAAAATCTAATTTTATGTTAATCATGTTGCCACTCCGGTGTCAGTGCCAACTGTGGAATCTATCACCCCTTTTAGTGATCCTCATCCTTTTCTTGTCATCATAGAGTTATGGTTTTCTTGCACAAATAATATTATTTTCTAATATGAATCCCTTATTTTAGGTTTACTTACAGTCCAAAAACTTCTTGCTCATTCGTAACATTGTGTATCCATGGGGACTCCAATTGGTCATATAACCAAGTCGTGGATGCATTTATCACACTAAGGAGGAACATCTTATCCCGTACAATCATTTTGTAAAATACCTTCGACAATGACCCACTTTTGAGTCTTATTCACATTTACAATGTGGGTATTAAGTGCAAAGATAATCACCATGCCGATGCCATGGCCTATGTGCATGCTCACTTATCCCAAAAGATGTCTTTTCATGACCAACCACTTTCATCATTACTTTCATTTATGCCTAAGATGGCCTCTATTCCATCCATACCTATCGCATTAGTTTACCCATCACCGTAGTCACTAACACCATTGAATGGTTTACACCTATTTATAACTACCTGTATAAACAACTATCCCTGATACTTGGTCAGCCTCATGAATGCCTGAAATTGGTTACGTCTACGAAGCCACTCGTTATGTTATCATTTCTACATGAATTGTTCAAATGCTCTTGATGGTCTTCTTCTCTGTTATCCATTCCACTTATGACGATATCCCTACGACCACAATATCTAACATTCATGATAGTATCTGTGGTGGCATAATTTTTTGGGTAAAGCCATAACACAGAAACTCCTACGTAAAGGATATTATTGTCTGACAATGGAGAAGTATTTCCTTGATTATGCTAAGCATTGCGACAAGTTTCAGAAACATGGTAACCTCCATCATTCACCTGCATATGATCTTCAACCCATTGTGCCCACGTGGCCTTTCTCCCTCTGGGGATTTGACTTAATTGGCCTCATCAACCCAGAATCTACTGATGGCCAACAATTCATAATTACTACCATAGAATACTTCACCAAGTGGGTTGAAGTTGCACCCTTACATACAACCACTAGGTACCGACATTTTGAGGATCTTTCTTCACCATGCACATTATCACACGGTTTGGAGTATCATCTTCCATTATCATCGATAATGGATCCTCCAAAAATAAATCATGTCAATAAATTTTGGGCTAAGTTTAAGATCAAAGAAATCATTTTCCACACCTTATTATCTAGCAAGGCAATGGCCAAGCTGAAGCTACCAATAAAACTATTTTCAAAATCCTACATAAGATATCATTGACTCTAGTGGCACTGATTGGCATAATAAATATTCTATGCATTATGGGCTTATCACACTAGAATTCATACTCCTACTAATGCTACCCACTTCTCCCTCATTTATGGCACTGAGGCAGTTATTCCATTAGAACTTGAAATACCAACCCTCTGAATCTCTCTTAAGGGCATCCTTAAAGACAATGAATATCGTAAAATTTCTTACACAAATTAGAAATGTTGGACTCATCGTCATGTCCAAGCATTGGAAAACCTTCATGTATACCAATCCCGCATTTCACACGCTTACAATTGCAAGAAATGTTCTTGAGAATTCAATATCAGTGACCTCGTCTTAAAAGAAAACCAGAAAAATACAAAGGCCGAAGAAGCGCTCAAAGGTAAACTTAATCCCAACTGGCTTGGACCCTTATGTTCGGTTCACAGAATAAGCTTAGTGGTGGTGTTTACCACCTTTCCACCCTTCTCAGAAAACCACTTAAAAACCCATTAAATTTCATGCACCTCAAGAAATATTACACTTAAATTGACAAATTCCACTCACCACCCTATGAAACACTCTAGTTCTTTAGTCCATACTCAACTGCCAAGGTTTTACCAATCAAATGGACCTTACATTCACCATGTGACATTTTCCTCATCCACCATTTTACGCATTAGTGACACACACCTTAGGTTAAATTTTCACCCCTTCTTATCATCTTGTAGTGGTATACACTTTAGGCTAAATCACCACCCCCATTTTATCATATTGTAGTGGCACACACCTTAGGGTACAATTCCCACTTCCTTCTTATCCACCTTATAGTGACATACGCTTTAGGATAAATCGTCACCCATCTATATCCTTTCATCTTATAGTGATATACACTTAAGGCTAAATCATCACTCTACATTCAAACAAGTCATGGTATACGCTTAGGCTATAGGGTCCACACATTCTATAGTGATATCTTTCCATATCTCGTCTATCATCCACCATACACTCATTACTATAGTGATATACGCTTAGGGATAAATCATCACTCCTCCATTCAACAAGTCGTGATATACACTTTAGGCTATAGGGTTCACGCACATCTCTTCCCATGTTGCATTTCATCACCATTACATACACACTCATCACAATGCGCTAGATACAACCTACACTACTCGACCATTTCCCAATGATGCACTCTCGTTTATGGTTCATTCTTGACTACTGAGGGGGAAAACAAAATGAACCTCACTGCATACACATTCCATCCACTCAGGGGGCACGTTGCTCCTATCATTCCATTTTGCATTCCATTCCATCCATCCACAACATATTGCATTGTCTTGGTCACATTTACTCTTGCTTACTAGTGTTTTACATGCTCACTTTATTACACATGTTAGATTTCTTTCTTATATGTCATTATCATACACACATGCATGTTCATCCCTTTGTTTAGTGTGATCGCAGATACAAGGACTCTACACACAACATGGATGCTCGCCTTCTACCCTTCCTATACCGGTCGCTAGGGGCATCCACATTCATCTTATCCAGGTGTTATTGTTTCATTTTGTACTTAGCATCTTATACTACTTGCTTATACATGCTTTGACATATTGGTTATCACTCTAACATGCTAATGAGTGTTCCATGTGCAACACTTGTTTTGCAGGATTACATGTTTCCATGACTACTTGTTTGTTTCTACTTGTCTATTTTGTTTTCCATTGTATGCAGGATTTTCCCTTTGCTTGTGTGCACACTTGTCTGTTGTTTGTGGCCATGATGGCCTTGTGTGTCTTGCGACATCATGAGTGATGTCCCATGTTTGAAACCCACTTTGTGCGGTCTACTTGTTTTCTTGCGTGTTTACACTACTTTGTTTGGTAGTTTCTACATTGTTTGTGTATTTTACACTTGTCTTATTGCATGCATGTGTTTTCAGACTAACACTTGTTTTGGCTAGCCATCCCCTTTTGTGTGCCTTGGTATCTACCAAGTGTTTCCCTTTCCCCCTATAGGGCAGAGTTCTACAGGTCAGAGTGCGGTTGGTCCTCTTTTGGGGCTGCATTCTCCTTTCATGACGTTGCATGTGCCCCCAAAGAGGGGGGCATCATTGAGGGTTTTCTACTAACACAACATATTTACACTGGTTCACACACATTGAGTGAGTTCAGACCAGTCTACGAACTCCATACACAATGGCCTTAATAGGACATGGTGTCCTTTGGCAATTCTGTGGAGCAGTTATAGGCTTGGGGGTTACAGTGGGTGTGCCTCTCTACACTTCTCCATCCAGTGGCGTCAGATCACCCAAAAAACTAGGATAGTACAAAGATCTCTTCACACATTTCAGTAGAAGTGGTTAAAGTTGGAGGACACAATGCATTTCCTCCCTATACTTCTTCAGCCAGGGTGGTGTGAGATCACCCAAAAAACTCACGACAATATAGGATATCCTTCTACACCCTTTTCTCTCGACATGGATCAGGTGCACATGTTCCATTTACACTTTTTCTAGCATATTTTACATTTGTTTACTTTACACATGGGTATTTTACATACATACATATTTGAATACTTGATCGTTTTCTCCTTGCAGGTCCTTCGTATGAGAAACAAGCAGTCAAATTGGGGCAACAACAACAAAATGACGAAAATGACAATGACAACACACCGCTACAGGCACTTTCCTTTACTAACCATGCAGGTACACTACACACAACAACAACTACACACATTCCACCCTAGGTTCACTCTCATCACTTTTTATGCACATTTTTCATCTTTAGAATCCACGCTCCTCCACATTTTTCTTTTTGTCATTCCATGCTTGAGTCTAGTCCATCGACATGTCTTCTTCTACACTCTACATGGATATCAGGTACACATCTCTATCTACTTTATGTTACCGAGCGTTCCACTCACCAACATAAAGTGGGGGAAAAATGTAGACACAAAATTATGCACTTTAGACATTATTTAGCCCGGTCTTATACTACTATTTAGAAGGTTCTCAAGTGAATAAAGTACTAATTAATCCCACCTTTTGGCCATCTTTATTTTATATTTTATTTCATCATTCCCGCATATTTTATTGCACTTATCCACCCATTTTGCAACTTCCCATCATTCTAGCCCAAAATCAGGGTGCCCCAGCCTGTACTGGGGTGCCCTGGTCCCACTTTTGGGTGCCCCGATCTATGCACATCCTTTCCCACTTCTTTTTGGGGCCTTTCTAGCCATTTTTTGTCTTTATCCTTTTCCCAGTCGGCCTTGTCGAGATTAATTACGAAATTAAGCTTGAGAGCCCTATAAATATAAAGTTATAAGACCATAATGAGGGTCCTAGTGTCACATACTACTATCACTCCATCTAGAGTTGCATCCATTGCATCACTTGCATCCACATAGTGTCATGCATCAAGGCTAGGAGATCTACATCACACACACTGCATAGGGGGAGGGATTCTATTCTATTCCATGCACACATGTTATTTACATTTTCTATAGTTATTATTGCTCACTACTTCACAAAGTGCGACTGACATAAGAGCACCTAGGGCACGACATGCACACACACACACCAGAACTACATCTGGGTCTGAAATGTAGTGCAACGCTCAGTGATAAGACCACTAGTTTGGCAGCTGAGGTCAGTCTGACCCATTCATTTGCATATTTTATTTTTCTAGGGTTTGATACTTCCTTTTGCATTGCAGGTCATTACACAACTCATCCCGAAAGATCCAGTGTGACAGACATAGGTAGTGAATTATTCAAAGACAACCTTGACCATATCAGATTCATGTTTTGAGCAATTACACTATTCAGAGTGCCTAGATTGATAGACCAGGGTGCCCCAGTACACTCCCCTAGGTGCCCCAGTACACTCGTAGGTGCTTCAGTCATCTCAGATCCTCCAAATCTTGTCCTTCACAGGGTCTCTGAGTGTTCATCTGCACTTCCTGATTTCATTTCCAAATCTGTGACAACCTGCGACAGTCACTGCCAATCAGCTAAGCTATTTCTCTTCCTTCTCTTGCACATTTAGGGTTTTATTTCACTTAGAATAATTAATTATATTTGTTCCATATTGTTTTAGTTTCATTTATACAACATTTTAGTCCTCCTAATTAGATTAACATTAATACCCTAGTGTCCCCTTTTAGGCTTACTAGATCATTATTTTTGTTAATCAGTACCTTCCTATGTACTTTTTGGCTAGTGAAGGCTAAACACTTAATGAAGAGTTAGATTGCTCATGTACTTATTCTTGTTGTAGAAGTACTGCTTCTTCATCATTTAATGATTTTTTCATATCTTATTGCTACATACAATTTTATTCATGCATTCGATCTTATCTAGTACTAGTCCTTGATTGTGACCTACTCCTATATGGTATCAGAGCAATTTTGGTAGCCGAATGCCATAACCTTTGTGTGAGATCTTGCATTCTAGATTTTTTGTTTTTTTCATTGATTTCAGTTTTCAAGGGTTTGGTGGGGTTTCTAGAAAATCCATGCAAATCTATTCCTCTAGAGTCTCTACATGAAAAATGGACAGTGTCATTAACTTCAAAATTAGAAAATCCATGCAAGTTTGTGCTCAAATAGAAAAATACCTTTTGGGTTTCTCAAATAACTTGGTGGGTATTTATTATTTTGTATGAGAAACTTAAGGTTTTCTCATATCTAAAGGTTTTAGGGTTTGAATTTTTTTTCTTCAAATTTAGAAAATCCGTGTGAGTTTTGGCTCAAATATAAAAATCCCTTCTGGCTTTTTCTAGGTTTTTCAAACAATTTGGTGGTTATTTGCTATTTTGTACAAAAAATTAACCATTTTCTCATATCTAGAGGTTATTTGTATTTTTCTCATTTGTAGTGTTTTGGTTTTCAAGCGTGTTCAGCAAGTCAAAAAATCCTTTTTGCACATCAGGTTTTTGAGTGAATTTTTCAAATGAATCTGCCCATTTGCACATTTTCAGGTGTGCTTAACAAGTCAAATTCTCCACCCTTTGTGTAGGATTTATTTCAGATTCCTACTTTGCACATTTCAGATTCTGACACCTACTTTACACCATTTTGCACGGGTTTCGACACCTTGCTTTGCACTTTTGGGTTTCAAAACTTGCTTTGCACCTTTCGGGTTCCAACACCTTCTTTACATTTTGGGTTCTGAAACCTGTTTTGCACATTCTAGGTTTTGACACCTACTTTGCACATTTCAGGTTCTGACACCTGCTTTGCACATATCAGGTTTGACACCTACTTTGCACATGTCGGGTTCCAACACTTGCTTTACACTTTCAGGTTTTGACACCCCTACTTTGCACCTTTCAGTTTATAGCCCTACTTTGCATCACCTAAACTCTGATTTAGCATAACTTTCAAGTGGATGCTCCATTTTAGGTACCATTTTTTTAGAGCGCATGTTTTTTTGTGTTCTTCACATTGGAGGTATCTTTATTCTTTAAAAATTTGATCCTCTATAAGTTCAAGGGGTGTACTATGTGAGATATTTTTTTCTCGTGATTTATTTTCTATCTTCTACACAATTGTTTGATAATTTATATCAGTTTTGTGACACCACTCAGGCCATTTAACTATCTTGAATGAAAGTCCAAAATACAACTCATTTTGAGGGGTAAGGGTCTACATCGGATAACAATAGGGCTTGAAATATAACCAACTTTAGATTCAGACAAAGTGAAATGGTTTAACCATTGTGATGAAGCCTTTGGGTTTTTGTGTCTGTCATTGTCTCTGGATCTTCGCCTTCATATTGATTTTGATAAATCTCCCAATGAAGTGTGGACCACATTGGAAAGTCTCTTTGGGAAAACAGATGAAATGAGAGCACATGAACTAGAAAATGAACTCATTAGCTTGAGCCCCACCAACTTTGACACACTCTAGGACTTCTTCACAAAGTTCAAATCAGTAAGATTACAGTTGAAGGAATGTGGAATTGATAAAAAAGAATCTCAACTCATTCTTTCTATCCTTTCTAAATTGGGTCCGGATTACTCTATTTTTTTCTCCACCTTCCATGCCACCAAGGATGCACTTGGAGCATCATGGAAAATTCCTTCATTTGATGTGTTTGTTGGTCAGCCAACTAGGGAACAAGATAAGTTGATACAAATGGGCACTTTGAAGTCTTCCAAATCACATGCCTTGATTACAGGAAATGTGAAACCTAAGGCTTCTAACAACAAGGAGAAGAAACGAGAGAAGAAGGATCAAGGATAGAAGAAGGATTAGAAACCATTGCAACCAAAATCTTACATTGAATCCTCCTCCTCTGAAGCTAAACCTAAGAAGGAAAAGGTAAAGTGTGCTTATTGCAAGAAACTTGGCCATGATGAACACAAGTGTATGAAAAAGTAGATTGACCACCTTACTCATCTT
Organism: Taxus chinensis; assembly: GCA_019776745.2. Taxonomy (NCBI): domain Eukaryota; kingdom Viridiplantae; phylum Streptophyta; class Pinopsida; order Cupressales; family Taxaceae; genus Taxus; species Taxus chinensis. The sequence continues at coordinate 141,110,556 of CM034157.1, forward strand.
CTTGAGAAAAACAACATAGGGGTCCCTGAATCTATCAAACAAAATTCATCTAACCAAGAAAATTCTAAGGAAAAATACAATAGTAAAGAGAAGAAGAAGGGAAAGGCTTTAGTGGTAGTAGTGGCTCTGACTTCATCTTGGGTCATTGATTTTGGTGCTTCACACCACATGGGTTCCTCACAGGTTCAATTTTCTTCTATGAAACCATGCAATATGTCTTCTATCACACTGGGTGATGACACCTCTATAGTAGTTACAGGGTGTGGATTAGTAGAAGTAGATGGTGGAGCATTTAATAATGTTCTAAGTGTTCCAACACTTTCCACCAATCTGTTGTCATTTTACTAGATCACTCACATTGGGAATGGCATGAGAATTAAATTTAACCAATATTTAGTTATCATCAGAGGGATACACAGTGACACTACAGTTGCAGAGGGAAGGGAAAGACCACTAGGCATGCTTGTATACCTTATCTCATTTTTATCTAGATTCTTCTCCAACTACCTTGCTGACTCATTCAGATGGGGTTAGAAAATTATGACATGAGTGATTTGGCCATCTTAACTATCACTACTTGGAACAATTGAGTAAACATGGAATGGTTGAAGGATTGCCTAAAGTTAGTTTCTCTAAAGGTCTCTGTGAGGGTTGCGCCCTTGGAAAGCATCCAAAAGAGATATTTGACAAAGGTAAAGCTTGGAGAGCTACACAAGTATTGGAGTTGGTTCACAGTGATGTCTTAGGGCCTTTTCCCAAACCTTCCTTCACCAAGGCACAATATATTCTCACTTTCATTGATGATTTTTCACGATATACTTGGGTCTATTTCCTTCGTCAGAAGTTATATGTTTATGACTTATTTCGAGACTTCAAGGCCCTTGCAGAGAAACAATCAAGGAAATTCATCAAGATTCTATGAACAGAAAATGGTGGGGAATATGTCAGTAATAGGTTTGAGCAGTTCTGCACTACATAAGGGATTGAGTTACAATGAATAGTTACCTACATTCCTTCATAGAATGGGGTTGCAAAATGAAAGAATAAGTTTCTAAAAGAGATGGCTAACTGTATGCTCCACTCCAAATATTTGGCACCACAATACTGGGAAGAAGCTATTAACTGTGTAAATTACATACATAACCATGTCCCTCACAAAGCATTGAAGGGATTCACTCCTTTTAAAGCTTGGCATGGTAAAAAACTGTCAGTTAAGAACTTTAGAGTCTTTATATCTCCAGCTATGGCTCACATCCCTAAGAAGAAATGAAAGGCTATACAACCTCAAAGTTGACCATGTATCTTTATGAGATTCCCAGATGGTGTTAAGGGGGTACCTTCTTCTTCATCTAACCACACATGAGTTATTCATTGAAAGGAGTGTCAAATTTTCAAGAAGGCCCACCAATTCCACACCTGACTTCCATCAACATCACTTGGACTTTTAACGTCACTTGGACTTTCTGAGGATGAGTCTAATAGTTCAAAGGAGCTTGATAAATTTCATGTGCTTATTCATGTTACCAAGGACTCTTCTTCTTCTAGTTCTGACACTGATGATAGTGATGGAGCTTCCTCTCCTTCCACATCTAGCCATGACTCGGATGATGATGAGCTTATTCCTAACACTCCCACCATTGGTCCTCATTGGGCTAGATAGACTTTACAGAGTGTAGGTACTTGGGTAGGGGATCCAACAGATGTCAGACATACATGATCAAATTTCAAGGATGGGCCTCATGCTTTCTTTTCCTCTACCTCCGATCCACAAACATTTAGAGAGGCTTATGGAAATCCTGAGTGGGACACTACTATGCAGGAGGAGTAAAACTCCTTAATCAATAACAACACTTGGGATTTGACACCACTTCCTAAGGGAAGAAATATGGTTTGATGTAGATGGATCTATCAAACCAAATATGCAGCAGATGGGTCTGTTGACAAGTTCAAAGCATGATTAGTTGCAAAATGTTTCTCTCAAGTTCTTGGAATTGACTATTCTGAGACCTTTGCACCTGTCACCAAAATGAACTCATCATAATTACTCTTTCCATTATTGCTGCTCATCACTAGGATGTTCATCAGATGGATGTGAAGAGTGCCTTTCTTCATGGTGACCTAGAGGAGGAGATCTACATGGAACAACCACAGGGTTTTGTTCAGGATTCTTCCTTGGTTTGTAGACTTAGGAAATCCTTATATGGTCTCAAACAGGCCCCTCGGGCTTGGTATGCCAAAATGGATTCTTTCCTTCTTTCTATAGGTTTCACCCGATGTCATTAAGATCCCAATGTCTATATTTTGTTGCAAGATGATTCACTTCTAGTTCTGGTTCTTTATGTTGATGACCTTTTGATCACAAGGAGCTCTTCATCATCCATTGCAATGGTGAAAGAATCCCTCCACAATAGATTCTCCATGACAGAATTAGGTTTGTTGCACTACTTCCTTGGGATTCAAATCTCACAGTCTGACTTGGGGATATTCATTGCACAAACTAAGTATGCTCTTGATCTTCTCTCTCAGTTTCACATGGCTGATTGTAATCCAAATCCAACTCCCTTTTTTTCTGGAGTCAAGCTTGAGGCTGATTGCACTTCACCATTGGTTGATGCTACTTTGTATCAAAAACTTGTAGGAAGTCTCATTTATTTGACTCATACTCGACCTGACATTTCATATGTTGTAGGCATGGTCTCTAGGTTCATGCAGGAGCCTCATGAGTTGCACTGGAAAGAAGCTAAGAGAATTCTCCACTACATTCAGGGTACACATAGATTTTGGATTCACTATGGAGCTGGTGTTGACATTGACTTGGTTGGATATATAGACTCGGATTGGGAAGGTGATGTTCAGAATCGTAAATCCACGTTAGGTTATAGTTTCTCTCTAGGTTCTAGTCCTATTAGTTGGTCAAGAAAAAAGTAGAATGTTATTTCCTTATCTTCTACTGAGGCCAAATATAGAGGAGTTGTAAATGCTACTACGGAGGCCATATGGCTTCAAGGGATTTTGACAGAGTTTGGTATTCAGTACAAGTGACCCACAATCATCTTCTATGATAACCAGAGCACCATCTAGATTTGTAGGAATCTGGTTCAACATCAGCGGACTAAGCACATTGAGATTCACATGCATTTCATCAGAGAGATGATTCATGGAAAGGTCATTGATATTTAATATTTCCAGACATCATATCAGGTTGCTGACATCTTCACCAAACCTTTCACTGAGAGAAAAATTCTTCACTTGTGAGATCTTCTTGGGGTGCGGGACACATCAACATCATCTTCTGGGGGGATTTCTAGTCCTCCTTTCTTCTTTTCTCTCTTTTGGGGGGGAGTTTTTCCCACTGGGTTTTCTCCTTTTCTCTGCTTTATGGGAGATTTGCATTATTCTTGGGTACCTCATCAGGCCTTGTTGACAGGACCCATTCTTCTACCCACCTAAGCTACAATTAAAGGGGGGTGTTGGTGTAGGATTTTACCCACCTTGTGGCATTACCTACATGGTCTAATTTAGCTTACTTAGGTCATAATAGGTCATTAAAGGGAAATGTACTTTAAGTCATTTTATATTTCTTCATTGAGAAGTTACCTTTTTGGGTGACCTAATTTCTCACTATATAATGTACCTTCATATGTACTTTTTGGCTAATGAAGGCTAAACACTTAATGAAGAGTTAGATTGCTTATGTACTTGTTCTTGTTGTAGTAGGGATGGATTCACTCTTTTATAATTGTGGTTTTCTAGTAAACAATGTATTGTTGGGATATGAGGGTTCATCGATTGGCATACAAGAGTTTTAATATGTTTCCTTTAATTTCTTTTGAATTTTTTTTTTTTTTTGGAATATAATATACCTTGGGTAAATTTGGGTATACTTAATTTTCCTTTGAGAATTATGCTTATTTTGGTCTCGGGGACCCCTAAATAGATATACCATTATCTTATTCTCTTTGTTTTTTGAGGTATACCACACTATAAGCTATTGGTATCAAGTTTATGTTTAGACAGATATAGATGCATTTGGCTTCTTTTGGACATTGTGCTTGGATATTTTGGATTTATAGGTCTTAAGGGTCTGACTTTAGTTGTGTTTATGTCATACTCCTTCATCCCAGGATATAACTCTTGGCCTTTGAGGATTTTTATTGGGTAAATCATTTTGACTTTACTCTTGATATTTGGATGTCCTATTGGTGAGGAAGTGTGGTATCTATAGGGTAGCCCCCCTCTTGTCATCTTGGTCATTTAGTTGAGGATATCATTTTGGAGGTATTAGTTTTTGGGAACTCTCTTTTCTAGTGATCCTAGTTTAGGTTCAAACTATAAACATTATATCCCCCCTCATACTGATCAAAACCCCTTGAAATCTTAAAATAAAACTTATGACTTCATAATTTACACCTTCATTGAATCTCACATTGCGAATTATGGATACACACTTGGAATGCATTGTCGATGCATGTAGCTCCTGAGAAAACCTCATGTAAACTTATTATGTTCATTTTTGTTTAATGACCTCTTGTTTTCTATGAACTTAGTAATTTAATAAGTTTGTCACTTTCTAATCATTAAAAGTTAAATTGTGATTGTGATAAACCTAAATATATTAGAACCCTAATTAGAAGGCATGGATTTTTGAAACATTAATAAGTAAATTTGAACATTAGGAAAATAGTTCCTCACTCTAACCTTGTATTTTAATGGAAGAAATAAAAACTATGTGAAAATAGAAAATAATTCTCTCATACTCTCCTTATAAGTAAAATGAATATTTAGTCATCCATTTAGAGTGATGAGATTTCATGTCGATATTGGTGTTGTCCCTTAATGGTGCAAGTTTTTGGGATATAAAAATAGGGAATGCATTAATTAGAAAACTTGCAAGAAATATGCTTAACAAATGTAACTAAAAATTTATTTTTATAATTTGGAATAGGGTATGGATAATTATATGAAATTGAGCACGAGTAAAATATACATATAAACAACCTTGATTGTATAAAATTATTATTGCATGCCCTAAAACTTAGAAAGAACATAATCTGAATGGTTGAACCAATTGAAAAGTTATTTTGTGCTACTGTATGAATATCTAATCTCGATTGCGTGCTAAAATTTTGGGTTGTAAATTTGATGAGTACTTCCCACATCTTCCCTTGTTATATCAAAACAATAAAGATATGTATAATGGTTATAGTACAAGATACATGTTGGATCACTTTTGGATCCCTCATTGGTTAGTATGAACTTTCTAGAAGTATGCACAAGGATCTTATCACCTTGTTAGATCCGATTAATTGTTATATTTATATTTGTGGGGCTTACGTTCCATCATGCCAAAGGTGGAAACTAGTTTAATCTTTCTGCCTACCATGAATAATGGAATCCTTTGTAGATAGTGTCATGTTCTAGCTGCATTATATTACTTCTTGAAGTTAAATGTGTGTAGTAGTCCTCATTTATGGAGTCTTTCAGGCCATTGTATCCCTTTTTGCCTTTCATCTCAATAGGTTTATAATTTGTGATGCTTTAAACGTGAGTATATGTATCTAGTTTTGAGAGAATTACCTTTCTTTGTGGTTGTAGTGGTTCATTGGTGACCTAGGCTTATTGGAAATCTTAAAAAACATATGTTAAGGATATGGAGGAGTTTTGGAATCTTCCTTTCATTTGGGGAAGACATGATGTTGTTCCCCTTTCCCTTTTTGGGAAGAAAAAGTGGCAGATTGTTTTCATGATTTTCCTTCAAGAAATCTTGGTGTGTTGTTTTAGTAATTTTATAGTTTGGACCTTTCTTGCTACCTATTTCACCTAGCTTTCTCGAGTGTTCATATGTGTTATAATATTAAGCTTGTGTTCATTTTAAGATTTGTTTGAGCTGGGGCGAGTTTGAAATCAATTAATGTTTTTTGTTATATATAGAGAATGGTATCTCATGTGTTGGATATGAAAGTATGGACTATGATAAACCTATCACTAAAAATGGAAATTTTTTATTTTGTTTAGGTATCCTAAATTAGGATTAGTGGTTGTGTGATAGGATATATAGGTACAAGTTCAAGATTTGGAAACTTTGTGTCCAAGCTCATGCTTAGTCTTACCATGAAAATTCATGGGAATTACTTTTGTATTATATTAAGTTTTTCCAATGAATATTCTACATATTTGTAGACACTTTGGTTAAATCTAAGTGTTTTCCCTTGTTGTTAAGCCTCATTTTGTGTGGCCTCGAAATCATTGGCTCTATAAGAAGGTGTTAAATATCATGAAAATTTGAAGGTAATGATTGACAATTGCTAATTTTTTAAATAAAATAATGGACCTTGAAGTTTAATTCCACATAAGTGGAAGTATTATCCTTCCTTATTACTGTATGCAACACCCATGGTGGCTTCGTGGACAATTTATGCACACCACTTTCGATTCCTCTTGGACCATAGTTTTCATTCATTGGTCTTCCATCGACATGTTTTGTTTTAATGATATGTGTGTTGTACCTTGGTTAAACCTCACAGAGAATATTGTGTAGGCATTGATGCTAATAATCTTGTTTTTTCAGTAGCTTATGTACTTGTTCCTAATGGCCTCTCTTCCTTTTTTTCAATAATGTTAGACCAAGCTTGGTTTTCAAGGGACACACTTTTTCTTCAAAGTAAATCAACCACATGGAAGGTGTGATTTTTATTCATGTGTATTTTTTCCCTACCTCTTTCAGTGACTTCCCAGAGGAAGTCGATTCCTAGGGGAGGGGGATGTAGTGCCCACCTCTTTCAGTATTCTTATTTTGGTCGAGAGCGACTCATTGTATCTAGAATATTATGATGATAGGGACATTATTACTTATTTTGTTGTTTTGATGGGACATTATCACATGATATTTTTATTGACAAGTATATTACTACTTTAGTACATTATTCTGATATGACATTATTCATGATATCGTATTACTAGCATTATGATGCTAACTCTTGTTGATAGGTTGTCTATGGGGCACACGATGCCACTCTTTCAGTTATCTAATATTATGTTATGACGATGATATCATGAGTTATTATGGACATGTTTTTTATTGGTATTGGATCCATATTTGATGTATGATGTTATATCTATTTCATTCAGTGGATGATTTAGGTCATGATATACTGCTATTTTAGCATGACATGTATGGATGTATATTTTGATGCACATGCTAGTGTCATATTTTGTTATCATATTGGGTAGATATGATGTTTGCATTGAGTGTTCAGGGGACAAGAAATTAATCATGAGAATAACATGGGATTCAGGGAACACACGTCATTTAGCACAAAAGGTCCTAATGGCCAAACCTATTCTTCTTATCGATTTACACCATCCATTTCTCATGTTTTTCCTTGTCATGTTGGTTTGATTTGATTTTATTACTGAACCTAAACTTTTCCTCCATCATGGTGATGAATTATTATGTTGCTTAGCTACTTGTTAATTTCTTATGTTTCCTTGGTTTATTGCTAGCTAATGTTAAATGTTACCCCTTTCCATGTGGTTCTAACATATACTTTTGGTTTTGGGATGATGTGTTGGGTTAGGTGGAATTAGGCCACCTAATCATGGATTAGGTGAGCCTAATTACCCCTCCTAAATGCCACATTTTTCCAAACTCGGATTTCAGAAAAATGTGCCATTTAGGAAGGGTAAATGGCAAGCAAGGACCTCATTTGCATGGAAAAGAGGCCCTAACCACCATCCCTATGGGTGGATGGGCTCTTTTAAAATAAAAATGAGGCCCATTGACTCATTTTTCCCCTCACCACACACTTCATCTTATGAGAACTTTGATTTTGGGAATGTATGGTATTTTGGGAAATCCTCTCATGATTATTTGGGCTTATTTTTAATTTTCCCTCATTCTATTTTTGGTGCAATTTTATGGAGACTTGATTGGTTTGAGTTTTGGTGGAGGGTACAATTTATCACCTTCCCGATTTGTCTTGGGTAGCTTCTTTTCTTTTAAACCCCTCATTTCCATGGAGATGGGGTTCTTTGGCTTGGGGAATTTTGGGAAAAATTTGGAAGCTTGGTGAGACTTGATCTTTTGGCTTGTTTGGACTTTTCTTTGATACAAGGTAGGACCTTGTATTCTTATGTTTTCACTTGATTTTACCTTGCATGTTTTTGTATGGTTAATTGTGGAAAATGGATTTTGTGTTGTTTTCATTTTGCTCCACCCACTCTTGAGGGGTGTGGGTTTTGGGAGATTGTATAAGAAGAGGGAGGAATTTTCCTCTTACTTTATTTGGGAACCCTCCTACATTTGGTTTGTAGGTAGGATGGATTTCCATTTGGGTCAGAAATTCATCCCTACCCTCAAGAATGAAACTTTAATGTTTGAAAATCCTTTTTGGGGCATTCTTGGGGAGATAAGGGGAGATTTGGAGTGATAAGGAGTTGGTAAAAACAAGGAGATGTAAGGGATTTTATGGCTGTTTTGGCATGGATATATGGTATCATGAATTTGGGATTCCCATCCCCTCTTCCCAAATCTAGAAGCATGGTGCTTCTTAGCTAGTTTTCTTGGTTGCATTGTGTTTTTGAATGGTTTTCAAATGGAGTTAAAATGTGTTATGTGCATCCACATATTTCCTATTTGCTAAGTGGAGTGTGTTGCCTCTTTCCCATGGGCTTGGGCAGAGGCTAGCATGTAACCTTGGACCCCTTAGTGGCATGTGATGATGCCAATTAGTTGGATGGTCAACTAGACACATTTCTTGTGATTTGAAGAACCTTTGATCTTTTTTTTGGGAGCTACATGGAGTGGCCTAGATGTTGCAGAGTTGTAGATTTGGAGTTACAATATTATTGTGTTTTTGAGCCAAAAATTTGGCATGTTGTCTCTTGTTGTGAGGAGGGCCTGTTGTACTTGCATTTTATTATAATCATTCAGTATGAGATGGTCAAATAGAATTGCTTAAGTCATGTAATTTTGAAGGGTGGAAAACATGGTTGAAACTAATGTTGTAATTTTAAAATTTACTCAATTTATAGGTTATAAAATACCTCTTCCTATTTTCTAAATTTTGTATCCTTCCATTGTAATGAAGAACTTAGAAGAAGAAAAAAATTTGAATTTTTTTGTGCAAGATCTTTAGTGGCTATGTCGGATCCTGCTGGTCTAGACCTTGCTCCTCCCCCTAATGGTTCAGTTGATGCCTCATCATTGTATCCTCCTACCTCATGGATAAATGTTGTCACTGGGTCCCCTCAGATGCCATAAAAATTGAAGCTACAGTATAATTTTTAGGATGAGACGTTTTCCATGTCGATTCCCTCCAAAATCACGAATGTAACTTTGGAATTGACGTATCTATCTCTGATCAGTAAACTAATGGGCCAAAAATCCCCTTTGGAGGATATTTAAAAATGGGTTTGCATTAAGTGGTCCCCTTTTGGACCTCTTGAGGTTGTTTCTTTACCGAATGGATTTATCCTTTTTAACTTTGGGTAAAAGAAGCCTTTGCTAGGCCCTTCTTGGGAATCCTTGGCTTTTTAGTAGGTGTGGATTTTATCTTCAAAAATGGACTCCTGGCTTGAACCCCCACACTCAAGTTATGATGCATGCTGCAATTTAGGTCCGTCTACCAGGCCTACCGCTCAATATTTGGGATGTAAATGTGATCGAAATTATTGTTATTTCCTTAGGCTACCTTATTTCAGTTGATCAAGCCACTAAAGCATGGTCGAGACTCATCCATGCGTGTTTTTACGTCAATGTTGATGTTAGTAATCTTCTTCCTAAGTCTATTGATCTCCTCTTAGTCTTTGGTACATGGAATCAACCTATTAAATATGAATATACACCGCAAGCTTTCTCCATTTGTTAAATCATTGGTCACAAATCCCCTGCTCGTCCCTCTTAATCTGATCCCAAATAGAAAAACCCTTCAAATTCTCCTAATTCGAAAGGAAGTTTATTCCCATTTTTTTTCATGAGTTAGGCACTTCTAATCCCTTCAGTTTGCTAGTGGAAGAGGGTGATATTTTTTCCTTGAGGAATGCCCCTAACCAGCCTGATAATGTGATGTCAATGAACCTCCCTTACCCGTTTCCCTCTTTCCCTTACTCAGGGATATTTTTTTCCCTCCCTTGGTTGCTGACCCCACCCCCGGTTGACCCTCTTCCGTTACCCTTGGCATCTCCCCTGAGGATGGTGTCTCTGTTGAACTCACTTCTCTGAATGCTACATCCCATTTGGAAGTGAATACTTCCTTGAAGACCATTGTGATTGAAGGTTATAACCCGCCAAAATTGTTAAGCTACAATAAAAAGAATGGAAGACCATCCAAAATTGTTAAGCTACAACTGGAAAACGACCCAAAATATTTCTTAAGGAACTCAAGGTACACTCACCACTGAGGGTGGGGGAAATTCCAAACCTGATAAATGAAGATCCTTTCTTGGAACATTAGGGGTGCTAATGCCCCTAAAAAAATATTTCTAAAGGAAATCAGATTAAAACACACCCATGATATCATCATGTTACAAGAGACAAAACTCAAAGAGGATAACATCCTCCCTAGGATATGGCCCAAAGCCTCCTTTTCCTCCCACACTTTCGCTTGTAATGTTGGAGGTATTTTTTTTGGATCTTTCTACTCTTTATGGTGAATACATCATTAATACACCCCCTTTCTTGGGTGTGTTCTTTCAAGAATTTGGTTCAAATTTAGGTTTGATCGTAGTCAATGTTTATGGTCAAGCAGACAATATTTTCCTAATGAGAAGAGACACATAGGATTTGTACACATGAAAAAGGTGTACTTAAAGGCATGGAAGGATAGGAAAGGAAATGCGTGCTAAGACAAGCTGATTTGGGACTTAGCCATTTTTATGGATGATGGATATTTTTGGAAGATAACGTGCAGAGCACACATTGTGATGGAGACTTGCGTGACATGCAAATGTTATTTTGGGAATGAGCATCTAATAAGCACCATGCATGAGTTCAAGATAATAATAGGATTACTTCTTCCAGTTAACTATAGGATGTCTATTATTAGCGCACTTGCATGTGTGCATGGTATTGTAAGGCACATGACTATTATTAGCATGCGACCTATTTTGGGAATTGTGTAGATGGTGAAGGGAAAGTCCCCACCCCTATAAATATGTAGTGAGCTGTGTAGTTAGATGGGAGATGCTGAATAGTGAATTATTGTAGAGTTATGTTGTTGGATCTTATACATGCATTACTTATGGTGATGTTTTGCATGTAAGAAGCTTCTATGTATTACAATGTTTAATATAATGGAGTATATTGGATGGATAATGGTTTTAAACATGACTATAACTGGTTCTTGCATGGTTAATCTTATTATAGTTATCATTTAATTCATGATTCTCTAAGATTTAGATCTCGAATATGCTCTATGGAATGTTTATGCTTATTTATGGTTCTAAATATTTTATATCTCCATTACACTAACATCCTGCACAAACAACTCTAAAGAGGGGCCTAGGTACCTTTGCACGTGCTTCGGGTGAGCGCTCAGCTCAGGCTGGGTGATGTGCCAGTGTGCCTAGGTTTTTCTGGGTTTTATATAGTAGATTCTAGGTTGCATCATTGGTTCCATTGTTGGGACCTCTTTTTCAGTTGTTTTCAGGATGTTTCATGATGAAGACATACCAGTTGACCTTAGCAAGTGTTGAGGAGTGGATAAAGGATCTGGAAGAAGAGTACGCTCGTAGGTTCAACACTGGATCTGAGTTTGACGCACTCGTGTGGGTGGAGTAAAATTTGTGTGAGAGCTTCTTTGTTATTTTTTCTGGTAGAGATGTATGAGTGGCTGGTTGCTTATGCATCTAAAAGGAATTGGAGGTATCGCATGCTTGTTTGGATGCAGGAATAATTTTAGGCCCTTTATGATGCTGATCTGATTTGGACGCGCGTTGTGGATACTTGGTTCTATGGTGTTTTGAATAGCTATATTTTGGAGTACTCAATTTCCACTTATTCTTGCCTGGAGGTAGCTGAGTTCCATTTTTTACATTATCCAAGGGGAACTTATTTGCAAGGCATTCCATTAGCGATCAAAATCTTGATGGTAACCCTAAACTTGGAAGAAAAACCGATGGCTAGCTAAACCCCACCACGCGCGGGGGAAGGAACAAGTTTGGTGAAAGATGGAAAACCTAGTAGTAGAGAGGCAGAGAGAAGAAATGTGGCTTAAGTATAATGAGGCACGCGAGAGGGAGATAGAGAAGTAATGTGATATTGCAGAGTGGATGGCATTGAGGAGAGAGATGGCTTGTGAAGGATTTGAAGCTCATGTAGGAGGCGTGGAGCCAGAGCATCTAGAACTCCCCCATTTGGGAAAGCATAATAGGGAACCCTCCTCAGCCTCACATGGGAGTGTGCCAGCAGAGATGACATGGGCCACGGGTGCACATCTGAATCTACCTGGCAACCTAGCCCTTGTGCTTGGATTTCCAGTATCTAGTACAACTAGTAGTTAGCAAGCTAGTTTGGGCAGTAGAAGAGTAGGAGTAATTCAGATAGAAAGTACATCTATGGTAGGGAAAAAATCTTCTTTGTTGTTTGGAGGTACCTTTTCAAGCACATCGTTAGCACAAAACTCAAGCACGCAAAAGTTTGGACTCACTTCTGGGAGTAGTACCACTTCGTAGACTGTAGGAGTTCAGTTTAGTACCACTGTTGGGACACAGGGCAGTACATCCACTGGTCTTCTTGCGGCTACATGTGGAGGATTAGGGGGCATAGGTGGCTCTAGTTCTGGTGGATCTGGTGGTTCTAGAGGTAGAGGTAACACAGGAGGTTCTGGATCAGGTGGGCAAGGTCCACACCAACCCCAGAATATTTACATGGAGATGTCTCTTTGTCTTCCAGAGTATAGGGGCATAGAAGATGTTGTTGAACATGTGCACATGTGTGAGATATTATGGTGCATAAAAGGAGTTACAGCTTCTAAGTGCAAGGAAAGTTAGTTTACAACTACATTGTAGGGACGTGCACACACTTGGTACAGGAAGTTTGACCTTGTTAAAAGTTGTGTAGATTATGCAGCATTAAAGGATGCTTTCCTTAAGGAGTTTCATATCCCTGAGTTTGAGCAGAAGAGTATAAGCATGCTCAAGAATATTAAGCAAGGCACTACTGAGAGTGTTCAGGAATATGATGCCCATTTCAAGACACTATTTGTCTAAACTTTCTTATGATATTCATGCAAGCTAGCATGCACAGTGGTTCGTTGGGGGCTTGATCACACCTTTTAGGAGGGTGTTGTCACATAAGACTTATACTAACCCGCACATGAAGCACTTGAAGCAATTTTACGCATGCTGAGGCAGTTGAAGAGTATAAACACTGGAGTGAGCCCATTCCTAGAGGCATAGATTACAGCTATGGAAAAGCAATTGGAGAAACTATCGGAAAATTTAGCACATGAGATGTGCACGAGGATTTGGTGTACAGATTGTGAAGTGAAGGGCACACCAAAGATAGTTGTCCTCGCAGATCAATGTGTTCATTGTTGTTGGACTATGAGATATGTCATTTAGACCATGATGCAAACCATTGCCCATTATTACAACACATGCGATAAGGAAGAATGTATCTTGTTATTGTAAAATTTTCCAGTCCACGACTCATGATACAGAAGACTGCAGGTTGATTGGTCAGATCCATGATGCCATAGATATTGGTGTGCGACAGACTGGAGTATCAAATAATTCTAAAGGAAAAAGTGAGCACCATGATCATGATCACACTCAAGCGTGCTATGATCAAAATGAAGGGTGCTTTGAAGGAGGTCATGGTAGAGGTCGAGGATACCATGGTGGATTCGGGGCTAAGGCTGTGGTGGTGGATGAGGTGAGTTCCATTGTGGAACATGTTTTACATGCGGATCTCCTAACCACTACATGTGTGAATGTCCTTAGAATATTACTTGTTCTTTTTGTGGGAAGAATCATAGCTATGAGGAATGCCCAGACTTATATGAGCATCTTAGCAAGCAACATAAACAAGAGAACAAAGGTGCAGGGATGGTTAGAATACAATGCGCTGTGGAAAATCCGTGGATGCCAAAGTTGGCAAGCATAACCTGAGGTATTACCTGTGAAGATTACTACACACGTTGAAGTTTGCACGTGCCCAGAGAGGCATTACAACAGAAAGCCTACCATCACCAAGGAGGAAGTTTTACATGCATGGTACCCAGATCCTACACATCAGAAGGAGGTTTATCAGGAAACCATGGAGGCACTCAGAAATATTCAGGGTGAAATAAAATGTTTGAAGGAACAATCACAGAAGTTAGAAAAAAATAAGGTAGCTGAGACAGTTCAATCAAATATTGATGACTTGAAAGAGGTATGCAAAATGTTGCGCCAGGAGAATATCATTCCATTACTAGGGAATTGGCTAAAGGGAAACACTTTCCAAGGTATAGAGAATCAGCAGATCCTGCATCCTAATCTTCCCCCTCAATATTGGATTATGTCAAGGAGATCACTCTGGAAAATGCTGTTTGTGGATGGGTGGATCTTGAGTAATAAAATTGATTGATACATGGCAAAGTTAATGTGCTTACTTTAGATGCATGGGTACGAGTAGATGGGAAGACCTCCATTACAGCCATCCTCTAATGTATTATTCATGGCCAATCAAACTAAGGCCACTCCCATATGAGTTTTAAAGGATGCATCCATTACTATACAAGGGGCCAAGTTCAATGGGGATAGCACTTGTAAAATCAGATAGCTTCCCAACTCTACTTAGGCACCCTTGGTGTTATGCAAATAATGTTGATCTATGGTTCAACAAGGGGTATATAAGTTTTGAGAAAAAGGAGACTAGTGGGTAAGTGCAGGAAGTTGATGGACAAATATAGGGTCATCCGTGGACGTCATATTGCAAAAAACAACAAAATCTCAACTTGTAGGGATTATTAGCTATACACGCACTCTAAATTAGAAAAATTTATATAAATATGAATCGTAGCATTCAGAATCTAGTTTCTAAAATACTAATTTTTTAAAAAAACGGACAAGTTTAGCTATATTAAACACTTAAAATTATATGACTTAGTGTTTTTTTTTTGAAAAAACTTATAAGATTGTAGTCCGTTTGCCCACATTTTGGATGACCAAATCTTGTTTTTTTTTTTTTCCTTTGGTGAAACATTAGATGTAGTTGTCTATCTTGGGATGGATTTTATTTTGTATTTTTTTTAGCAATATTTTTTTTTTATGATTTTTTCCGTGAAAGTGGTCTGAAAATATTTAGAAAATGGAGCGCTTTCCGTTTGCCCACCATAACTATATCAAAAAATATTGAAATCAATTTTTTATTTTTTTTAACGTGTATAGAATTTGTCCACGCTTGGAATGGTATAAGTTTTATCATATTTTGATAAGCGAAACAAAATTTACAGTCTTAAACGTAGACATGAACATTCACAGGAAAAAATGTCTTAAAGACCTATTGTTAGTAAAAAATTATAAAATGATATTTATCTTATTCTATTCACTTTAAAAACAATATTTCTACGAAGCTAAGAGTCTCCCCTACGCAATGGCACCATTTTTGTGAAATGTTTTCAGTTTTTTAGCATGGTTCAAGTCTTTGGAAGAGCAGATTTGAGGTTTTTTGACCTTTTACACTTCATAATGACCTTCCATAGCTTTGGTTGGGGAAAAACAAAGATTTTCCGAGCCTTAGGTTCGGCAGATAGATCCGCGATCGTGGTTTTTTAAACATAAAGTGTGATCGCGCTTTATAAACCATGAGCGCGCTTTATAAACCACGATCGCGGTTTATAAAGTGCGATCGTGGTTCATAAATCATATTTACACACATCCAAATGTCTGAATTACCATGTGATTTTTACTCTTTGACCTTACCGTACGAATTACTGTGAAATTCTGTCTTTTTCTGCACGTTTTTCTTATCACCGGAAGCAAAACATCATGGGAGACAAAAAACGAAGTCAAAAAAGGAAGTCATTAAGTAAAAAAACACCAAACGAATTAGAGGCCAACAAAATTCAAAATGTTGAGCGAATGCGGAAACTTCGTGAATCTAGAAGAGGTTCATCTTCAATCCCAACTATTGTAAGCAATGAAGAACTAGGTAATGTTTCTACTGTCAATGTTGAAGTTGAATTAAATACTCGTGATGAAGAAGTTTTTACTGTCAATGTTGAAGAAGAATTAAATACTCATGATGTAGCAAATGTTGAAATTGAAGGAGACAATGAAAATGTGAATAAGGAAATTCATGTTGAAACTGTAGACAAGCAAAATTTGACAAAAACACCTCCTAGGATTTTACGTAAGAAACCTAATTTTTTTATTGAAATTGATGAAAACATTTTGAAACCAATGTCTGACAAACTTTCTGAATGACAAATCAGAAGAAAAGCCACTGAAATTTGGGATAATCATTTTGAAATTTTAAATGATTCCCAAAGATGTCAGTTGTTGGTTAGTTTGATGAAATTGATTAAAATGAGACCTACATTAAACACCTTAGGATTGACAACATCTAATATACGTGGTCAAACCTCTACAATTGTTGAAAACCTTCATGATGCATATCACACTGTTGGTGTCAAGAGACGCACTAGGGATAGTAATATTGTGCGTCGTGTACTTGCTACTAGTGTTGTAAGTGAATCAATAAAAAAACAACGTTTGATTACGCAAACAAGTCAAATGTTGCAAGTTAATCGAAAAACTCTAATGAAAGCAATTGAAAGACGTAATATCCTTCAATCACTCAATAATGCCGATTTTTGGGCATTTTCTGCTAGAGCACCGCGTAAGGACAAAAATAATTCTGATGCTATAAGAGAAGTTATTAAATTTTGGCATGATAACACTAGAGTTTCACCTAATACAAGAGATGTTATAAAATAGAGAGTTGGTTCTACTAATCGTGAACCACATCCAAAGCATTTCTTAGATATGACTCAAACTCAATTTTTTCGTAAGTTTGAACAAGAGAATCTGGAAATTAAAATTAGTCAACGTTTTTTTGAAATGTTGAAACCATTCTATGTGAAAATCAACCATGCTCGCACCACTTGTTGTTGTAGGCAACATGTTGAATTTGCGATGCATTATGCTAAATTTTTACGTATTCGTTCTAATTTTCATTCTGAAACTATGTTATCTGAATGTGGTGTTCAAGTTCCACCAATATCTTCCAGGGATTTCATTCCTACTATATTTTGTGAAAAAGAAGTTGGACAATTTTTTTATAGTCAGGATTGTTTAGATGGAAGTTGTAGTACATGCGGCGGATTACCTAAATTGGAAAGTTGCATCCATGAGAAAATTGAAGGTACAATAGGACATAATTTAGTTGAATTTGATAAATATAAATCAGTTGCATACCAGTTGAAAGATGGAAAAGAGTCGAAACGGTGTGAGCTAGTTACAGAACAAATGCCCATTTTTCAATTTATGAGAAAATTTAAGGATGAAATTGTTTATGAGTATGCGAGGCATACACATAGAGCTCGATGGTTGGATGAACAATTCAAGCTATGAAAAGACACATTTCCTATTGGTACTATTGTTTCAGTGGTCGATTTTGCAGAGAATTACACATTGCAACCACAAATGGAGGTTCAATCGCAATATTACAACTCAGTACAAGTTGCCATTTTTGTGCATATAGCATTTCTACATTCTCCTGACAGTACAGAGAATGATCGAAATTTTTTAAGAGAGTACCACTTTTATATCAGTGATGATCGTACTCATTCTACTGAATTTGTGCAAGGGTGTTTCCAGTTATTTTATGGAAACTTGTCTGATAGGGACATCCACTTCAAACAACATTATATATGGTCAGATAATTGCACGTCTCAGTTTAAGAATGCACGAATGTTTTATTGGATGAGAAAGAATGCATGTCAAGATGGGTGTGCAACATATTTGGAGTTTCACTGAGGCTGGACATGGAAAAGGAGAGCATGACGGTGCAGGGGCATGTGTGAAAAGAGCTCTTGCAAGAGAAGAGTTGAAGTACAAAGATGGTGCTAAATTAAAAGATGCAAAGAGCATAGTGGAATGGTGTACTGACAACATGGCCCGAGGTTCTCAAGAAAATTCCACAGTTTGCAGATATTTTTGGTTGATAGAGGAAAAACATATTGCTAACTACGAGGATTGTATGACACTCACTGGGTCCAGTGATATGCACTCATTTTGTAGCTCAGACGCTACTTCATGGGCCGTATGGACAAGAAAGTTGACATGTTTTTGTGCATCTTGTATCGAATTTGTCACTGCTGAGTGTGATTCACAAGAATGGGTGGAAGGATGGATTTGTAGGCCTCTAACTCCGCTTCCTAGTTATCAACCTCCACAAGCATTACGACTTGTTTCTGCAGATGAAGTTACAACATCCAAGGACTTTGACGAAATTTCAATTTTGGTGCGACAAGGTATTTATGGTTATTTATTTAATTTTTGTATTGAGTTATGTCCATTGAAATTTTAATATGTAATTTAAATTTGAGTTGTTCAACCTTGGTTATTTTTTTGTAGGACATGTGTTTGCAGTAATTGCGACAGAAGACAATGAAGAAGGAACAGACTATTTCTTATGTCGTTGCATCGAGGAAAGAAAGAAGTTGACTTCTCCTATTATAGATGGCGAAGATATTGAGTATCCTACAGGGTCAGTGGTAGTTACTGGAACTTGGCTTCGACGGTATCCATTAAAAAACTCCTCTGTTTGGGTGTTTGAAGACTTTGAGACACACAGGAAAATACTCTTATATTCACATCTAGTTCTAGTGACAAATATTCAGTTGTATAGATATCGAGGAAGGCCTAATAACAAGATTCTTTGGAAGGTTCGAGAGTCAGATCATGAAGCAATCTTGTCTGCTATTCAGAGTAGATCCGATCCTGATGGTTCATTGGAATGAATTTACAATGCTCATGTCTGGTATATATTTAATTTCTTTTCATTTATATATATATATATAATTTTTTAGTTTAAAGATCTAGATTTAAGTTTGATATATATTTTATTTTAAATTTGTGTATTTTGCAGTACATTATATCTAGATCTAGTATATATGGTTTCAATTTGAAACTTAAATTTCTTTGACTAACACTTTTATGTTTAGGTTAGTGGTGACAGAAAAGCTTCCACCTTCACGTGGTTGGCACTGTTAGTAGAGAATTTTAAATTCTCAAAACTAAGAGAAGCTTTCATTGTTTGACTTTTGTATGTTTGTTTGAAAAGAAAATGTTGTAAATTTTGAAAAAGTAAGAGAAGTAAATTTTGAAAAAGTTGTAAATTTTGAAAAAGTTGTAAATTTTGAAAACGACTCCTCACCAAGTGTTTTAAAACCATAAACGTGTGTGTTGTAAATTTTGAAACCGAGAAAGGCTATTGTAGAGGGTCCCTACGCCGAGGTGTCGAATCAGACGAGGCCTCTCTAGGTGCCACAAAGTCCGAGTAGTCACCCGTCGAAGTTGAACGATATTTTGGTCTCAGGGCTCTTAAGGGACTACGCCCGAACGAAGTAGCCCGGAAGCAATGACCCTTTCGCGCACCAAAACACCACCTCCTCTAGTGTTCACCTAGCCACCCAGATGTGTCGGCGCAGTCGGTTCAGTGCCATGACCCACCATTTGCAAAATATAGCGTTTGACAACCTTACACTGGCTCCAACTGCACTATTTCGTGCGTTTGCAAACAGTAGGACACGAGAGCACCGAAATGAGAAGGAAAAAACTGAGAGAGGCTATTGTAGAGGGTCCCTACGCCAAGGTGTTGGATCAGACGAGGCCTCTCTAGGTGCCATGGAGTCTGAGTAGTCACCCGTCGAAGTTGAACGATATTTTGGTCTCAGGGCTCTTAAGGGACTACGCCCGAACGAAGTAGCCCAGAAGCAACAACCCTTTCGCGCACCAAAACACCACCTCCTCTAGCGTTCACCTGGCCACCCGAATGTGCCGGTGTAGTTGGTTCGGTGCCATGACCCACCATTTGCAAAATATAGCGTTTGACAACCTTACACTGGCTCCAACTGCACTATTTCGCGTTTGCAAACAGTAGGACAGTGAGAGCACCGAAATGAGAAGGAAAAAAATGAGAGAGGCTATTGTAGAGGGTCCATACACCGAGGTTTTGGATCAGATGAGGCCTCTCTAGGTGCCACGGAGTCTGAGTAGTCACCCGTCGAAGTTGAACGATATTTTGGTCTCAGGGCTCTTAAGGGACTACGCCTGAACGAAGTAGCCCGGAAGCAACGACCCTTTCGCGCACCGAAACACCACCTCCATTTCATGAGGGGTAAGCCACATATAAAGGCATTACATTTTAAAAAATATTTCACATATTAACTACAAAATTTGATATCGTAGATTTAAGTTTAATAACTGATAGGATGAACCTCCAAAATACCAAAGACAAAATTGTAGATGGTCTCAGTAAATAAGCACCGAGATGCTATGGATTAGATGATCTCTAGGTCAAAGTAGCCACCTGTCGAAGTTGAAGATATTTTGGTCTAGCAGCTCTTAAGGGACTACAGCCCGAACAAGTATCCCAAATCAACGATTCGCTCACCGAAAAAATCTAGTGTTCACCTAGCCAGATGTGTCGGCGTAATCCTATCACGAAACCTTTGCAAAATATAATAGTTTGGAACTTTACAAAGGCTCCCTACACTCTAAACACTATTTTCATGTATCAATGCAAATATAGGTATGAAATCATTCCTCACTATGTCTAGAGAATTTTCTTCCCACATTTACAAGCACTCAAATTGAGTCACGCTTCAAGAATCCACTATATTACAGACCTACATACCTAAAAGAGGGTCATCTCTATTTTCAAAAATGATATATGTCAAATATGATTACACTTTGGGGATATCTACTTGTTAGGTGCCACGGAATAGCTTGTGGTTTAGTCACATGTTTGTCGAAGCCTTCATGTATTGGAAATGTATAATGGGTTCATGACTCATAGCGTTAGCTAATGTTTCTTTTAGAGGACGACGTCATACAGATGGTTAAGCCTTTGAGGTTTAATACAATGTATCTAGATACATGCAGTGTTTGTGATAAATATTGATCATGAAACCCTAGTTTCGAATCACACCAAATCAGCTGTAAACTGATATCATAAAATCATCCAACCTTCCTCTAGCATCTAGCTTCATCTTGTCAAAAAAAGCCTATACAACAGGAGGGAAACCTATAGTACATTCATATCCCATCCCTATATACAATCCTATAGATTGGTACATTCAAGTCATTTTCTAGTTCATAATCCCTAACACCCAAGAAATCCACCAGTATTTAGAAAATCCAAATTAATCTGAAAATCAAGTCATTTCATACAAATGGACACTAGTTACAATTTCCTTGCTAGGTTTTGGCTTATTTACACATTTCACCTGTGAAAGAATAACTGTTATTTTTATCGCACTATTTAGGCTATAAGTACATAGGACTATGAATGTTAGAAACCATCAGATCATAGACATAAACTAGCTGAAAAGTTTTGTATTTATTCAGAGGTATACCCATAGTCATCTTGTATGAACAATTCTTAGAGCATCATTCAAATTTGAAGAGTATCTAACATCACCAGACCAAACACATTAGATTCACAAAATTTAACATCAAGTTGATACCACTTGGAAACTTGTACATTTAGTCCATGCATGTGAAATCTTACCGCAATGATCATGATCCCTATCAATTTGTTGTTGACGCATCGCAGGGCAACAATAGACTCACGATAATACATACTTATAATTAATTTTCAAATTAAATATTTCACATATACCTAAAAGCATTTGATATTGTAGATTTAAGTAAATAATGAAAATAATTCTCCAAAATTTAACAAATTAAAAAATTTTTACCTCAGTTAGTAGATCTGCAGATGCTATGGCATCTTCTACAACAGCCTTTCAGTCTGTAATTTGGGTAGTCTCTCTAGCAGTCATAATATGTCACATGTACAAATCAATATTAAAATCTACTAAGCTACACTATCAGAGTGTTCCAATCGTAAAGGTATAGGGCCAACATATATTTCATTTCTAAGAAATTCCTTGTGTAGATATATGGTACTCATTGCCATGTCATCATGTTTCATCAAGTATACCAAAGTATACATTAAAGTCCACTACATAAAGATGTGTGGTGGTACTCCGAGACATGTAAAACCAATAATGGATTACATACATGGCTAGTTATATCAAATGAATTGGCAACTAAATAATATATAGGTTGAGTATAAGAAAGTGAAACTCATGTACAGAGGTCCAAAGCATGCAATCCGTGCGTGAAATTCCAGTAATTAGAAACAAAGTGTAAAGAGATTTACTAACCTGCGTAAAACTCATGTGAGGCGTGCCAGTAGCCTCAGTTCCCTGAGAAGATGATGACCCGCCAGGCTCCTGTGTATAAAAGAGAAAAATATTAATACATGTACAACATACACGTGAAACAAATTATAATAATAATCTAGTGCAATTAAATGATTTATTAAAAATGTAAGTTTGTACAACTTGAAACTTACATTTGAAACACGCCCAGCCGCAGTAGCTAGCATGTCGACACCGGATGTTTCCTTCACCGGCTCTTGCTATTTAAAATAAAATAAAAAATTAGTTTTTTACATGTATGTACATGACGTACAATAAAATATATATATATATGGATATATATATAATATATATATATATATATATATATATATATTAATATCCCAAACATGTGAATTAAACTATTGTATATATATATATATATTTTAAATTTATTTAAAATTTTCCTGTGAAAGACCAATATCAGTGGCTCCAGTTCCAAAAACATTCCCCAGCATCTCATCTATAGAAAATAAATCCTGTGAACCAGCAAATGATGTCTCGCCTGCAGTGCATACGGCACCACATGATCCACAGTGGTGTGGTGCACTAGAACTGGTGCCTCCACCAACATCACCAGATGTAATCTGGGTGCTATGTTGGGTGAGAGTGTCAGTGAGCTCCCTCAATGCATGCAATGTATCAATCTCCACAACCTCCTTCACTATAGGAGGGATAACTGAAGGCAGTGGGGGTTTTGGGGCATGGGGGATCCTAGGCTGACCTACGCGTGCACCAGGTCTGCTCTGTGCAGAGCCACCTCCTCGACCAAAAAAGTCAGAAAATTCAAAATAATTCGGGACCTCATTGAGCATGAACTCACAATATAATTTCTTCAAAAAATAAAGAGGAACCTCATTGTTGTTGCATGGTGGATAATCAAAAACCATCCACCATCGGTCCCAAAAATTGTTTTTGATTCTGTCATCATGGCACCAATGGATTGGGAACCGTTTGCAAGTAACTGCAGGGGGCATTGGTTCTAGGGTCAGTAAATAATGCACAAATGAGGTCTTTTCCAATTTTTTTGTCTTTGACGGCCGCATGGGATAGTTTATCCACATACCACTGCCTACAGTCACTTCTAAAGGTGTTCCATCTATGTATTTGGTTGGTTGCAGACTCGACTTAGCCAATCAATGTTTGCAATGTATTGGCTAAAGTCATGTGGGATGGATTTGTAGCATGATTTTGTCTTATAGTTTGAATTAGGTTCTCAATGACAATTTTATTTTCTTGGATTCTTCCAATGATATTATCTTGCGTTCCTGTTGGCTCAGTGGGGACAGAAGGAGCCACAGGAGGCGGATCTATGTTTGGAGGAGGGTTTTGAGGAATGTTCGGAGGGTTTTGAGGAATGTTCGATGGGTTTTGAGGAATTTTTTGACGGTTTGCATGATTTCAAGCTTGCCGACCAACTGATAAAACAAGAAAATTGTATACATAAACAAACATTTCAAAAAACCCATGAAAATGTAAAAAAAAAACCTAAAATGCAAAAAAAAAACCTAAAATGCAAAAAAATGATTACAATCGGGGACTTACCTCCTCATCTTGGTGGCATGGTTGAATCTATCGCTATCCAGAAGTCCGATGAGAAATTTTGAGATGGTATTGAAAGCGCGAGTGAAAAACGTTTAGGAAAAGTCACGGTTCGAAATGAAAAATGAGGAAAATAACGAGTCGCGGGACTGTTAAATTTTGTCTCAGAGTTCCGCGATCGCGGTTTATAACCGCGACGATCGCAGTTTTAGGTTCGGTAATTACCGAACCTAGAATTCAAGAACCGTGATCGCGGTTCCTTTATTTCAGGTTTTTATGTCCATGGAATTGTCCACCAACTTCGTGCACTTCCATACCCTCAACACCATGTGAATTATCCCTTTCACTAAATCTGTAAAATTTGATGAGTTAGGCTCCTCCTTTGAGCCTCGAACACCTGAACTACAATTTGTGTACTACACCATTCAGGACCCGAAAGTACTTGAGCCATCAAAGGAAGGAAATTCAACTGGAATGATGATAGTCTCAATAGAATGTGATGAGTTACAACAAATGTTGCTTATGACAATTGGGAGCATGGTACGTATGAGATGGTTAGGATGAGAAATGAAGAAGTGCAATTACATGTGTAGGAGTAGGAAACCTCTGTTAGCACGTTAGCAGTGAGGGATAGGTTAACCACTTTGTACCTACGGTACACTGTACAAAGGAAATTTTGTGGTATTTCTGTGTGCACACATGGAGTGAGCCCAGTGGAAAAATCAATGGTAGAAAGAAGAAATATGTCATACATGCCCCATATAGGCTTGCAGTGGGTTCAACAGTGCGTCTGGTAGATTATTGACCACTTGTGGATAATGACAATTATGGAATGGCATGAAGTGAGTAATTGCCACTCTCTAACCAAAGGTTCTTTGGAAGATTGTAGACACCTAAACATTATCTATAATGGATCATAGGAAATCAACTTGTTCACACACCATGTTTAGTAGTGTGAGAGACTCTGGATAGAAGGCCAGGAAACTTGGGAATGCCACCTGGGTCACTATGGTTGTACATACAGTTCTATTCCACTTTGAGGCTAAGGTTACACTATGAGCATGGTATGTTTATGCAAAAGCTATCATAGAGAGACAAATAAATTGGTAGGAGATCATGATTGTAGGTAGGTACCAGACTTTTGATTACTTTTCTAATAAAACCACTTGTGGAAGAGGCATTGCAAGGTCTAATGAAATGCTTGACTATGAAAAGATAGTGCAAAAGCTGAAGAACTCATTACTAAGATTTATTTGGTGAGAATCAGACTCAGGAGCATGTTTTGATTGAAGTAGAACGAGACATATGTCACCACACTACTTCCCAAGTGTGCTTGCAATATGAGAAAGAAAAAGGAAAGATGGTTATATAGTGGATGATGAAGAGTAGTAGAAAAAAGTGGATGTTGATCAAGTTCATTCAGTAGGTATCACGCGAGGGATTCATAACCTGTGCAGATGCAACTCGACTGTGCATATTTTCCTATCATGAACCTAATAAGACTTTCATGAGATAAGTTGAACCCATTGGAATGGAGGTATGAACCTAAGGAGGCTAATAATTGGGAGATTAATGGGTTGATTCAGAATGTAGGCAAAGATACCATTGAGTTATTGCACGGATTCTATCAAAACTTTTTCCTAGTGGAGATATCCATGAGTTAAATCGCTAGTGCATCGAGTCATTGGGAGATATGAATACATTAAGTGTAAAGGAAGGAAGCATGCACAGTTAGGAATAGAGGCTTATAGGATGAATCCTAACCTACATGTCAAAGTTAATAATGAAATTGATAAACATATTGAAATCTGGCATCATCAAGCCCTTTAGAGGAATTTGAATGGGTTATCCCTATGGTGATCAAGTATCAAGAAAGATGGTACATATTAGGATCTCTGTGTGGATTACACGGAATTGAATGTTTCATGTGTTATTGATCCTTTCCCTACACCTTTCACAGAGGACAATATTGCCAAGGGTGTTGGTAGGGCACTGAGAGTCCCTTACTTCTATTACTAGATGGACTTCTCTGGGTATCACATTTAGGTTAAATTGCATTGGGAGGATCAAGATAATTACAAAATTCACCACTAAATGGGGAATCATTTTGCATATACTTATGCCTTTTGAGTTTGAATAAGGCACCGTACTGTTCTATAAGCATTTTCTACGCATTGTAAGGTTCAAGAATTTCAAGATTTTATTCACAAGGATTCTTGCAGGTTTACTTAGATGATTGGACAAGGTGTATGGGCTTGTATAAGGATACACACATATGTGACAATAGTGCACTTATGTTTGACACAGATTGTAGGATAGCTACGCGTCTCTATAAACATCAATAACCTGTGTCATTTTGCTACACCTGT
This sequence comes from Taxus chinensis, assembly GCA_019776745.2. Classification (NCBI taxonomy): domain Eukaryota; kingdom Viridiplantae; phylum Streptophyta; class Pinopsida; order Cupressales; family Taxaceae; genus Taxus; species Taxus chinensis. The sequence continues at coordinate 141,136,891 of CM034157.1, forward strand.
TTGGAACTGCTTTTAGGGCACATAATCACATGCAAGGCAAGGTTTGTTAGTGGATCCTGTTAAGATTGTAGTTATTTTGGGTTGGAAGAGCCTACTTTGGGTCAGAGTGAGGTGCAGTGTCAATTCCTTGGGCCATTACATCTTCTTTATAGAAAGTGGCATTATGGGCATATGCCAATATTATCACACCCTTTGGAGGAATTTACTAAAGGTATGAAGGGAAGTTATATCAGGGTGAGAACAACAACATACGTGCATTTGAGAGCATTCAAAAGGAAAGCTCCTTCGACTTGTGCAACACTTATTCTTGAACGCTTTCCTTCACTGGATCTAAATCATTTCATGTGCATGTGGGACACTTCTGAACAATGATCTGAAAATAATCAGATTATTACTACCTGATCTCGGACCCTTGTAGGCTTTAATTATTTGCCGATGATTTACTCCTTTTTAAGTAATCAATTTAAAATAATGCAAGACAATAATGACAATTGCACACAGATTGATTACGGAGTTCGGCAATTGCCTACGTCTCCGGGTTCGTGGTCGAACCGTTCCACTAGTCAAAACTTGTAAGTTACAATAGTACTTTCACAAGAAAACCTAATGGAAACTATTTAAACTTGCTTAGAAGAATAACCAGACCTTCAGACGACAAGGGTGAAAAATAGCACCCGACTTCCACCTTCCTGGCGTACAATCTCCTTCGGCTTCGATCGGCCTTCCCGACGCTATCAATGCGAAGCTAGCACTCCGGTCGACAATCCAAGATTTACAAGTAATTGGTGTGGCGCTATGGGCCGACTAGGTAGTTTGAATAACTCCTATCCACATTATTGCCTAACAAATAATAGGTCAATAATAATAAAAACTAATAATGCCTAAATAATTTAGGTCTTCACACAGACAATTTCTCATTCTCCTCTTGGCTCGTGACTTCGACTCCAGCGCTCTAGGAATGAGCTTGTCTCATGGTATTTTTGTGTGTGTCCACAATAAGCTTAACAAATAATAAGATTCTGTTGTGTGTGTGTGTGTACAATGTGTGATTGTATAGCAGTGTGTTGTGTGTGCGACCACTGTGTGTTGGCCATTACAATGAAATGGGTTCCCTATTTATACAAAATTAGGGCCCTTAAAATATGCATTGCAAATTATCCTAAGGCTATTTTAGCCTCATCCCGTAGCATGTGTAATGGGATTAAATCAGATTGCATGCATTTTAATAATGGGATTAAAATCCCAAATTGGGTGGCTTAGCATAATTTAATGGATAAAAATCCCATAAGTGAGCGGCTAAGGTAAGTGGGTATATCCCACATTTTGCGGCACTGGATAATGTTTAAGGCTTTAACATAGCCTTCCCACGCATATGTGAAGTGGTCAAAGGACCACGTTAGACTCATAACCTAGCCCCCCTACAACACCGCTTCATTTCCTCCTCATCACATGTGGAACTTTCCACGCATGAATTATGCCTCCCTGGTTATACCGCTTCTTCCTCATCTACGTGGTCATTTGGCATGTTGCATGTAATGGTTTGTATACTTAATGAATATATAACATTATATATATATGTGGTTTGGCATATATGCGTGGTCCATTTGGAAAGTGGACTTACCAAGATAATATAATTTCGACCCATACAATGTGGCATAGAAATAATTAACTCGGTAATAGCATATAGTCCACTTGTCATCTCCCGTAATAGGAAAATCGAGCGAATTCGACGAGTGGTGGCAAGCCACGTGGTGGCAAGTGTCGAGTGCAATTGGTCCAATATTGACCAGTTGACCATAGTTGACTTTCCCGCTGTCTAAACTTTGACCGTAACATATCTAGAGCTCCCGATGTCCGTTTGCACCACGTTCTCACAGTCGTTGGAAAGCTCTCGAGATGATCTTTCTACACTGAAACCATTTAGGGATGTTTAGGGAACTTTCAAAAATGATCCCCTGATCACACCTCCCCAATGAGAAAAGCTTTTTGTCCCAAAAAGCTTCCATATTGTCCTGGAAAACTTTCTGGAAAAACTCTAGTAGCTCCGCTTTTCTCCTCCTGGGTTCTTGTGGGTTATGGGCCCACGAAGCTTCGCTGATGACTCTCTTTTCCGAAGAACAACCTCCACGGATCCGCTTTATGGTGCTAAGTTTCTTACAAATGAAACCTCAACGCTCCTTCTGTGCTGTGCTAAGCTTCTTGATATCCCAACAAGGATCTTCTTGAATCTCTATAACACAGCTCCACCTCGGAAGTTGATGTCCGTAGAATCCAAACTTGGGTTTGAAGGAACTCCATGTTACTTAGAGCTTTGATTGATCTGATGTCTATGGGATGGAGTAATGCGCTTGTCCCTTGATATCTTAAGAAGACCTCAACGCCTCCAATGCATGATGCTAAGCCTCTTTCAAGACCTCAAGCCTTCTGATGCATGATGCTAAGACTTCTGATATCTGACTTCAAGACCTCCGCCTTTAATGCATGGATTAAGCCTCTTTAACACAGCTCAATGAGTTGCATAGAATGCATGAACTAAGTTTGAAGGAACTCCATGTTACGTATGAGATTTAAGATTGATTCGATGTCAAGCCTGATGGAAAATGCCTTAAGTCCCTTTATAGACCTCAACGCCTCCGATGCATGATGCTAAGCCTCTTTCAAGACCTCGAGCCTCCAATGCATGATGCTAAGTCTTTGTAGACCTCAACGCCTCCGATGCATGATGCTAAGCCTCTTTCAAGACCTCGAGCCTCCAATGCATGATGCTAAGTCTCTGTAGACCTCAACACCTCCGATGCATGATGCTAAGCCTCTTTCAAGACCTCGAGCCTCCAATGTATGATGCTAAGTCTGTTGATCAGCTACCATTCGTATGTGTGGTCGCAATGCCTTGACACTGAATGACGTTCCGAGCTGATCCTTTGAGAGCTCCTCTTGTTGACATACTAATATCAAGTACCATTCTGCTGCACGGTCACAATGCCTCTACACAGAATGAAGTTCCGACCTGATGTCAATGCCAACGGTGATTCAGCTACCATTCTGCTGCACGGTCACAATGCCTCTACACAGAATGAAGTTCCGAGCTGATCTCTGTGAACTCTATTGTCTGCACAAATGACAGATCAATCTCCAAGCTTTATATGAGTTAAATCCTGTATCCAAGCTGTAACAGGTACTCACAAGCTGATTAGGAGATAGGTGCCCCTAACAGGGTCTTTATACAACTTTCAAATACAAGTGTGAGGAAATTATATCCTAATACACCATGTAAAACTAGTTGTAAAAATGCTCCATTTTTGGAGTCTTGTACAATAAGCTTAAAATACCAATTCTATAGGAAAATAATTTTGCATGGTAAACCTGTCGTGAAATTTCTCCTACTTGGTGGCTTATGTACTTGGTCTTCTCCACTGCATCGCAATGTGGATTGACTTCATTTGTCTCCTCCCTGCCAGAACAATGACTAAACAAGGAAAATATACTGCATTTTATGGTGTTAGAAAATCACCAAAATAATTGCCCTCTGGGGGTCTTACTAATGCAAGTATAACAGAGTACAAACATTGCCCAAAATTGGGTCTTTAACTAATGTGCCATGTCTGGTTAGATGTATACAAACGTTGCCCTCAAAGGGGTCTTACCAATACATTCTACCTTACACATTAGTTTTCTAGTTTTATAAGAGCATTAAATAATGCTCGATAGCCTAAAACAATAGTTGAGAAATATATCAACATATTATTACACCTTAGATTTCTTACCAGCTGTAGAATCCTCGGTGTCATGTGGTTATCTCAATTTGTGATGCCATATCGTTGGGGGGAACGATAATGCATATGAGATATAATGGATTCATCCAAATAGAAATCACGAGAAAATTACTGAGTATGGTAAACCTGTCTCTCAGTCTATCCCACCAATTTGGAAATCCAGAAGTACAAGCCAATGCCATCCCTGATCAAAGCAACTTATACTGATTAACCTGCTCGGAGATACCAACTTGCTTCGGAGATTAGCAAGTTTGCAGGTGTCGATTACCAGCTTTGATACCAACTTTGCATGATCCGAAAATAATCAGATTATTACTACCTGATCTCGGACCCTTGTAGGCTTTAATTATTTGCCTGATAATTTACTCCTTTTTAAGTAATCAATTTAAAATAATGCAAGACAATAAGACAATTGCACACAGATTGATTACGGAGTTCGGAAATTGCCTACGTCTCCGGGTTCGTGGTTCGAACCGTTCCACTAGTCAAAACTTGTAAGTTACAATAGTACTTTCACAAGAAAACCTAATGGAAACTATTTAAACTTGCTTAGAAGAATAACCAGACCTTCAGACGACAAGGGTGAAAAAATAGCACCCGACTTCCACCTTCCTGGCGTACAATCTCCTTCGGCTTCGATTGGCCTTCCCGACGCTATCAATGCGACGCTAGCACTCCGGTCGACAATCCAGGATTTGCAAGTAATTGGTGTGGCGCTATGGGCCGACTAGGTAGTTTGAATAACTCCTAGCCACAAATATTTAATTTATTATTGCCTAACAAATAATAGGTCAATAATAATAAAAATAATAATGCCTAAATAATTTAGGTCTTCACACAACAATTTCTCATTCTCCTCCTGGCTCAGACTTCGCCTCCAGCGCTCTAGGAATGAGCTTGTCTCCGTATTGTGTGTGTGTCCCCACAACAAGCTTTAACAAATAATAATGGGTTGTGTGTGTCTTGTACAGGAATTCCGGGCTCTAGCAAATGTGATATTGTATGTGTTTCCTTACAATGAATTTTAGGTAAACCCTATTTATACAAAATTAGGGCCCAAAAAATATGCTATTGCATATTATCCTTGAAATGGCTAGTTTTAATATGAAACCTCACCCGTAGCGATGCATTTTGATAAGGGATTAATATCCCATTGTTTTGGTGGCATAGTATGTTTGATAATGGATAAAAATCCCAAATGAGCGGCTTGATTTGAAGTGGGTTAATATCCCACATTTGTGCGGAAGGAATAATGTTTAAGGCTTTAAATAGCCTTTCCACACATATGTATAGTGGTTATAGGACCATGTTAACTTATCGCACCCCCATCTCAACCGCTTCATCCTCCTTCTCCACGTTTGGAAGTTTCCACGCATGGGTCTAGCCCCCCTATTACCGCTAACATATCATGGTCCAGGAAGAAGTCATAATGCATGCTGGCAGTCCTGTTGGTCCCCAAAATCTGTCGCATGAGAGCAGATCTATGGATAGATGAGCCAACAGTGTGCAGGGCTTAGCCCCTCTTTGAGTCAGCAAAGTGAAACTGGTTTATTGCTATTCTACCAGTAGGAATCCTGTGCAAGTCTCACAATATTCTGCCTTCGGGGGTTTGGGATCTCATCCCAGTAGAGTGTTTCCAGGCTGTGAAAAGAAAGGAATGAAGGAGGGAGAAGGAAAGATCATATCTGAAGGGAGAAAAGAAATGAATTCCAAAGCAGAAAGGTCAGAAGATCTATGTTTTTGGGTTGGTAGTAAACAGAGCCAAACCTACTTGCATAGATAAACAAAGCAATACTGATGAGCAAATGACAAAAAGTAGAAGCAAATCCAACAGAATAAACACATACAGATCTAACATAAGAAAGATCTAATGATATAACACACGTGTATTCAGCACAAAGTCTGAATACCTATTGTATTAATGTTTTTTCTGTTACAAAAAGTTCAAAGTCTTTTCTTCTCACTTCTATTTCTCATCTAAAAAAATATTCACTCCCTGAATACAACAAGTATTCAAGTATTTATAGAAGAAGGAGAAGAAGGAAGAAGGCAAAATGCAACCACCAACATAATATTTACTTAGTCATGTTACAAACTTGATGGATATCATTACAAGCAGGATTCAGCCGCTGGATAAAGTCTCTCTTGTTGACTTTTTGACAACTTATGTGGATGACATCATCCCATGGTGCAACATGGATGATGTCATCATTTGTGTCAACACACTTTAGACATTTACAAAAAGAAAGTCGGAGAATAGAAGAGAAGAGAAAAGAAGAAGAAGCTATTCATCATTGTCATCCCGCGGCTGAAAGGGGGTATCCTACTTCTGATGCTGCTCAGGTGATGAGATGTGGAACTGGGCACGGTATTCCATGAACTTGCTAATCATGGGCTCTGAAGTTGATCCTGGGAAGGATCCTTGTGTCGACTCACTGATAGCTTCGCAAGTCTCCCGCTCATCTGTGAGCTTTTCTGGGAGTTTGGAATAATCATTCTCTGCTTCGATTAAGGAACCCGATGAAGTCCCTACAGGCCAGTACGTTATTGATAGATTCAGTGCATCGAACGTGACCTCTGGCCCCTGTCCCTTGCTAAGCTATCTCCTTAAAAATGTGGATAGTGTCATCAAGCTGATCTCAAGGTAAGGGAAGGAGTAAGCAACCCTGGAGTCATGGCATTAGAACAATTTGTTCCATTTGGTGCATTACGTCTAAGGCCTCTTCCTTTACCTTATCTATCTTTTCTAAGGATGAATTTCAGTTGATCCTATCTAGATAGTCCAGAGTGGACATAGGGTTTTATTGAGGACCCTTGGATGACCGAGAAGACTCCGAACTTGACCAGATCATCGACTGAACAGTCAAACATTCTGTTGGAAGGTCTCGTGCTGGAGTCTAGCATGTTCTAAATCTTCTGATATCAGACCTGCTAATGCTTGGAGTTCCTTATTCACCTTGCTCGATGTTTAGGTATACAAACTCGATGATACTCGGCGATTACTCTTTAACTATCCTTGAGGATCTGGCTCCTCCAAGCAGAAACAGCCATACCCTGCTCGCCGATCTTTGACATACTCATTGATTTTCTCCTGACTGAGCAGGTTCAGGAGTCTCGGTGGCAGTTGTGGGAGGTGCACTTCCCATCTTCTGTAAGGCTTGAAGCAGATGTACTTGTTCTTCTCCTTTCAGTAGCCTTTTCCCCTCTTTCGTTTCTTGAAGCTTTTTACAGAGTGCATCAACTACAAAAAGAGCTTCCCCCCTGAAGGCTTTCTGAAGATGTCCCCATTGTGACTTGGGTCACTGTGTAATCTGTCGAAGACAGATCCTTTTTCTCTTTTAGAGGATTGGGGTATGCTATCTCCATTACTCTCTCTCCCTAAGCACTCTGAGAGAAGCGTGTTAAAGGCTTTTGCTTCTTGGCCCCCTTTGATGGGATGACAGGAAAAGTCCATCGGTGCGATGGGAACTTTCCTCTTTTGTTGGCTTAGGTGCTGGGAGATCTAGGCTGGACTTAGGGGAGAAGGACCAAAAAAAGTAGAAGGGGGCAGCCTACAGTAGTAGAAGGGAAAATGCGTGGAGACACATGGAGGCGGCATAGAGAGAAAAGATGAGGAAGTTCCCATGGGAGGAAGAGGATACTGCAGGGGGAGGAAGACATAGGAAAGGAAGGGAGCTCAGAGATGAGGGAAGAAATGGAGGGGGACAAGCTCTACAAGAGAGGAGAAGATGGACGAAGAAGCAGGAGGAACAATAGAAGAAGGGGAAGAGGATACTACGACAGAAGGAATGGTCGCTTGGGTTACCCGAGGAGGGGAAGGAAGAGAGGGAGAAGGGATAGAAGGGACCTCAATTGTTATAGTCGTGGCCACATCCTGAGTGGATATGCCTATCAGTAACATCTTCCGCTGCTTCTTTCTTTTGATCTTTTCAGGATTTCAACCCGTTCTTGTGAAGTGGAAGGAGGGCTTTCAGGAACTTCCTCTTGGGTGGAACTAGATTCACCCTCTATTCCTCTTTCCCTTTGCCTCTTTGGTTGTTGTTTTGATCTGAGGAGGTGCGTTACCCAATGGAGAGGTTGTGAAATCGACTCCGAGGTAGATGAGCCCGTTCATCCTGGCACCAATGCTCTGATCTTTACGCAGAGTTTCCTTGACTCTCTCCTCGATTGTTTGGGGTGCTTTGGTTCTATCAATTACATTGCGAAAGGCCAATCATCCCCACCTGACCCTCAAGATACACTTGCATCCTGACTTCTCTGATCATTTGTAGTTCATGGTCTTCCTTTGGGGATGCTTGGCTTTGTCCGTAGACTTGGATAGATTTCTTGCTAAGGCCATAGCGAGATATGTAGTCCTAAACTCAGTTCCTGAGCTGCAACCTCATGATAGTGATACCCGATGTAGGATATCTTCATATCTGAGGGATGTTGGATCTTAGGTTAAAGCGTTGGCCCTAGGAAGAGTTAGCAATTTCTCGAGGCATCGAAGGTACAGGGCCTTGCATGGGATAGTGTATGTTTCAAGATTCAGTGGCTCCATGGCTCTGCAAACATGTATTTTTCCTTGTGGTGAGTGAGACATGTATACCTACCCACTGGTGCAGGGGGAAAGGATGTTCCACCCTGACATTTTCTCTTGAGGCACTTCTCATGTGTAGCCTGTGCCATATATATGCTATTTTATGACATGCTCTAGCATGATTTTTCAATGTTACACGGGTACCGGCATGCACCAAAGGGTGCAGGTTTAGTTGCGTGTAACATCATTTTTGCATGTACCACAGGGGAAGTTAGCACGGCCCTTAGATAGGTCTGCATGACATGATGTTGCTGGAATTGAGTGAACAGTGCCTGCGCCGTTAACGGTTCTCGGTAGCTTGGCTACAAGTAAGGTTGGTGTTGCATCGATGCAAGGTGCACCAATGAGCGCATAGTTTAGCCTCAATGTTGCATATGAGTAATGCCGTGCGCCAAGAGGGCGCATCGTTGATCTTTGTGTAACAAGCAAGGAATACTATGCTTTCCAGGGCTTCAACTCTGGATAGTAGTGCATAAATCGTAACCTGCGTGCCAAACCCCGCACCGCATGCAGAGCTGGATAGTCCCTTTCTGCAAGGGTTGCATCATAGCGCCAACGTAGGAGTTCATATAGGCAACCTCCCCATTGTGTTAAGTCTGTTGTAGCTTGCTCTGGAGGGGTATACGTGTTGTTTATGTCTCTTCTACAGGGTCCCTTGGACTCATGAACGTGTTAAATCAAAGAGAACCTAGCGATTTTTGTTCATTGTTTCAGAGCCCTACCGTAGCATCCAGATCTGTGTAAATAATGGAGAAGTGCATGGGGGGAGGATACCAAAGACTCTGCTCAGGAACGTTTGATGGTGTCGCTCAGTTCCTCTGAAAATTCAACTACGATAAATGAATTGTGGCCACCGAGTCACCAAACCTTTTTATTCAAGAGCAATAAGGACCTCCTTACCATTAGTATGCATACATGTGAGAGGTGAAATTGTCATCCCACGCCTTGATGCGCGAACTTCAGGCTGTGCTGACAGCCACAAAGTGCCGGTGGTGAGGGATGCCGAGCATGTATTTCAAAATGGTGGGTAGTGACAGGGTTGATGCGCCTATATACCTAGGCAAAGTTCTCATAAATGCGCCAACACATCTTGTGTCTGAAGTTGTAGCATCGGGCAACTACCTGTCGATACCGGAATTCATTGTTCACTTTGGCGCATCAAAACTGGGATGTCCTCCAACACGAAGTGTATGTGTGCCATTGGCACTATCGAAAGTGCTTTCCATCCAGGGACATCATGTGCGCCTTCCTGGTTCTGACCCAGAACTCGGGCGCATATCAATGTGTCTGAGCTCTAAATCTCTGATGTCCAGGTCACACTGCTGCCTTGGCGCATGCAAGGCATCCTGCACCCTGGTGAGGCGCACTTATACTGTCATGTTGACTTCTTCTGTGAGCGGTGGCTTTACCCTTGGATTTAAAGGTAGGTGCATGCTTACTCTGATGTTGCACATACATTAGGTACGCTCTGAGCTCAAATTGACCTAATCAAGGATAAGTTAACGAAGACCAGATGTCCCGGAAAACGGGTTTCCACAAAGTGATCCGAACGCAGAGGGATCCCTGGCGAGGTACAAGTGACAAAATCATGTGATTTGTGTACGGATGTACAATGACAGCGCAGACGTGCCTATATATCACGGTGATAACATGGCAATACTAATGTATACACATTAATATATATAGTGGTTTGGCATATACATGTGTGGCATTTGGAAAGTGGACTGTCGACACAAGATAATATAATTGCGACCCATACAATGGTGGCACTAGGAACACTTGCCAACACGGTAAAGTAGCATATAATGCCACTTGGTGCATCTCCCGAAAGAGATGTCGAAATTGAGTGAATATGTGCACCAGTGGTGGCAAGCCACGTGTCAAAAAGTGCGATTCGGTAACAATATTGTTTTGTTGACCATGAAGGTGACATGCGCCGTTGGCGCGTGCAAGGAAGACTCGAACATATCTAGAGGTGCACCGAAACGTCCTGTTTGACACAAGAAAGTATGCAGCCAAAGGATTTAGATCAACCTAGAGAGGTTATTATAGACCATCCTATATGTTTTTCTAGTAGAAAGTTGACTCCTGCATAGCAGAATTATTCAAAAACAGAGCATGAGGCCTTGTCGATGATCTATGCACTGCATAAATTTAGATAGTACTTGCTAGCAACACCTTTTGTATTCTATACTAATTACATGGTATTAAAATACTTAGTAAATAAGCTCATTTTACATGGGTGCATATGTCGATGGGTGCTCTTATTTTAGGAATTTGATTTCACAGTTGTGGTAAAACCAAGTAAAAGTAATTCTGGCCCAAACCACTTATCAAGGATTTAGTCAGGGGAGGACATGCAGACAATTGAAGATACAATGCCAGATGCACAGTTGTACAGGTTATATTGCGCACCTTCAGAATTGGAGGATATTATTGTCTTTTTACACATGGGTATGACACCAGAAGGAATAAAATCATTGAAGAAGAAATAACTTGTAATTTTTGTGGCACCCTTTATGTTGATCAGTGGATATTTATACAAACTAGGTAGAGATGAAGTATTACGTCAGTGTGTACTAGAACATGAGCACAAAGATATCATGGAAGAGGCTCATGGTGGTATTACAGGTGGGCACTATGTAGGTGATGCCACCATGCGCAAGATTCTACTCACTAGATTATGGTGGGAGACCCTGTACAAGGATTGTAAAGAGTATTGTAAGGTGTGTGATCACTGTCAGTGCCTTGGAAAACCTTGGGCAAAGAGATGAAATGCCTTTGAGGCCTATTGCTAGTGCAGAGCCATTTGAGAAATGGGCTATAGACTTTGTAGGTCCTATTTCACTAGCCACGTCTAGAACTGGATCGTGTTATATCATCACTTGCACAAATTATCTTACAAGGTGGGCAGAAGTAGCACCTACAAAGGATTGTACAACAGCTACAACAACTAGGTTCTTATGGGAAAATGTTCTTACTAGGTATGGATGTCCATTGAGCTTGAACAAGTGATAGGGGTACACACTTTTTGAATGAGACAATCAGGATATTATTGGATGAATTTATGGTTGCACACCACAAGACTACACCCTATCATCCTTAGGAAAATGGTACTACTGAGGCCTTTAACAAGATATTGAGCCAGACCTTGACAAAAAATTTGATGTTGGAAGGAAAGATTGGGATGATAAAGTTTTTGTTGTACTTTGGGCATATAGAACAACCTACAAGAGGTTGAATAAGGCCACACCCTTTCAGTTGGTGTTTGGCACAGAAGCAGTTCTTCCTATGGAATTCATGTTACCTTCTTTGCGTATTCCATGCGCTGGAGGTCTAGCTGATGAGCAAGCATTAGAAGAAAGAATTGACAGGTTAATACAGTTGGATGAGAGGTGTGCCATAGCACGTTGGAGTTAGAAGCAGGAAAAGGCCAGGTAGAAGGCATGGCATGAACTGACACATCAGGGACAAGAAGCTTGAGGTTGGACATATGGTACTACTTTATGATTCCAAGTTTTTGTGCCATCCAGGAAAGTGCAAGGTGCATTGGTTGGGATCGTATGTTATCACTCATATACTTGACTCAAGTGTTTTCCAGTTAGAGGTGCTTGATGGAATACAGTTACCCAGTTACTTTAATGGGAGTAGGTTGAAGCCCTACTATAAATAAGTCTTCTTGGTGTTTGTAATAAGGTAGTGTTTCCATTTAGTATAGGTTTCCCTTTCTATATTTCCTTTAATGTATTTCCTTCTTCGTCACTATGCTTTGTCAATTTAGTTTGGTGTTTTGTGTAATAAGTGTGTTTGCATGCTGGAAGCTAATTACAATCTGAAGTATTTTTATGCGCAGAGGACTGCACATACCATTGGTGTGGGGTGGTTGTTATTTGTTATTCACAAATGGGTACACATGAGAATAAACTGTTACAGGTGTTATTCAAGTATGGAAAGGAGCTGTTAGAAAGGAGATTACTTCTAAAGAAGACCATAGATGGAAATGAATGAAGGGACAATATAACGTGAGGTAAGCAGTGGCCATGGAAACTACTATGAGAGGGCGCAGTGGCGAGGTACTCGGTGCATGGAAGCACGTGGAAGAGAATTCTGTAGCCAGAGGGTAGGAAGGTGTGCTAGAAGGTTATAGCTGGGGTGTGAAATTGTACCACGCAGAATTGTTTGGAAATTTTGAAAATGGTCAATTAATGAGAGGATTGTTGGTAGGTGAAGGAGCAATAAATGCACTAAATTTTTGAAAATTTATATAAGGACGTGATGTGGGTTCATTTTTACCTTTGCAATCACAAGTATTCGAGTGAGCTAAGTGCAACTGAGCCAAGTGAATCATGTTGAGGTGCGGAGAGTTGTGAAACTAGACGTGGAGAGCAGATTTATGTGCAGAAAAGGCTTGCGTCCCCATTAGTGAAGGGTTTGATTGAAGTAGAAGTGTTGAGAAGGAGCTAGAGGGCACGTGGTTTCGAGCTAGGGCACGTGATTTTGAGCTACGGTTTTAAATTACTCAACACAGAAGACAAAAGGTGGGATTTTTATGATGGCACCAAAGAAAGCACCTGCAACAGGCACAAAAGGAAAGAAAAAGGTGGAAGTTGAGGTTGAAATTGCTCCCGAGAGTAATTTTTCAGAGATGCAGTACCCAGAAGGAGTAATAGTTGGACAAGATTGGGATTCCCACATCCGCAGATGAAAAGTAAATGACTACAACCACCACACCACTGATAACAAGGGAGATTTGGATGCTTTGTTGAATAAGAAGACCAACAAGTGCATGGTGGAAGATATGCCAGTGTATGATGATGCTGGGGAAAATTTTCTTAAGCAGGTAGGAGTTTATCAACTGTATGAGCTCCCATATTTTGGAAAATATGAACCTTTATACCAATGGCTTATGAGCAGAGTCCATGAGGACTTCTTCTATTTCATCAGATAGAGGGTTAGGCTCACAATGGCCCTAATTATGACATTAACAGGATTGAAGGGCACAGGGACAGACATTGTTAGTGATCTGACTGATAAAGTAGTGGTTATAGCCACAAGCAAGGAGTTGGGGTATACCAAGGGTCCATGCAGAATGGACATCTATAGATTGAGGAAGTACCCTGTGGTGCAGGCAGCCACATGCATCTACTCACCAAGCTGAATGATCAAGGGAGATGGTCACAGGTAAATACAATGTGGCTTTATGTTGCAAAGAAAATGTCCCAGGGAGAAATCTACAACTTAGTAGGCTATATTGCAGAAACCATTATTGAGGAAGCACGCACAGGTGAAAAGATAAGTTTTGGTGCCATCCTCTTATCTCTTGTTTTTGTAGAAATTGGAGTGCCCGATGGGCCAAAGAATAAAATTTGGGAATACCCCACTGAGAAGAAGTCCCTCGTGGAAAGGTTTGAGAAATATTTATGTGAAGGATCAATGAGTGGCCCATTCAAGAAAAGGGAAGAAATGTGGTATGACTGACTTCATGTGGCATTTGAGGAGGAATGACACATTCCAAAGGAACTACCTTTGGTAGTAGGCAAGGCAGTACAGTTCACGGTGTATCAACACTTCTACATCATGTGGTTTTCCATGAAGGATGGGACATGGAGTCCATGGTGCAAACTACCTTATGCCTTCACAACATGCTACTTCTAGGCTTCAGTTCATATATTTTCTGATGCACGCAGGCTGAACTTCAATGCAGACAAGGTAGATTGTGACTACCACACCCTCAGGAAAACATATGTATATCCAGGTCGGTCTTCCTACATTGAGAGGCTCATTTCAGATGTCATAAGTATGAAGCCAGTAAGTTTGGCTATTGGGATAGTGGAGCCATGCTCATATATCTTCAGCTCAAGCCTAGGCTGGAGAATAATAAGTATGTGGAGAATGAGTTCATGCTCCCAGGGCCGCCTAAGGGAAAACACACAATGGAGAATGTGCCAGCTCCAAAGCCTGTTGTGACCATACAGATAGATGAGGAGGAAGAGGAACATGAAGATAGTGGAGGCTTGGATCATAGAGGCCAGAGGTAGCCCACAGAAAAAGTGGAGAGTGAGTGTGCAGATACTCCACCACAGGTGCACAAGAAGGAGAAGAGGACTTGGATGTGGATGCAGTCCCTGAAGAGCACCAGTTTAAGAAGGTATTCAGAAGAACCAGGACCCAAGGCACGGGAACACCACAATAGGTAAGAAGATCACCTAGACTCTCCCCTCAGAAAGAGGCACTTGAGAAGAAGAGAAGGAGAAAGATGAAGCTGGATGAGGAGGTGAAGGAGTCTGAGGAGAGTGTGCCTGGAACCCTAGTGCAACTAGAAGATATGGAGGAACCCAGAGATGAAGAAATGAAAGATGAAGAGGAAGGGATGAAGGAAGTAGAAGAGATGGTGCAAGAGCAACCCAGTGCACATGTTACTACTCAAGAAGAAGAAGGGCCAACTCCAAACCTTGGCGCTCAGGTTCCTAAGGGGCCAAGAACAAAGAGAACAAGTGAAGAATATGTTATGCCAAGTATGGGCTATGCTGAGGACACAAGAAAAATCATCTGTGCCCGGTTTCAGAGCACAGTAGGCCTTAAGGAATTGTATGGATGGGAGCTGATGGATCCAGACATGGCCACCACATGCACAAGGAAACAATTATCCTGGTCCATGCAGACCCATATGGATGAGCCATATTTTGATGTCTGTGAGGAATCTTGTGTATCAAGGAGAGTGAAGAAGGCACCCCAAAGTAGACACATGACAGTCAAGCCTACTCTAATGTCTGATGAGCAGGTGAGAAATGCTTTGGTTAAGGTATCTACAGAGGTGGCATGGAGGAACATTGATAAGGCTGCCACCATTAGAGCGCTACTTGAAGATAACAAGGCAAAAACTACAGAAATAAGTGCATTTAAAAGGAGAGAAGGACCTAGAATAGAAAAAGAATGAGGCCTTCATTAGCATGGCAGAAGAAATTGGTGACTACGTTTTGAAAGAAAGACCTCATCTTGAGTCTAAGGTACCTGAGAAGTTTCCTTTGGCTATGCATTATGTGTGCACATTGGTTGATTTGGTGCTAGAAGATGGACCAATTCGAATGCCAGTGCCAAAGGATCCTGAACAAGAAGCAGAAAGAGCAAGGGCCTCTGTGGTTAGGAAAATTTCAAATTATGAGGCATTGCTCCAAACTCTGAAGGATGAACTGAAGAAATCTGACCAAGCTCTGAATATTTGTGTGGCACCAGAAGCAGTGATAAGGATCAAAACTCTGGTTGAAGATAATGATGTTCTGAAGGCCATGAAAGATGAGACACTGGGACGCGCAGAAAGATTGGCACTTGTGAAACAGAAGCACAAATCCCTTACAACAGCTCAAGACCCACATAAGGAGAGAATAGATGAGATTGGGAAGCACATAGTGTAGAAGATGGATCTTCTAGAGGGAATGATGACTGTTATGGCCAATGTTGTCCAAGTACTGTAGAATGAAAAGGAAAATATTACTCAGGATGAATTGGAAGCCATTGCCACAGACATTCCAGAGAAGACAAGGACCACGCTGGATGAATGGAAGACATTGGAGGCTGAGATTAAAATAGAATATCCAGAATTGATCCTCCCGGTTGAAGAAGAAGGTGCTGCAGAGTAAAGGTCTATTCTTTTGTACAGTGATTCTTTATATTCTTTCCATTCTTATTCTTTATTCTTTGGGAACATCAGAAAGAATCCCCATTGTCAGGATGACAATGTACTTTAGTGTGGGGTAATGTTGAGCAGACAATATTGTCCTAAGGAGAAGACACACATAGGATGCGCGTGGGAACAAGGCATACTTGAAGGTAGGGAAGGATAGGAAAGGAAACGCACACTAGGACAAGCTGATTTGGGACTTAGCCATTTTCATGGATGTGGGCTATTTTTGGAAGATAATGTGCAGAGCACACATTGGGATGGAGACTTGCACAACATGTAAATGCTATTTTGGGAATGAGCGTCTGATAAGCGCCATGCATGAGTTCAAGATAATAATAGGATTACTTCTTCCAGTTAACTATAGGATGTCTATTATTAGCGCACTTGCATGTGTGCATGTTATTGTAAAGGCACATGGCTATTATCAACATGCGACCTATTTTGGGAAGTGCGTAGGTGGTGAAGGGAAAGTCCCCACCCCTATAAATATGTAGTGAACTGTGTAGTTAGAGAGAGATGTTGAATAGTGAATTATTGTAGAGTTATGTTGTTGGATCTGATACGCGCATAACTTATGGTGATGCTTTGTAATGTAAGAAGCTTCTATGTATTACAGTGTTTAATATAATGGAGTATATTGGATGGATAATGGTTTTAAACATGACTGTAACTGGTTCTTACATGGTTAATCTTATTATAGTTATCGTTTAATTCATGATTCTCTAAGATCTAGATCTGGAATATGCTCTGTGGAATGTTTATGCTTATTTATGGTTCTGAATATGTTGTATCTTCATTACACTAACATCCTACACAAACAACTCTAAAGAGGGGCCTGGTACCTTTGCGTGCTTTAGGTGAGTGCTCAGCTCAGGATGGGTGATGTGCCAGTGCACCTGGGTTTTTCTGGGTTTTATATAGTATACAACTTTATTCCATGATAAATGAGAGGGGTGGGAAATTTCTTCAGGCTAATCATATTCTATGCCTAAACTCTACATTTACATGTAAGCTTATCTTTTAAGATAAGATATACCTTATCATCTCACATGGGTTCCACCTTTATAGATATTACAAAATATTTATGACATCGCTCCTTGTCATTATTACAAATATAATATTTCTAATTATAAATCATGTAGACCCTTATTATCCATTTACCCTAACTTTGAATTTTTAATATTACCGAGACCACTTACAACAAATATTTACTTTTTACCACAACAATTTTATTATACTTTGACTATTACCATACTATACTTTATTGACGGTGTCGTACTGGCAGGGACATTATCTTATAGTGGACGCTACTACTAACTATACTTGACAACACCTTATTCGTAATATATACATTAAGGAAATAGAAATCATGGAGGAAAATGTTAGTGTTGACATCTTCCCCTTTTATAGCTTCTACTCCGTCCTCGAAGTAGACTATTATGGACATCCTGAAGCTGGTTCCTAGAAAATATTTAACTTTTCGTGGTTGACATATTTCATAATAGGAGTACCATCCAATTCCTCCAGTTGATATGTACCATTTTCATGCACAATAACTATTCTGTAGGGCCCCATCCATTTGGGAAGAAGTTTTTTATGCCTCCTCTTTTTGTATCAGAAATCATATACGAGGGCCAAGTCATTCACCTGAAATGGATACCGAAGGATCTTTTTATCAAAGTACTCCTTCTACTTCATTTTTTTCTTATAGCTTGTATCCTTCAATATTTCCCTCATTTCCTCTAGAAAATGAAGATATACCAACCTTTCCTTTATCGAATCACTTCCATCCATCCTTTCATTTTTCATAACTCTCACAGTGTAAATATCAAACTCAATAGGAAGAACTGGATCAATGTCATAAGCCAACTTAAATGGGGAATATCATGTTGTTGACTTTGATGTTGCCCTATATGCCCACAATGTTGCATGAATCCTTTTATCCCACTTATGTACCTACAAAGATGCATATTTTTCTAGGATTTGACACAATACATAATTTTTTCACTCCACCTGTTCATTTTTGCTTGGCTTGTAAGTTGTTGTCTTCATGTGCTTAATAGAAAACTTATTTACCAGGGATTCTACCACCTCATTAATGAAGTGGCTTCCTTGATCTGTTACAATTTATAATGGACAACCAAATCTGGTGACCATGCATTCATACATGAACCTTGCTACTTCATCCATGGAAGTTATTTTCAAGGGCTTAGCTTCAACCCACTTGGATAAATTATCTATGGCAAATACAATATACTTATTTTGGCATGGGGTAGTTGGAAGTGGACCTAAAATATCTTTTCCACACTTTTCAAAGGGACCAAGTGGAAGAATAGGACATATTGGAGTTGATGAAGTCTTACAGTTCCCATGTGTTTGACAAATATCACATGTCTTACAATAATTATAACAATCTCTAAAAAAGTGGGTCAGTGATAACCTGCATCCAAGA
Organism: Taxus chinensis; assembly: GCA_019776745.2. Classification (NCBI taxonomy): domain Eukaryota; kingdom Viridiplantae; phylum Streptophyta; class Pinopsida; order Cupressales; family Taxaceae; genus Taxus; species Taxus chinensis. The sequence continues at coordinate 141,155,376 of CM034157.1, forward strand.
TCCTTCTTGTTGTAAGTTTTCTAGAGAAGTGTCCTCCACATGTACCATTAATGAATTCTTCTATTATCTCCTTCCCTTGATCACGCCAAACTTCCCTCTTGCATTATCCATCAAGTCCTATCCGAAATAATACTCCATGCAGAATAGAATATGAACAACTGAATTGAGTAATCTTCCTCTTAGTTTTTTCATTAGCACCATAAAAAAACTTGAAATCATTCAGATAGTTCCAAATATCTATGTATTCACTAGATATTTTGTCAAAGGACAACAATGTTGCATCTAGGAAATCATCATCATCACAAGATGAACTTAAACCATCATAGGCTCGAGAGTGCATATGCATTAACATACTTCTTTCCTAGCCTATCTATAATATCAAATTCAAATTCTTGTAGAAAAATTATCCATCTTAATATCCTTCTTGATGGGTTAGGCTTATTCACAATATATTTTAGAGCCTGATGATCTGTTGCAACTGTAATTTTCTATCCTAACAAGTAATTTCTAAACTTCTTTACAACAAAAATGATAGCTAGAGCCTCTTTTTTAGTTACAAAATAATTTACCTCAACATTGCTCATTTGTTTTCTCCCAAAGTAAATTGGATGATCATTCCCATTTTCATCATTTTGGCTTAGAGTAATTCCCATGTCAACTCCCATGTCACATTCATCATATCAACCTCTTGTCATAGAAAAACTACCCACATTGATTGATTCATTTAAGATTGAAGAATCCATTAGATAATTTATGAGGGTACATGAAGACATTCCCATAGAAGTTTTCAGGAAAGAAACCTCTTTAGACCTCGATACGTTCGCATATTGGGAGGAAGAGATTGATGCCTTTTGTCAGAAAATAGAGGAAGACCCTAAGATCATGTTCACATATTGGGAGGAAGAGATTGATGCATTTTTCAAAAAATAGAATAAGACCCTAATATCATCAAACATGATCCTCCTCTTATTCTTTCATCTCCACATTCTTCATTGAGCAATGAAATGTCTGGGTCTAGCATTGATCCACGACCTATCTTCTCATTACTTAATCATTTTTTATCTATCAAGATTCCTCCATTGCAATATTACCTTGGGTCACCACCTGGTATCTCATCGTCTTCTTCTATATGTGGGTCACCTCCAAGTAGCCCCAAATCCTCTATATGTGGCTCACTTCCTCGCATCCCATCTTCATCTATATAGGGGGCACATCCTAGAATTTCCTCATCTTCGATTCTTGGGCCACATCCTAATAGCCCATCTTCTTCTATATATGGGACACCTCCAAGAAGTCCTTCATATTCAATCTTAGGGACACATCCTTGTATTACTTTATCTTCAGCCTATAGGACACTCCTGGTAGCCCATTCTCTTCAATTCTTGGACCGTATCCTTCACGTCCATCATATTGTTCTTCTATCAATGATTTTGGAAAATGTAGCATCAATTCTCACATCAATTCTATTCATCCATTGTCTTCTACCACTTCTTAGGATCAGAAAATTTACGTTATCACTTATAAGAAACCAAAATGGTTCCTTCATCAGACTTAGATCAATAATTCCAAAATCTCCAAAGCTCACAACAATTTAAACTATCTTAAATTTTAGAATCAAACATGCTTCAAAAATGTGCATCAATGCACCCATCAAGTATGGTGTAAAGTGTAGAAACCTCTGGGTGGGGACCTTAATCTCCCACATGCAACATCCACGTTTCATGGTAAAATGCAGTCATCTATTGAGTATGAGCTCACCACAATCATTGAAATTGGGGATAATATGACTCTTGATAAGCAAACATGCCTAGTCTTCCTTATCAAGGAAATAACTAACATTGGTGTTGGATCTTATCACGTCGAATGACCTTGTTGGTCCCATTTTCAAAAAAGAAAAAATTAAAAAAATGAGTAAACATTTCAAAAAATCAAAGGTAAACCTACACACATTGCAATCAGGTATTGCATACACATGGATGTTCTTTCTTCCCTTTCTTGCTCTTCTTCTACAAGTCTTCCTACCATTTTCAGCCCTTCAGTGATATTTTGGTTAGCCTATTCACACACATTTTTACGAAAATTATATCTATGGTATCTGTTTGGCCTTGGTCTTTTACCACCTTGGCAAATTAAAGAACAATTTACCTTTTAGAGATCCTATCACAATCAACATCTAAACAACTTTTTGCAAAGAAATTTTGGATATATTTGTTGACACTAGCCAATGTCATCATCGTAATCACTTCCGCCTCTTTCCATCAAGTCATCAGTGGTTCGTAACCCCTTATCAAACAAGAGATCTTAAATAAGTTTTTAGAAAGAAAAATAATCAATCAAATCAAAAATCACAAAGTTGAAAGCAAATGCTAAAAGAAAAAGTAAATTGATATATAACTCTCTCTTAGGGTATTTCCAATAATCTTTATTGGGGCTATGGAAACCTGAATAGCAGTAGAGAAATGTTTTAATTAGAATAAAATTCATCTTCGTCGGGGCTATGGACACCTGGCTGGCAGCGGAGCAATGTATGGCTCACCTTCCACAATCCATTCACAAAAAAAACTAGCTTTGAAAAATAAATCATTCCTACATGTTGGCTAGAGTGTCTTCACTTTTTGTCTACCGAATCTTCCCTCCAAGAGGTAATAAATTTCCATATGCACACACTGGATCTCAATGATAAAATAGGATTAGTATGTTACCAAGTGTCTTTTTTTAGACCTTGTTTAGACTCTTACTCTAGTCTATATCTTGTCTCACGATTCGTGCCTTTGGCTAATCGCTTCTTCATCGCGAGGCTTCTAAGATACATTCACAACATTCACATCATTATTCTACTTATTTCATAACATCCACATGTATAATATTGCCATTTTTCATGTTGTTGGGAACCTTTGTCCCCTTTCACAAAAATAATCTTCTACTTCTTTCTATCATGTGCTTCTTGGTCATCTTACACTAGGGGCATCCTTGCTTCTTCCTAACACATCATTGAGTTACATTCATCAACATGTTGAACTTATCTATATTGGTCCTAATCCAATGTCTACATGTGAATAATTTTGTTGTGAATATTCCCATCTAACATTGGGGGCAATTTCGCATCTTCCCTTTCTTATGCATACACATGGCATTCTGACCTTGTATATCCCATCTGTCGTTGGGGGCATCCATGTTCCTTTGTTTCCTATACATAGCTTCAAAAAACTTCTATAAAATAAAAAAATTCAAATATGTTTCAAAAAATCAAAAACATTCAAATATGTTAGTCGGAAAAGATAAAACATCCAAATAAACATCAAAAACCCAAACAAATTTCTAAAGCAAACTAAAAATTAAAAAAAATAGTAAGAAAAATTCAAAAACCTAAATTTATCTTACCATTGCATATTTTTCTTCTATACCTTTTCAACGCAAAAAAAATGGAGTTGTTTTGAGGTCGGGGGAAAAAGTTATGGCCTCCAGAAGATATGTAGTGCACTCAGTGTTGCACAAGCATCATTGCAGTTAGGCACAGATGCCCTTGCATGCAAGCACAGGTGCCCAGGTACCCATGATGCCTCACAAAATTCAAAAAAATTAAAAAGGATGCCAGCACAGGCGTCCAGGCACCCATGTTGCCTCACAAAACCCATAAATCCAAAAAGGAGGCCAACACAAGCGCCCAGGCGCTAATGTTGCCTAGCACAAGTGCTCCCCTGAGTGCATAGGCACACCCAACATTGTGCAAGCCATAACTTTTGCTCCCAAACTCAAAAAAACTCTGTTTTTTTGTGTTTGGAAGGTATTGAAGCAAGCTACACAATGGTAACATTAAATTTGGCTTTATATTTACCAAAAATTCATGGTTTTTCATTTTTTAAATGGCTTGCATACAGCTAAAGCATGTATCATCTAAATTATCCTCAACATCGAAATTTGTCCTACAAAACCATCTTTCTGACATTCTTGTTTGTTCTTGTCTCAAACAATCTGTGGATCATCATGATCTGTCTCCATTAACAAAGTTGGGTCTACTTCTTATGTCAATACTCCCATGCAATAGTGAGTTGTCAGGTACTGTGTCATAATGCATGAATGCTTTCCATAGGACTACTTGTGTCCTTCATTTTTCCCTCACATGTGTTATTGATCGGGGCATCATTTTTAACACTTATCGATACAACACAAAAATTTGGGAATTGTATCTTGATAACAAAAACATTGGTACAACTGTCTTCAATGTTATTTGTTTGAGTATATGTGATTTTTCTCATTTCTCTATTAGGTTAGATGGTTTAATTTCTCATATTGCATTGCATTTTTTATGTTGCATGGATTTAAGCATCATTTTACTTTCTCGTATTGCATTGCATAATGTATGTTGCATGGAGTTACGTATTTTTAGCAATAAACAATCATTCGTAATTTATATTTTCATTTTATCTTACACTTTTTTTTATTTTTAATAAAGGCTGATGATGTAGACCTAGGGGCAAAATGATATAAACAAGTTGCTTATTGAAAGGTTGGATGCAAAGATTGGGCTTGTCCTATATTCTCCATTAATAATTTCTTCTCCATTATCATTTATTATCACTACTAATTTTTCTTTCAAATCACTCGGGGCAATACACATCCATGTTTATCCCTATCCTTATTTATTCTCAATACCTAAGGGTTTCATGCCCGTTCTAACCCATTTACTTCTACCCATTTCAATCATATTTTTGATCATCAATTGACTTCTTCTATCACCCACTCAACACTCAAGGGGGCATCCTTCATCTTGCTAACTTTTCTTCAAAAATTTACTTACTTATGTTTTTTTACTATATTTGAAGTGAATTCACTTACTTCACCTCAAACAGGGGCATATGTAGACACCTAATTTCTACTTTTACAATTTTATTGCCAAAACACACACAAAGCACTCTCATAGACATTTAAAAGTGTAACATTCCCATTTTAAGACTTTAGAAACAAGGGAATTTTTTTATACATAATGTTCTCTATTCTAAATAATCATAATTTAGAACACACATTCCATGCCAATCAATCTCATAACAGATAACCATATGCAGCTATAAATGACTCGGTGAACTACCAATCTCTCATTTCATGACTCGGTTTCTAACCGATCTCTCATGTTAACTTAAAGTATTGAATACTAAGTGTATACTAAGTATACTTGGTTCTCTTACCCTGTTCTAGGTATTGAGTGTTCTGTTTAAGAAACCTATCTAAATGTTTGTTACCAATATTCATCTGAAATCCCATTTCTTAAACTAGGCGACATAGGACAACGCAACCAGTAACTTGTGATACTTTGGCCAAATATTTCCAACATATTGTTCATGTTACTATTCCTAGATGACATACTCGTCTAATGGAATACGTCCTTCACCCCACTCATCTGTTATCTAGAATGGTCTTCATTGACTCTTGTCAGTTCACTTGTTCAAGGTTTGGCCCTAACCCAGGTTAGTGATATAATTTGGTATAGGAAACCACTCACGATGACCTAGGGTATATAGACATACTCAATCGACCTAAGTCAATTGGATGTGCCTAGTTACCCTAAGTCATTGTGAGTCACTTCCTATGCTAAATCATATCCCTAATCTGACCTAGAGAGAAACTAAGTTCAAGTCCAGATTTGTGTAGATCTAGATGAACCAATGCTGAGGGGTGTTGCAACATGTCAACTGCAACACTGTATCCTCGTGAAGACCCTAGTCTTCATGAAGGTACAGTCCTACAGTTGGCATGTGCCAACATCTGACAGAACTACCCATCTTGATGTACACACCTCGAGAAGAGGTCATTTACACCCATTTATTTCTTAATTAAGATTCAAATTACAACAACCCTTCTTAACCCTAATTCCAACAACCCTTAAGTTTGTCATCCTTAATTGAGTTGTTAATGTAATACAAAACTCATAAAATTATGATTACTTTTATGTTCATTAACTTTTTCTTAACGTATAGTTAATTGAAAATAGAAACAACATCCATCATAAGATTTACTTAATATAACTCAACCATTCATAGCCTGTTCAAGATCCAAATAGGTTCCATTAAAGTAGACTTCATAGAGATGAAGTCTAATTGATTACGATCTCATGTACCAAACATTTGTTTTGAAACCTATCAAGGTATTACTCCAGAGGGAGTGAACCTTCCTTTTTCTAGTTAAGTGATAGGGTTCGTTATAACCTTTCCCATTACACGAGTCATGGTAGTTAAGTTATACTTCTATTATCATCTTTTCAATGAACCATGCATGATTATATAAAAGAACATCGATGAATTCCAACTTAATAAGTTGAATTCAAATAAGGGATATTGTAACTAATTCCCATACATCCAGCTGATTTAGTTACAACATAAATAAGGATCCATACAGATAAGAATGATAACAATGCAAATAAGAATACCAATTTCCTTCATATAATTCACCAGGAAAATGACATATCAAGTATGAGTAACTCTCAATCTTCTTCAATTCATCATGGTAAAATACATATTTTACAAGACCATACATTTCAGACATATTCCATGTCAAACAACATCAAGATCATTAAAGAATACAACATTTCTTCTTTCAATACATTTCAATAATGAATCAGATTTCTCTATAAAAGATCCATAACTTTAAGCAACCAATACATCATATAAGTTATTGCCTTCCTTTATCACTTACGAAGTCCATCTGCAAAAATTGCTAGCATGGGTCAGTTCATTGAACTGAGCATGATAAGCACTAAGCATTAAAATGATGTGCTTTCAACTAACTATTTCATAAAACCAACTCTACTTTTATGAAACAGTAAGGCCAAGAAAAAAAATCATAAGTAATAACAACCATAAAATAAGAACAATTGATCAATCTAAAATAACATTAAGAAAAGATCATGATATAATCAGCACCCTACAACATTATATAGATAAGTAATATTTCAACCAAATTACTTATCTCCATCAAATAAAAGTACTTACTACTTATTTCTTATATAATTCAATCTGAATTAGAAATACATAAACTAACTCCATTATTTTTCCAAAATATATTTACTCTAAGAAACAAGTACTATCAAACTCAACATTACAAAATTTCACAAAAGGGCATCTACAGCCAAGCTACTTCCAGCTTCATGAAAGGTTTTAGGATGAATCATCTACAACATAAAAATAAGAGATTCCCATTTCAGATGCTATATCCTAATTTCAAGTCCATGATATAGCCTAAGTTCTCAAGTTAGGCCACACATTAGAATTAGGAAAGTATTCACTCAATAAATAGCATTTCACATTAATCAACTATTACAAATATTGATTCCTTTAATACAAATCAAGTGAATACGTAAGAAGTATCAACTAATACTCAAATGCATTCATGAAAGTAATGCAACTGACCAATTAAATCTATATACAAGATTTAAACAGAAGAGGGAAGGTTGAACTGAGAGAAAACAAGTTAGAACTTCCCTTCCAATTTGGTTAAACTGAATATCAATTCACAACTCAGAAAGGAGAATGCAACACATAATCCCTTACAATTTCCAAAGAGGACAGCGATGAAAACTTAACCTCAGAGAAAAAAGAGAAAGGAGTCAATCAATCATGTTTAGATGAGGATTCCAACATTCCTATCCAAGTAAAGAAGGTCATAAAAGGACTGGTACAGACCCAATCACAACATCCTTTAACTCTTTTAAAAATAGAAATCATGCACTAGAAGATGCTAAACCTGAATATACAACTGAAGTATTCAAATCAGTTCTCAAAATAAGGTTCCCCACATTGACAAAATTATAGTAATCAGTAGTACATTATCCTCATCAAGAAAGAGGTGAAATAACAAGAATTGCTAAACATCTACAGGAAAAATAACAGCCTTCAACAGTCATTCTAAATCATTAAAGTTTCAGTCAAAGGAACCATAGTCTATTCATTCCTTCAAGACGATAGTGCAACAATCAGTAAGAAAGACTCACTTCACATCCTCACAGAGGTGAGAGAAAACATCTTTTGAATGGATAGAGAAAGATCCATCCTAATTCAATTTCAAAGAAGATGCAACACAAAGGAATGACATGACTTAGCTACAGGTGCACAAATCAACTACAGAGATGATTAAAATTCCTTCCATTATATTTCTATGGACAGGTTCAACTGCACACATCTACTAAGTCGACAAGACATTCTAATCCTTCAACTTACTCAGAGATCAAAGAACTGAAGTATCTAGAAAACCCTTCATATAGAACAGATTGGTTAATTCTAGATCACGAAACGTCAACCAAAAATCCACATATACATTCATTAAATCCTCACGAACCACAACAGTAAGGTTTCAACAACTTACACTAGCAAGTTAGCTTATGATGTTACCCAGATCAAGAACAAGTAAGTTTAATCAACATTATCTAACTCAAAAGTGAAGAAGACAACAAGATCGACATCTTGCAAGCTCGAAAGAGCTAATGTGAATAACCCTAAATATCATCTTAGACAAAACCAATTCAAAAATCCTTAAACATAACAGAACTTCATCTATCCAACCTTTAGTTAATTTTTCCTGAGATTTAAATAAAAACCCAACAATATTTAAAGTTCAGAAAGAGAAGACTTCACACACTATTATGTTCAACAAGATAATTCCAAAATCCAAGTATGCAAGAAAAAATTACCAAATAGTTTTCATAAAAGAACTAGATTCGAACAACTAAGTTTTAACTGAAAGGGATAAGAGAATAAATAAAACATTCATTCTTGTTTCCACACAAGTTTGAATCCACAAAAACAGAAAATCCAATCACCCATTATCAACTTAGCTTCCATCGAATGCAAGGTTTGAAAAGAATGAAAGTTTCTACAAAAAATTTCAAGAGAAGTGGTTCATTCATTAATGTTTTCCCATACGGGTTCAAGTTAACACAACATTGAACCAAAGATTCCATTTAAATACAGTTCCAACAGAAGCAAAAATACTTCAACAAATCAAAGATGTGACGGAGAAGGATATTCTTTTACCTTCTAACAATCATAACAAACAAACCCAGTTCCAAAACTTAAAGAAACATTATTTTTCCATAAACCCCCTTTTTAGCAGACAAGCATGGTTCACATATGTTCAACATTACTCACGTCACAACCAGATTTAAGGTGTGATTCACCATTAAATAAATAGGAAAACAACCCACTTCCTACATTATCAAAGACTCATTCTTCAACTTAAATACAAAGAATTTTCAAGAAAGAAATCATGGTATTCCATAACAAAATAAAAACCCTTTTATTTCATGAGAGAAGAGTTGTTTTAATGAAGACGTTTAGAGAAAATAAGAATAACTTAATGGATAGAGCCTATCATGCCTGATAGTGCTTCTGTTGATTCGAAGAAGATTTCCAGTCGAGCCTCCACAATTCCTTCTTCTCCAAATGAAGTCAACAACCCAAAACTTCTTTCTCATATGCCTCTTATACCTCCATTGGATCAAAAATAGTCCAAAGGAGCCAAAAATAGAAACAAATTACAAACAAAACTGCTGGTTCGAAGAACCAGATATCTCCATGCAGAGAAAAAATTGAAATGAATGAAAGACCAAACAACCTCCAAGAATTGTGCTTGCATGGTTTCCTAGGTGGTTTGCTCGCCAAAACCAATGATCATTAATGCCATTTAATTTCACTTTCCTGCCTATATCTCCATGCCACTGCCATCTAAAGTTGGTGAGTCCAATTTCAATGATAGCATGCATCACTTAACTCTAGTGATGATGCCAACTAGGATTCCCTCTAATTTCCATGCCTCTGCCAAAACTGGCAGTACCATCCCATAAATTCAAAAATCAAATCACATAAATGACTTAGAAACTGTCGCCACCACCTTCCACTTGCCATGCGACCCCTTAGGTCCCCTTCCATCCTTACATTAGTTTAGGTTAGATAAACATTAGTTTAGGATCCGACCTTAGGTTAGATAGAAAGTATTTACCTTAGGTCATTTTAATATTGCCATAGGTAACAAGCCATCATAGATTAAGCCATACCACATAGTAATTTAGTATTAGGTAATAGGTTAGAGATAAACCTATCATTATCTTAGGTTATTTCCAAATCCCACACTTATATAACATACAACTTAGATTAGGATGCAACAGGATTAGTGTAGACATAGATCTAAGGTAGGTCCAGTTTACCTTAGGTTAGAATCCCGTTAGGATAGATCTTAAAGATCTAGGACTTAGGTTTTACCTTTAATATTCATGAAGTAGACCTCTATCCTTCTTACGCCATTCAGTGTCCTTAAGAAATTAACAAGAAGATCTGAGCACACTATTTACAGCAAAATGCTGAGCAAGGACTTCCAAGAAAGATCAATAAAATTGTGTATATTTAAGGACTCAGTCCCTTATTTCCTTCAATTTATGAATGTCAGTTTATCATACAGATCAAATAAGAAGAATTAAATCATACCTTGGATCAATGGAATTGATCCAGGGTTTTGCTATTATATAGAGATAAATTTGCAAACAACATTACCAGTTTACAACCTTACCTATCTCAAGTAGAATGGATTCCTTGCAAGCAACAACATTTCAGAAAAATGAATCCAAGAACAGAATAATTTATCCATTGCAAACATGATTTCCAATAGTCTAAAGAATACACCTTCTTAGGACAAATTACATATCAACACTTGCAGTGCAAAGAGGAAAATTTTTAACAGTTTTTCAAAGATGTTAGTCAATATAACCTAATATTGGCTTAAACCCCTCTTCCAACCACTCAAAATCACCCCATTCACCCCCAAAATGTCTCAGCGAGATTTAAAAGTTTATCCTAATCTCCTAGTTGACCCTTAACGATTGATTAAGGCTCCATACATCTTAATCACTTGGTAATTCACTAATTGTGATTAGAAAGGCCTAATCATGATTAGCAATTCTAATCTAATTTGGGGCTTTTAGTCCCACATGCACCAAAATACAAGTTTCTCCCAAAAGTAAAACTATAAAAAGAGTGCACCTCATTCCTTTATACTTTACATCATGCTTTGATTTGTATCTCATATAATACATATGATTCATAACCCAAGTTCAATCATTTCCTAAAACCTTCAACAAGGTTAGTAGATGAATAATCTAAAGTGACTTAACAAGTCATTTGGAGAGGTCATTTCACCATTTTTTGGAGTAGTGACCATGACCATTTGACTGCCCTCTTAGGTCTATTTAGGCCCATGTTAGGTAATTAATCATATTAGTAGGCATGTTTAGTTAGTTTTGCATTGTTTTCATACTAGTTAAGCATTCTTTTACGCTTCAATCTTAATGTTACATTCTTAGACTTAAAGCCCTAGATAATTAGATGGAAATGTTGTTAGCCTTCCTTGTTTAGCTTTGCAATTTGCTTATAAAAGTTTAGGGTGTTCACAAAGTCAAAAGTATAGACTGATCCCTTGAAGGAAAACTATCATTCATATCTTATCCTACCATCAAGAAAGTCAAAATTCAATATAAAAAGTAAAATTTCTAAATGTAGACCACTCCCTCGAAGGATGGCTACTATCTTATATCATGGCAGTAAAAGGCTTCCCACATTGATCAACCTTCCAAATCTCAAAAGAAAAAGTAAAATATCAAAAGCAAGCATCCATGGAGCTTTCCGCATCAATTAACTTTCCTTAACTACAACAAACTTCCCACATGTTATCCATTTTTACACCACATGAAAAATAGAATAACCTGGGAATATAGATGGTGACGGTAAAATAGAACACATTTTATTATAGATACCAGGGTAACTCATTTATAGCTCAGCCAAGTTGAACCCGATTCGATCTTATGTGGCGAACTGGGTGAGTTACATTGGTGAAATGGCCGAGCCAATTATAATTGGGCGAATGAGCCACGTAGAAAAATTTCTACCAGATGGTAACATATTTGGATGTTACCGAATGACAATATATTATCTTGCTACCGAATTCTAACATAGGAAGAAGTGACGGAAGCCAAGATTGGTGGGTTGCAGGTGAGGAGGCAGCACGAAGGTATCAGTAACATCTTTAAATGTTACATGTTGGTAGCATCTATAAATACAACCAGATGATAACATGTATGGATTCTACTAAATGGTATGATCTATAGGTGTTACCATCTAGTAGTATGTGTGGTGTTACCGATTGGTAGCACTACGGCAGGATAACAACCGATTGGGCAGCGATATGAGAGACGTAGGTAGAACGTACGGATGCTATTAGTCTGTAGAAAATTCATGCTCCCAGTGGACAAAAAATTTATGCTACCGGTTAGTTGCGGAGGCACACAGAAATGAAGCAGATGGCGGTATAGATGAAACTGAATAGTTATAGGGAAATAGGCTACCAGTCAATTTTAGGGATTTCTAACTGGCCGACAACAATATAGCAAGGTAAAGAAATGCAACTAGCTGACATGAGAAAAAATGCTCCTAATAGACACCAAGAGGATTATACAGTTGGTTGATGGGGAAAAAAGAGTGCTACCATCTGGGGCCTAGAATGTATGCAACCAGTTGAGTACGTGAATATCAACAATGGGTTGATCATTAATGAATGTAGTAAAGAGTAGCTCAACAACTAGTTTAATGAGGTATGTCATCCTTGTCTTCTCCTATAAGAAAGGTACCATTGGAAAATGAATTAGAAATGTTGCTTAAACTTCTTTTCAGTGATTTAATGTAGGTTATTGGTTGGTGAGGAAAATTTTAGTGTTCTTCTCTATATAATGTAAATCCTCCTCATTTGTGAGGGGGGATGTTCTGAAATATAAAGGAACTGTGTCAAAATTGTTCCAGAACTTTTGTGAGTTACAGGCCTCAAATTTGGGCATTCTATAAAGGATTCGTACCTTGTTTCTACTTTGTAATAGATTGTGCATCCTTTTGAGCAATAAAATTCATGTTTTTTGGTTTTTTCTACCTTAGCTTGTGTGATATTGCGTTTATTTCCTTCAATTACATTTGGATATATATTGTGCATATTTTTTTCTTCTTATAGGACTCAAATCTATTGTGTTCTATGAAAATGGAGATTTAAATGTTGTTTTAGACTGTGGCACTGTTGTCTTCCCTATCCTACTTTCATTTTATTCTTATTTTCACTCACTATGAATATCTCCACCCTTGTTCTTGGTGTTATCACATCTCTTAGTTTAGGATTTCAATTTCATGCATCTCTCTCTCTCTCTTCCCCTAATTGCTTGGAATTATAGTCATTAGTGTTAGGTAGTGTTTCATTTCCCTTTCTAGGAGTAGTTTTAACATTAGGATTATGTAGAGGAATCAAAATTCTCTGGAAGTTGATATCATTCATGTAAGTCCCACACTTGTGAGATCATCCCATGTTATCCAAAAAGTAGGGATCTATATCATAAAAATCCTAGGGTGCTACTTTTTTGACATAACAATTTTGGCATGCCCGGTGGGACTTAAGTCAATCTTCCCATTTGCTAAGTTTTTGTGTGTATCTTAGAAAATATCAGCCTTTGGAGGCCCTAAAACAACACATCTAGTAACCCCAAGTATCAAATCAAGTGGTTTCAGCAGTCAACATCAAGGTCATGAGAAGAATTTAGACAAGGTCCAAAACAAGAAGAAGAAGGAGTTTTTGAGTACCTGTAAGTATCACCTTGGAGGAGAAGAAGAGGTAGGATAGTCCAGAGCTCACCTTCACCACCAAATAGGAATTTTTCCACTCCACCACCTAGTAGGTCATTTTTACAGTCTACTAGAGTTCTCATACCTATCATAATGGGAACACAATAAAATTTAGGATTTGTTAATTTTACTAGTAGTATTCCTATTGCTCTTAATGCTTAGAATCCCATTCCAACATCTGAACTTAACAGTATCCCTCTTTTATTAGGGAAAAGGATACTACTCTAACTTACCACATACAAAACATTGCCAATGTTTTTGTTATTCACCAAATTATTGAACAATGTGTGGCTATTAGGTTATTAGCTTCTTCATTTAAGAGAAGAGATTTGCAATGGTTTAGGATCCTGGTAGTAGGATCAATTACCAATTGGAATGAGCTAGGGACATCCCTTTGCAATCAGTTTAGAGAAAAGGTGCATAACCTCTCCTTGTTATAACATCTGACAACCATAAATAGTACTCCCACTGAGCTCATGGAAGAATTCAATTTCATATTTTAGAAGACCTAAGAGAGGATTCCAGTCTCAGTTAGACCAACTTTAGAAATTGTTTTTCTTTACTTTCTATGAGCTTTAAATTTGGATATTGTTGTAATGATTCAATCTATGGGGGGTGTAACATTTCATTGTGCTTATGTTATGGCCATTAGGGATGAATTTTTTTTATTTAGGCCAGAAAAATTTCTCCTATACCTTTCATGCCTATTTACCCAGAAATTGAAAACCCTAATCAAGCCCCTGAATTAACATCGATTCCCACCCCAAGGAACCAGATCTCTAGTGGAGCATCCACCTCCTCAAGTACTTCAACTAAAATTTCAAGAAGTAATGAAACAATTACAAAATTTTGGAAATGAGTTTATATCCATTAAGAGGAAGCAAACCAAATATTTCCATCAGCCTTCATACAAACCAAATAAGGCCCTTTACCATTCAAACAATCCTTCAGTTCAGGCTGCTCTTTGGAATCAGAACTGGTTTCCCCTTGTAAGACCTTTTCAATCATATGACCCAAATGTAGCTAGTACATCTCAATATTTTGTTCCTTTTTAAAACAACCTCGTGAAGTATTATGAGTGGTGTTTCCCTTGTCATCTTTCGCAAAATAAAACAACATCCCCCAACAGAATTTTAAACCAATATTTAATGATGCAAAGTAAATTTATTTCTCAAGAAGTGGTAATAGAGGGAGATACTTAGCAATTGGTCTCTTAAGAATTACCTCCAAGTGACACTTCACTTGTAAATTGGAAAGTAGAAGAGTTTTGTGGAATGAATCAAACTATTCCTCAAGGGGTGGCTACAAATACTAGGTCTAAGAAGAGAGAAATAGAGTAGGTATAGGAAGCAAATGTAGGACCATCCCAACCTTCTTTGACAATCCAAAATGGTGGCATTTCAAACATGGATCTAAATGTGCAAAATCAACCCAATGGCCCTTTCACATCAGCCTAAGTGAAAGAAAAAAAATGGTTACAAGCAGGGTACAACATAATGACAACTCAACCCCTTTCAATATCCTTAAACAAATGAAGAAGACCAGTGTGAGCATACCATGTGGGGGTCATTGGAAATTCTAGGAAAAGGGGATCTTCGGCAAGTAAATATGGTGAATTTTCCTATCCCAAATGAGTCATCCAAGGAGCACGAAAAGGTTCTCACCAATACAATACAACAAAATGAAGTTCATCTAAATAGAAACATGAATCCTCCACCATTATATATTTCCTTGATCATTGGAGATAATCTAGAGCACAATTGTATGATCGATTCGGGGGAAAGTAGCCCAGTGCTCCCAAATAAGATTACAGAGTAGTTAGGCCTCAAGTATGATTCTTAAAAGGAGTAGAATTATATGAGACATCAGTGGGAGCAATTTTAATTATCAAAGGTTTAAGCCTCATATTACATGCATGTCCTAATGTCATATTTTCTTAATATGTATCGGTTATTGATCTGCCTCCACTCTTTAACCTATGTC
The DNA here is from genome assembly GCA_019776745.2 of Taxus chinensis. Lineage (NCBI taxonomy): Eukaryota > Viridiplantae > Streptophyta > Pinopsida > Cupressales > Taxaceae > Taxus > Taxus chinensis. The sequence goes on from CM034157.1 coordinate 141,171,047, forward strand.
TATCTAGGGATTTCACTGCCAAAATTGGTGGATACATATTATAATATTGGTCTCATATGATTTTTACAACCAGGTATGGAGCTAAGGTCACTATTAAGTCTAAAACAATTTCTATATACCATATAGAGCCTTATACACCCAGCCTTATCAATGCAAATCTTAGAATTTATGATCAAGAGGATTGCCTGAGCACTCAAGAAGCAAATACTCAAATTAGAGGCATCTCTAACTTGATAATTTATGAATGGGCACATAAGTAGCATAGCCATGATCCATACATGGATATAGAAGAATTTCAATTGGGTTTTTACTACCTACATAAAGAAAATCCGCCCCTCCCTAGTGCCACCAAGCCTAATAGTGAAGAATAGAATGGAGTGGAAAATTTTCTTTGATGGATCAAGGAGTAACAAATGTGTAGGTGGAGGTGTAGTTCTTATAAATCCTAAAGGAATTAAATATTATTCGTCTTTCATGTTTCAATTTAGATGCTCAAACAATATAAAAGAGTATGAATTTTTCATACACGGGCTTCAATGGGCAAGGAAGAAGAACATAATAAAATTGCAAGCCTTTGGAGATACTGAATTGATAGTGAACCAAGTAAGAGGTTCCAATGCACCCAAGAATGATCTGCTCAAGGCCTATAAGTATAAAGTATGGGATATTTTGGATTATTTTGAAGCCTTCAACATTTAGGCCATTCCAAGAAAGGAGAATGAGGTTGTCAACAAACTTACTACAATTGGAGCAAGGTTTGATGTTGTTGAGGATGTTAGGAAAGAAAAATTTCAGCCTCATATCAAGATAATAGTGCGACATGTTGTACCAAACAATAACACAAACTGGAAAGTGTTTGAGAATGACAAGAAAATTGTCAATTTCATTTAGGAAGAAGCCAAATTTTCTTCTAAAAATCAAGATGAATGGGAAGAGTAGTATGGGGACCAGGTTGTGCATTGCTACAGAAAACTAACTTTCAATCCCTTTGAAATGGAGAAGTTGTTCTAATTTATAGCATTTTAAATTTTCTTCTCATCTACACCCCACATGACTTTTCAAGTTCTTATTCCACTTGTGACTCTTCATCTTCCTAGGAAGTGAGGAAATAATTCCCCTTTTTATAAATAAAAATGTACTATTACAATGCAACATTATAGAGTCACTTATATGAATAGGACAAAATACCATGATAATATACAATGAAATATTAGAAAGGGGGAGAGAAGAAAGAGGGAGAATAAGAAGGGATTTGATCAATTGTTTGATGAAGAAGCCTCTTTAAATGAAGAATAAACTCTATTTGGCTTCCATAGAAGATCTCTAATGATGAATTTTTTTCCCTTGACCTCCTTTTTGTATCGAGCCACTGAAAATGATACCTTCTCAGAATGCTAGATGCACACATGTTCCAAATTACTAAGCCAAGTCTCTGGAATGCTACCAAGCCTTCTACATTATATGAACCAATTATCATGATCTTTTTTAGTATTAGAAATAGAGCCTCTAATCTCTACAAGATATTCCCAAGTATTTTCATTGAGCGAAGGGGGTTCTCCTACATCTATCTGGACCAACACTTAATAGGAAATCAAGATTCTTTCTAAGGATGTGTTCTTATTGAGTGAATGTGTTCCCACCTTTTGCACACTTTTGACAATCTCATCTGAGATCCCAAATACATTTTCTTCAAATGCCTCAATCTCAAAAATGAAATCATTTAGCACATCGCACCTTGCAATCATTGTGTGGAACCAACTGGGGAAAATTTATCAGCAATGAATGAAAATACATTATGATTCACTAAGAAGTAAGAGTCAAGAGAGATCATCTCAAAGACCAATGACAAAAGACACTCCCAAATGTCCTTTTCCTTCTCGATCTCTCTCCTAATATCATTTATCTTTGACATAGTAGTTAAGACATATTGAAACAATGAAAGCACCTCATGCAGAAAATTCTTTCCCTTTTCAATAATCATGTCCACTCATTTATCAATACCTCTTCCCTTCATGGTGAACACTTGAGCTCTTTTGATTGTCTAAGAATTGAATCTACAAATGGGAGATATTTATTCAATCGGAGGTAAGGATGATGAACCCATCACAAGAAATTATTGTACATATGAAGAAAAATTGTTGAGTAGATAGATGCAGAAAGTGAGTGCGCAGAACATTGGTACAACATTTGGAAGTAGTGTAACTTCACAGATTGTGGGGATACAATTTAGCACAACTATTGGAGTGTAAGGAAGACCATCCTCTGGCCCATTTCCTTTTAGAGAGGGAGGATCATAAGGATCAGGTGGCTTGGGTACTAATGGATCAGTTGGTTTTGAGGGCGGTGGAAACACAAGAGGAAATACAAGCTCTGGATATGGTGGGCAAGGACCACACCAACCTCAGCAAATTTTTATGGAGATGTTTCTCCATCTTCTATAATATAGAGGCATTGAAGATGTCACTGATCACATCCATATGTGTGAGATACTATGGTACGCCAAGGGGATTATATCCCCAGAGCACAAAGTAAGTCAGTTTGTAACTACGTTGCAAGGGCGCACACATAGCTAGTATAGAAAAATTGATCCTGATTAGACTTGTGTGGATTATGTAGCTCTACAAGATGATTTCTTACAAGAATTTTATATCCCTGAGTTCAAGCATAAAATCATAAGCACGCTTAAACACATCAAGAAGGGCACTACTGAGAGTGTTCAGGAATATGATTTTCAATTCAAGACTCTTCTATCTAAGTTATCCTGTGACATACACATGAGCCAACATGCTCAGTGGTTCATTGCCAGACTGATCATTCCCTTTAGAAGAGTGCTTTCACATAAGACATATACATATCCATGCGAGGCACTTGAAGCATCTTTATACACTGAGGTGGTAGGAAGTGTAGACATAGGAGTGAGCCCATTTTTGGAAGCTCATATTACAACAATGGAAAAATAGTTGGAGAAATTATCTACTAATTCAGCACATGAGACGTGCACAATGGAATTTGGTGTACATATTGTGAGGTAGAGGGGCATACTAAGGATAGTTGTCCCCATAAATTAGTGTGCTCATTGTTACTAGACTATGAGATATGTCATTTGGACCATAGTTTAAGTCGGTGCCCATTGTTGCAGCATGCAATAAGGAAAAATGTTTCTAGCTACTACAAGATTTACAGGTCTTCCACTCATGACACATAAGATTTTTGATTAATCGATCAAATTCATGATGTCATTGATGTTGGGGTACACCAGATGGGAGTTGTTAATAATTCTAAGGAGAAAGGAGAGCATCATGACTATGATCACAATGAGGGTCATTATAATGGCAGTCCGTGGTAGAGGTCGAGGATACCGTGGAGGATTCAGAAGCTGAGGTTGCGGGGATGGAAGGAGTAAGCTCCCTTGTGGAACTTGTTATACATGCAGATCCCCTAATCACTACAAATGTGAGTGTCCACACAACATTGTTTGTTCTTTTTACAGAAAGAACCACAATTATGAAGAGTGCCCAGACTTGTATGAACATCTGAGTAAAAATCATAAGCAGGAGAACAAATGCATGGGGATGGTTAGAGTACATTGCGAGGTAGAGAACCAGTGGATGTTGAATTTAGTGTCAGATCTTGAGTTGGTGCCTGTGAAGATTACTACATGTGCTAATGTTGTGCGCGTCAAAGAGATTATTCAACAAAAACCTATGATTACTAAGGATGAGGTGTTACATGTGAAGTATCCATACCCTATGCATCAGAAGGAAGTATATCAAGAAACCATAGATGTCATTAGGAATTTACACGGTGAGATACAATGTCTAAAGGAACAGCCACAGAAGTTAGATTAAAAGAAAGTAGTTGAGTTCCATCAAATAGATGTTTGTTATCTCAAGGAGGTTTGCAAGATGTTGTGCCAAGAGAACAACATTCCATTATTGGGGAACTGGTTGAAGGGGAACACTCCACACATTGGGATTGAGCATGAGAGATAGATTTTTTATGCTAACCTACCTCTGGACATTTTGGATTATGATAAGAAGATTACTCTAAATTTCATTTTTGATGGCTGGCTTTTGAGTAATATTTTGATTGACACTGGCACATAAGTAAATGTGCTCACTTTGGATGAGTGGATTCAAATGGGGAGGCCACCACTGTAGCCATCTTCTAATTTGTTGTTTATGGAAAACTAGACTAAGGCCATGATAATTGGAGTTTTAAAGGGTACATTAATTAATATTCAAGGGGAAATTTTACTGGGGACTTTGAGGTCTTGGTGCTTGCAGAAGCAGACAACTTTCCAGCATTACTTGGGCTCTGGTGGTGTTATGCAAACAACGTTGATCGACACTTTAACAAGGGGTATATATGTTTTGAAAAAAAGGAAGAGAGTTTTATTATTCCCTTGACAGAAGGGAAATCTTCACATTATGTTGAGCTCTTAAGTGAAGAAGATTTAAACAGAATTTACGTGCACACCATTCAAGATCTGGAAGTTCTTGAGCCATCAAAGGAAGGGGTTCTTCAATGGGATGATGCACAATCTGTGAGCAATAGTACAAGCCTTGCATGTGATAATTGGACACATGGAACTTATGAAATAGTTGGGTGCAAATTGAAGAGTGCAACATAAACAAACAGTGCAGTGTTAGGAGATTAGGCAGAAACCAGATACCACAGTATACTAGTGAGGACAATCTAGAAGTATTATTGCTTTCTCTAGAAGTTCAGTGGGAATGTTAGGTAGAAAGAATAGACATACTAGTGTATACTTTGTGTGGGATGGAAGCATGTTAGTGGATAGTACACAAGGATAATCTTTTGTAATTGCGGGAGATAAGGATCGCTTTCTCTACCAGGTTTCATAGGAGCAATGCACCTACTCATATCTATGAATTCCATGGTAATAATCATGTTTTGCACCAGATAAAGTATTGTAAGAGACTTTGGATAGAGGGGAAGGAATCTTTACCACCTTCATTATGCATGCACAATCTCTATTTCACCTTGCGAGGTTTCGCGCACGCATGGTATATCTATGCGGAGTTTAATAAAGAGACTGGAAATTGGTAAGAACTTACTAAAGGTATGATTTAGACCTTTGACTATTTTTCTTATAAACCTCCTATGAATGAGGCATTGTAGGTTAAGAAGCGTTTAAATATGGGAGATAGTGCAAAGGCTGAGGAACTTCTTTAGGATTTTCTTGGAGAGTCATACCTAGAGGCACATCTAGATGAAGAGGAGATAGATGCGGAACAGCTTAGCCGCACCTGCTTAGAAAGAGAAAAGGGTAAGATGGTCTATATAGTTGATGATGATGAATTGGAAAACTTGGATGTTGAGCATACAGAAGGTACGCGTGAAGTCTTAAATAGTGTAGATAAGAAGGTGCACGCCTACCATGAGCCTATGAAGACCAAGAAAGTGAACATTGGAAAAGATGTTGAACCTAAAAAGGCCATTATTAGGGATTATTGGTATGAATCTGAGGTTTCTAAGATCATTGAATTATTACATGAATTCCAAGATTTATTTCCTAGGGGCTATCATGAGTTAAAAGGCGTACATGAATCGTTGGGTGAGATTAAGATAAAACTGAAAGAAGGTGCACACCTGGTTAGGAAGAGGCCTTACAGGATGAACCCTAACCTACACGTCAAGGTAAAGGAAGAACTTGACAAAATGTTAATTTTTGGGATCATTGTGCCCATTGATGAGTCGGAATGGGTGATCCCTATGGTGATTAGCATCAAGAAAGATGAGAAAATCATAATTTGTGTGGATTATAGGGAATTAAATTTTGTGTGTGTGATTGACCCCTTTCCCATACCATTTATAGAGGAAATTTTGGAGAGCATTACATGTTGTAAAATTTACTACTTTACTGATGGATTTTTTGGGTATCATCAGGAAAGGATAGCTGAAGAAGGCCAAGAGAAGAAAAATTTCACCACCAAGTGGGGAAGTTTCACATACATGGTTATGCCCTTTGGATTAAAGAATGCGCCTACATATTTTTTGTGTATAGTGGTACACGCATTCTAGGATTTTATTCATAAGTTCTTACAAGTGTATCTAGATGATTGGACAGTCTATGGGCTTGTGAAAGATCATTGTGATAATTTGAGGCTGATGTTTAAAAGATGTAGACAATTGAGTATCTCTTTGAACATTAAGAAGTGTATATTTGTTACACCCTTTGGAATTTTTTTGGGGCACATCATCTATAAAGAAGGCTTGCTAGTGGATCCTACTAAGATTGTTGTAATTTTGAGCTTAGAGGAACCTACTAGCCAAAGCAAGGTGCGTGGATTCTTAGGGCACATGGAGTATTACAAAAAGTTTATCAAGGGAAATGCCAATATCATCGCGCCCTTTGAGGAATTATTAAAGGAAAAAGGAAAGTTCTATTGGGGTGAAGTGCAACAGCGCACATTTAAGACTCTAAAGGAAAGGCTCACTACAACACCTATTATGTGCTTTCCTTCATGGTGTAAGCCCTATCACGTTCATGTAGATGCCTTTGTCATGTCCATTGGCATGGTACTAGCTCAACCTGGAGAAGGGATTGTCAATCATCCTATTTTCTTTTCTAGCAGGAAGTTAACTCCAGCAAAACAAAATTACACAACAACAGAGCGCGAGGCCTTTTCTATGATCTATGCACTCCATAAATTTTGATAGTATTTACTGGATACCCCATTCATATTTTATACAAACCACATGACACTGAAGTATTTGGTGAACAATCCCATTTTACAGGGGTGCATATGCCATTGGGTACTATTACTCCAAGAGTTTAACTTTACTTTGGTGTTTAAGTCGGGTAAGATAAATTGTGGTCCAAACCATTTGTATAGGATTCAATCAGGAGAGGACACAATGTTGGATGCACAACTGTTCAGGTTGAACAGTGTGCCCTCAAACTTAGAGGATATTGTTGTGTTTTTACGCACAAGTGTGGCCCTTAAGAGAATTAAGGCTTTGGAGAGGGAAAAACTTGTCATTCATGTTGTGTCTTATATGTTGATCAGCGATGACATATAAAAATTAGGATGGGATGAATTTTTGCACCGGTGTGTGTTTGAGCATGAGCGGGAAGCAATTATGGAAGAGGCTCATGATGTTATTTCATTTGGACACTATGCAGGAGATGCCACCATGCGTAAGATTCTATTAGCATGTCTATAGTGGGAAACATTATACAAGGATTGCAAAGAATATTGTAAGGCATGTGACCATTTTCAGCACCTTGGAAATCTTGGGCATAGAGATGAGATACCTTTGAGGCCTATTACTAGTGCAGAAAATTTTGAGAAGTGGGAAATTGAATATTTGGGCCCCATCTCCCCAACCACGCGTAGGACAGGATGGCGCTACATTATTACTTATACAGAATATCTTACAAGGTGGGAAGAAGCGATGCCTACAAAGGATTACACAAGAACTACAGCGGAAAGGTTTCTATGGGAAAATATTAGTGGCAGGTATGGATGCCCTTTAATTTTAACAAGTGATAGGGGCACTCATTTCCATAATGAGACTGTCACGATATTATTGGATGAGTTTATGGTTGCACAACACAGGACAACCCCTTATAACCCTTAGGCAAATGGAACTTTTGAGGCCTTAAAAAAATATTGATCCATACCTTGACAAAAATTTGTGATGTTGGAAGGAGAGATTGTGATGAAAATGTATGTGTTGTACTTTTTGTGTACAGGACAACCTACAAGAGGTTGAATAAAGCAACACCCTTTCAGTTGGTGTTTGGCACAGAGGCAATTCTATGCATGGAATTCATGTTACCTTTTTGTGTACTATGCGTGCATGAATTCTAGCTAATGAGAAAGAATTGGAAGAATGTATTGATAAATTGATGCAGCTGCATGAGACACATGCCATAACACGATAGAGTCAGAAGCAAGAAAAATCCAGGAAAAAGGCATGGCATGATAGGCACATCAAAGATAAGAAACTTAAGGTTGGGAAAATGGTACTTTTGTATGATTCAAAGTTTTTGCACCACCTTGGAAAGCTTAAGGTGCATTGGTTGGGACTGTATGTTATCACTTATATACTTGATTCAAGAGCTTTCCAGTTAGAGGCTCTGGATGGAATGCGGTTTCCCGGTTACTTCAACATGGGAGTAGGCTAAATCCCTACTATAAATAAGTCTTCTTGGTGTTTGTAATAAGGCAGTGTTGCCACTTAGAGTAGATTTCCTTAATGCATTCCCTTTATATGTGTTTCCTTCATAGTTTTTATGCTTTATCAATTTAGTTCAGTGTTTTGTATAATAAGTGTGCTTACGCACCCAAATCTGATTACTATTTAAGTGTTTTCATGCATAGAGGACCGCGCATACCCTTAGTGTGGGATGAGTATATATACAGGGTTCATTTCCAAGTTTGAATATTTTTTGAATATTATCTGAATATGGGTATGCATGGGAGAGAGTTGTTGTGTAGGGGCTTGTTAGAAAGGTGTAGATAGAGAAAATTGGAAAGGTGTGGATAGAGAAAATTGGAAATTTTATCATACATGAAGACCATGTATGGATAAATAGATGCACAATATAACGTGAGGTAGGCTATAGCAGGTGAAAAATACTTAGTGAAAGGAACAGTGGTGAAGTACTTTGGCACATAAGGGCAACGTGAAAGGAGTTATGTGGTCTAAGCAATAGAACGTGTGCCAGAAGGTTATGACTATGGCATGGAAATTGTCAATGCACAAAAGAATTCAAGAAACGAAAAATCAAAATTGGGTATGGTGGTAGGTGGAGAGCAATAAATGTGATAATTTTTTGAGAAAATATATTAGGTTTTGTTGCGAAATCATTTTTACCTTTACATACAAGATTTTTTGAGCGAGTTCAAGGTGAGAAAACTAGCAAGACAATTGTGAAGTGCGGGGAGCTGCGAACTAGTGTATTTTGTCAGATTTGTGCACGAGATAGTCTTTTTCTCCATTTAGTGAAGTGTTTGAGAAGAGCAAAGGTGTATGGGGAAGGATATTGACAAATAGGGTTTTGTTTCGAGCTAGGGCACACGGTTTCAAGCTAGGGCATGTGGAGATTGAAGTTGTAGATCTCTAGAAGAAGGTAAAAGAACACACTTTTATATTTATTATGGCACCAAAGAGAGAACCTAGGGTGGCTGAAAGAGAGAAGAAGTAGAAGGAAGTATAAATTGAAGTGAAGGACACCCCTAGAAATCCATTTTTCAAAGAAGCAATACCCTGAGGGGGTTTACATGGGTCGCAATTGGGACTCACATGTTCGTCATAGTAAAGTGAGTGATTACAACCACCGGATGATAGATAATAAAGATGAATTGGATAAACTATTAGTGAAGAAGACAAACAAATGCACATTTGATGATATGGTCGTGTATGAGGACACGAGCCAGAAGTTGTTGGAAAAGGTAGGGGTGTTGCATTTGTATGAGATTCCTTACTTTGGAAAACATTAAAAATTGTATTAATGGATAATGAGAAGAGTCCATGAGGACTTCTTTTACTTTGTTGGGTGGCGGATGAGGATCATTGCACCCCTAATTGGGAGCTTGAAAGGTTTAAGGAGTTTAGTAGTGAGCTAACAGATAAGGTAGGGATCATAGCATCAAGTAAAGGGTTAGTTTACCTGAAGGGAGGGCATGGAATAGACATAGATAAACTGACAAAGTACTCTTTTATCCAAGTATTAGCGCACCTTCTGACCAAGCTAAACAATCAAGAGAGGTGGTCGCAGGTTAATAACTTATGGCTACATATAGCAAAGAAGATGGAAGAAGGGGTAACTTATAACTTAGTAGGTTTCATTTCTGAAACCATTATTGAGGAAGAACGTGAAGGTGAGAAGATTAGTCTTGGTGTTATCCTTTTGTCACGTATCTTTGTATAAATCAGAATGCCTAATTGGCTAAAGGATAAAATTTAGGAGTATCCTAACGAAAATAAATCTCTTGCAAAGATATTTGAGAAGTACACTTGTGATTGGACTATGAGTGGCCCATTTAAAAAAAGAGAAGAGATGTGGTATACACAAATTTTCACTACATTTGAGGAGGAATGGAGAATACCAAAGGACCTTTCTATGTGTTGGGTAAACATGTATAGTTTGTGGTATACCAAAAATTTTGTATTACACGTTTTACAATGAAGGATGGGAAGTGGAACTCATGGTGTAAGCTTCCTTATACCTTCACCGTATGTTATTTTCAAGCATCTATCACAGCTTCTTAGATTTTCATTGGCTAATCTTCAATGTTGATAAGGTAGACTACGACTACCACACTCTAAGGAAGACTTACGTATATCCAAGTAATTCCATTTACATTGAAAGATTAATTTCTGATGATAGTAATATGAAGGCAATGAGTCTAGAAATTGGTGAGATAGGGGCATCCTTTGTATATATCTAACTCAAGCACTAGGTTGGAAAATGGGAAATATGTGGAGAATGAGTTCAAACTTCCTGGCCCACCCAAGGGGAAACATATAGTAGGCACTTTGGCAGATGAGGAACCAACCTTGCCCCTTATAAAAGAAGAAGGAGAAGAATAAATTCATGAAGATAGTGGTGGTTTGGAGCATAGGGGTAGGAAACAACCCACTGTTGGAGAAAATAATGAGTGCGAGGTGATCCCTCTATTACAAGACTAGGATGATGAATTATGTGAAACAGATGCCACAGACGTGGATCAGACCATAGAGGAGCCAAACCTATTACACCACCCGCACGCAGGAATGGAGTGTTCTATATAATTACATACATAGATTATCTTACAAGGTGGGTAGAGGCGATGCCTATGAAGGATTGCACTGCAGCCACAACAACAAGGTTCCTATGGGAAAACATCATTAGTAGGTATGACTGCCCATTAAGCTTGACCAGTGATAGAGGAACTCATTTCTTAAATGAGACAATCAAAATTTTATTGGTAGATTTTATGGTAGCACATGCCATAAAACCACCCCTTATCACCCTCAAGCTAATGGTACTGTACAGAATCTTTCAACAAGATCTTGGGAAAAACTTTGACAAATATTTGTGATGTTGGAAGGAAGGATCGGGATGATAAAGTGTCATTTGTACTTTGGGCTTATAGGATCACATATAAAAGTTTTAAACAAGGCCACACCCTTTTAATTTAGTGTTTGGCATAGAGGTGGTACTACCAAGTGGAGTTATTTATTACCATCCCTGTGTATTGTGCATGAAAAGGTGGATTATCAGATGAAAAGGTACTGTGGAATAATGCATTGAGATACTAATGTAATTAGATGAGTGGTGTGCAATTACACATTAGAACCAAAAGACTAAGAAGGCACGAAAGAATTCTTGGAATGATAGGCACATCAGGTGTAATTCATTTGAATTTGAGAAGATGGTACTTCTCTATGACTCCAAGTTTGTCTGCCACCCAGAAAAGTTGAAGGTGCATTGGTTGGGACCTTTTGTAGTAACCAAGATATTTTAATAAGATGTATGTCAAATGGAGGTCCTGGATGACGCCATGTTGCTTGGTTACTTCAATGGGAGTAGGTTGAATCCCTACTATAAATAATCTTCTTAGTGTTTGAAATAAGGCAGTTTCCATTGATTATATTTCCCTTTCATGTTTTTTTTTGCTTTTCTTTTTTTTTGTTGTAATAAGCGCCCTTGTGCATATGAAGTTGATTACTGTATATTGAGATGATGCATAGAGGACCACACATGAATTTAGTGTGGGGTGAACCAGGAGTATGTGCATGACAGAAGATAAAGTTGGTCGCTTAGAGGTGTACATGTAAACATGAAAGTAGAAAGGTGGGATGTTGATTAAAATGGTGCACATAATAAAAGGAAAATAGTATCATAGATAAGAAAGAATAATGGAAGAATTTCTTAGAATGGAGACCAAGTGAGGAAAAGGCTGACATAGTATAACATGAGGTAGGCAGTAGTCAATAAGATGGACTACTTGGTATAAAGTGCACAGAGGAAATATGTGTTGTGTGCACAGGGAAGCACACATGTAAGGATATTTGCAACTCTGGAAGTAGTAAGTGTGTCCAGAAGGTTATGCCTACAGTGCATGGAAGAAATTATGAGAAAATCAGTGGAAAAAGAAAAAAGTGTAATTAAAGCTACAGTATGGTGTTAGGTGAGGAGAAATTAATGTGATAAAAATTTATAAATCTATAAAAGGGGTGCCAGAAGGGGTTTATTCTTCACCTTACCTTGTGAATAACTTCAAGTCATTGAAGAGTGCAATAAAAGTCAAGTGTGATTTGTGTGAATTTGCGATGAGAACCAATTGAAGAATCTGAGCAACCCAGATTTAAGAAAGTACACGAGCCTAGTTATGGAGCTTCCTTATGGGAAGAATTTTGAAGCTACATGGAAAAGGAATGGAGATTTTTTTTTTGGTAGAGTAGGGTTTGCAGAGTTCTTTGAGCTAGGGTTTACAGGATAACCAAGTACTCTGAATTAGAGATTTAGGGTATAAATTAGATTGGAAGAAGACCAAGGTGTGAAAGCAAGGGTAATGAGGAAAGAGAAAATTATTTGGACGATGGATGGTTCAAGCATAAAGGATTTTAGGAACTTATGGCATGAAATATTAAGTTGAGCAGATAGAATTTTTGTGTCATTTGAAGAAATGGCACCAAGGAAACCATGGAACTATTTGACTAAAGTAAAGGGTAAACAAGGAAAAGGAAATAGAGAAGCCCGTAGTTGAGGATGCACCAGAGGAATGGTACTCGGAGATGTAGTTTCCAGAGGGAGGAATTATGGGGTAGGCATGGGTGTCACATATTAGGAGGAGTAAGGTCAGTGAATATAATCATTGCTTAGACTCAAATGAGTGTGAGATAGAGAATCAGATGATCCATAAGATGAACGAGAGGACTATTGATGGAAAACAAATCTATGATGATAAGGGGTTCAAGGATTTGGAGAGCGCAGGGGTTCTTCAACTCTATGAGTTTCCTTATTTTGGAAATATGAGTGCCTTATAAAAAATGGATTAATGATGTGATTCCATGAGGACTAATTTTATTTTATAGGTAAGAAGGATGTGCCTCACCATGATGCAATTGATTGGAAGAATCACATGGTTTGAAGTAGTTCAGGAATGCATGAAATAGTGAAACTGAATTTGATGATGATGTTGGAGTAGAGGTCACTGCCAGTCACATTAAAGTATCAAAGATGGGAGTCACGTGGACAAATCATGAAAATTACTAACCTTGTCTATGAGATTTTCCACGCGACTGGTCACCAAGTTAAGGAGGGTAGGAGAGATGGACCCAAGTAATAAAATATGGCTCCATGTTGTGACAGAAGATGGTTGAGGGAACCAGTATATAATATTATTTCCTTCATAGCTGAAAGGATCATATAGGAATCACACACTAGAGATAAAATTACTAGGGGAGTAATTCTCCTCTTGATCATGTTCACAAAAATCGGGGTACCTGATGATCTAACTAATAAGATGTGGAAGTACCCCCCAGAGAAAAAATCTCCTGGGAAAATATTTTCTAAGTATACTAGTGATGGGATCAACAATGCATATAAGTTAAGGGTGGATAAATGGTATAGGTGAATGCGCGATGAATTCGAGCATGAGTGGTGCATTCCTAGTGAGATTTACCTCAGTTTTGAAAGTGAAAAGGAAGATTTTGCAGTATACCAACACTTCTGCCTTGGGATATTCTATTTGAAGATTGGTGCGAAATATTCCTTTATGCAAACCTTCCTTTTTACCTTTACAACGATGCACTAATTCCAAGAATCTTTAAACATATTTTCTGAAGCACAGAAAGTTGATAGTTTGAATGCAAACAAGGTGGATTTTGATTACCAAACATTGTGCAAGAAGTATGTGTACCCTGGGAAGATGGCTTATGTGGAGACAATGATATCTAATGATATAAATATCAACTCCATGTGACGTTGGCAGTAGGTAATGACGAGGTGTAAAAGGATTATATTTACTTGAAGCTTAAGTTATTAAATGGTAAGTATGTAGATAAAGAATACCTCACACTTTCTAGGTTTACCTAAGGGAAGGAAAACCATGGGTATGAAAGGAATGCGCAAGGAAAATCCTCCCTGCCAATAATAAGAAGAATATAAAAAAGGTGGTGATGAGGATGATAGTGAAGAAGAATGGCTGACCCTCCACCAAGACACAAGGATAAAAAAAAAAAGATACTAGGAAGTCACGCCATAGCGCGAGTACCTTTGGAGTGACTAAGAAGTCACCAAAAAATCCAATTCCCACGAAGAAGACATGTATGAATAATAAGAAAAAAAAGTGGCCTCCAATGAGGAGACTGAGGCAAAGAAGTTTAGTGAAGATAATTCTTAGATATATTTTGTAATTCGCACTCTGGTGGATTCATAAGAGGAAGAATGTGACACGCGCCATGAGGAGGGGTCAGAGAAGAATAAAAAATCAGAAGGGATACAGAGGAATGATGATGAATAAGGACATGGCAAGCCCCTGACACAAGACATAGGTGGATAGCATGAATAAGAGGAGTGTTATGTTGAGCGTGAAATTGAGCATGAGGAGGAAGATGAATAAACAGTTAAGGGTACCTTAATAGGGGAAGATAGGTACCTTAATAGGGGAAGATACATGTATGGGTGAAGTGAGTCATGCACGTCACTCCGTTATATAGGAGGTACCCAGGGGACGCCAAGGAAAGGGGAGGAAGCACACGAACATTCCCCAAGGCCTCCTTATGCATTATAATAATGATCCCTCCAAATTACTGCGTGCATGATATGAGAGTTTTTTGGCCATGTAAGATCTCTTATGTTGGTAATTCTTTGACAAGAACGATGCCCTTCCATGTACCAAAAAGATGCTCTCTTGGGCATATCAGTCACATGGGAGGAGTCATATTTTGAGGTCAATACCCAAGCATTATCTAAAACTCGTATCAACTCAGCCCTAGGAGAGGCTTTCCCCATGGTCGACGTGCATATGCTTATAGATGAGCATGCATGCAATATGCTTAACAAGCTATCATCCAAAGTGGGGATACAAATTTTTTATAAGGATTGTATTATAAAGAGAATGTGTGAAAAAATAAAGGATAAATATGAAACCATTACGCATGAGAAACATGAATTGAGAGAAGAGAAGGGGTGAACGCGTGCAACCTATAAGAAATCTGAGTGCATTACAGATACTGTAAGAACTTGGAAAAATTCCAAGTTTTGGACAAATTTGCAAAAGGAAAATTTTAGCCCGCGGGCCCGCCGGCGAGTCGGAATGTGCCACGTGTCAGAGGGGGAAGCGGAGTGAAAATTCGCTAAGTGTTTGGCGCATGGGAGAATTTTGAAATTTTGGCCCGCGGCCAATGGGGTGCTGCCACGTGTCCCAGGGGAGATGGCGGGCGTCCGGGGAGAAGTTGGATTTTTTGGCCAAGTTTTGGTCAAAAGGTCAAAATGGAAAGTTTGGCCCGCATGGCCCGCGACCAATGAGAGATCGCCACGTGTCATCAAATTGGGTCTCGGCGTCGGGGAAAGAAATCGGGTTTCGGTCCAAAACCCGACACCAAATCGGGAAGTCATTTCGGGGGTTCTCAAAACATGGCGCAAGAGCATGTCGGGGGGTCTCCAAAACCCGCCAACAAAGAAAAGATGTCGTCGGGTCTCCAAAACCCGACGCAAAAGGAATCGGGTTTACAGGGCGGAGAAGCATGGTGGAACAACATGTCGGGTGGTCTCCAAAACCCGACATCAAAGAAAATATGTATTCGGGCCTCCAAAACCCGCCAACAAAGGAATATGTCGTCGGGTCTCCAAAACCCGACATCAAAGCAATCGGGTCTCAGCGTCGGGGAAGCACGTCGGAAGAACATGAAAAACAAGCATGTCGAGCACCCCTCCAAACCCGATGCGCATGCAAGTTCATCTTCTGCCCCGACACAAAGGAAAACTCGGGGAAACAAAGCAGGTTTCAGGAGAACGCGAACATCAAGCAGCATGTCGAGGCCATCCCCAAGCCCGATGCAAATGCACGAGGGAATCCCGAACCCGAAAGGCGCAAAATCCCGACGCGGAAATGGGCAGTTCGCCATTTTTTCGAGGTTGTTGGGTTTTACCTACCGCCATGATTGTTGAAGATAAATGCAGTCTTGGAGGTAGTTGGGGAAAGCTCCGTTTTCTCTCTTCTCCCTCATTTTTCTTCCTATAAATGGCCAGGAGCGGCTCTTTTCAAGGGTTGGACATTTCTGCTTTGCACCCTCCCTTCTCTCCTGCTCGCAAGAGGATTTGTGGAGTTTTCAAGCCTCCCATATGGATTGTAATGCCGTTTTTTGCCTCTTGGCCACTGCAATGTACTGTATCGACCCTTGAGCAATATATATGTCTGTGATTGATTCTAAACCCTCTCATGTATTCATTGCTGTTATTTTGATCTCTCATTGCAGTTTGGTTTCCTGTGCATGGTGTTAGTATTGCATCTATGTGGTCTGTGTTTATTTTTGCAAAACGGGTGTTCAACATTCCTCGGTGCATCACCTCCTTAGCTTAGGTTTATTTTTATGCATTTCTCTCTCCCTGTCTCCTTGGTAGTTAGATTAGGTTTTTTGGGTAAACCTCTGCGTTTTATTGGTGCATCTGAACAGAGGAATAGGAGCCGGCCTTCATCCGGAGAGCTTTTCCGATTTCGCGAGGTCCCACACTTGGGAAAAGCTCCATGTTGTGCAGTCGCACTGAGACTTTCAACCCATCGTGTTGCAGAGTCCCAGGGGTGCTGTGATTTTGCACCAACAGTTTTGGCACGCCCGGTGGGACCAAGAGGTCATTCCATGAAAATTTGAAGGAGTTTTCGTGAAATTTGGCTCAAGAAAATCGCAAGTTTTAAAATTTTGGATTTTGCTCCGTCCGGACTGAACTCCGAAATCATTTTTCAAGGGTTTATCTTGCTCAAAACAGGTCAAAATTTCAGCAGTTGGTAGATCTGAGGGGAACCTTCAAAAGGGTATCCTTAGTTTTTTGATATTTTGATTTCCAAAATTTCAGGTAAACAGTGATTTCGGGTTTTCGGGGTCCGAAAACATCAAAGCAGACCCAACAGTCTTTTCGGGTTTTGGGGGATGCATTGCATGATCCTATACACAACAGCAGTCATTTCGGGTTTTGAGGGATGTCGAGCATGTCCCGAGTTCCGACCATGGCAATTCGGGTTCTGTGAGTTGCATTGCATGACCTGAGTTCCGCCTGTAGCTTTCGGGAATCCGCAGCTGCACAACAGGGGCCAAGATTCCGGATTGAAGATTGTCTCCTCTGGGTCCTTCAAATTTTAAATTATATTTTCAATACTGTCAAGTTTGGTGTGTAACTTGGCAAAATCCAGCCTTCTAGAGGCTTGTTATCTAACACATCTGGCGACTCCGAAGGGATAGAGTTCAGTGGTGTAGCAGCACAAGTTGCCCAGGCACATGAGAAGAATTCGGACAAGGTCTAATACTCGAGAAGAAGGGCTATTTGTCCACTTGCAACTTTCACCAGGTTGGGGAAGGAGAGGAAGAAGATCACAAAGATCACCATCCCCACCTAACAGGACTTTGTCTACACCTCCACCTGGTAGACCTTTTCTCGCATCAACCAGGGTTCTTAGGCCAATCATAATGGCGCATCTACCACCGAATCCCTTTGTCAATTTCACGGGAAGTAGTCCACTTGCCCTAAATGCTCAGAATCAAATTCCAGTTGCAGCGCTAAAGAATATCCCCTATTTTACAGGAGAAAATCATACTACTCCTATTGATCACATCCAGGATATTGCTAATGTATGCGCAATCCACGAAATAAATGAAATGGATGTTGCAGTCAAGTTGTTGGCTTCATCTTTCAAAGGTAAGGCCTTACAATGGTTTAGGAGCCTACAGCAGGGTCTATTACGAATTGGAACCAACTTTGTTCAGCTCTTTGTAGCCAATTCGGGGAGAGGGCGGACAATTTGTCCTTATTGGAACAGCTGACAACAATCAAAAGGGCTCCTAACGAACAAATGGCAGATTTCAACTTCAGGTTCCAACGGACATGGGACAGGATCCCAATAACTGTTAGACCAACTGCCGAAGGAGCATTCCTTTATTTCTTAAAGGCTATAAATTCAGACATAGCCATGATGATCCAGTCAATGGGAGGGACAACACTGCCAGGGGCCTACGACACAGCAATCAGAGCAGAGAACTGTTTGATCCAAGCTGGCAAGCTTGCACCAAGGCCGCCAATGCCTCTCTATCCAGATATGGGAAATCCTACAACCAGTCAAGCACCAGAGTTGAATCCCATTCCAACTCCTAGAAATCAAAGCAATAATGAGGCATCCACATCTTCAAATACTTCAAAGGAATTGCAGGAGGTCATGAAACAACTGCAGAACCTTGGAAATGAGCTAGTGACTATCAAAAGACAGCAAGCTCAAAGTGCTAGACCGTATCAGCCTCAAGCACAGTACCAGGCTAGGCCCTCATACCAACAGAATAGACCACCACCACCTCAGGCTGCAAATCAAAACCAAAACCAAGGACAACCTCAAGCTGCCAGGCCATTTCGGCCGTATGATCCAAATACAACGACATCCTCAAGAGCCTTGGTTCCAACGCAAAACAACATGGCACAGGAGTACGACTGGTGTTACCCTTGCAATCTCCCTCACAATCAGTCAGCATGTTTCAATGGTGCACTGAATCAGGCCTTGATGGTGCAAACCATTGGTGTTCCTCAAGAACCAAGCCAGGAAGGGAATCAGCAGCAAGAAACGCAACAAGAAGGACCTCCAACAGAAACCACATTGGCCAATTGGCAAACGGAAGACTTCTGTGGAGTTAACCAACAGCCTTTTCAAGGCGTGGCTGCCAACACACGGTCAAAGAAGAGAAGCATAGAAGAGGGACAACCGTCTAATCCAGTTGTTTCTCAACCCACTCTTACACAACAAGGGGTCAGCAGACCAAACATAGCTCCAAATGTGCAAAATCAGCCTAAGGTACCTGTTGTAGCAACACATGCACCTGTTCAAGCTCCAGAAAAGGTTGCACCAAGTAAGGGACAGCAAAAGGACAGTTCATCCCCCTTCAACATCATCGATCAAATGAAGAAGACACATGTGAACATTTCCATGTGGGAATCACTGGCGATCCCAGGACAACGAGACTTATTGCAAGCTGCAATGGCTAATTGGTCTGCCACAAATGTATCAAACCAGGGACATGAGAAAGTTCTCACTAATGCAGTGCAACATGATGGGGGCCAGACAAGAAAAAATTTGAAGCCTCCACCATTCTATGTTTCATTGATTGTTGGAAACCACTTGGTACACAACTGCATGATAGATTCAGGAGCAAGTAGTTCAGTGATGCCGAAGCAAATAGCGGATCAACTGGGTCTGAAGTATGAGCCAGTGCTGAAAGGAGTAGTACAGCTAGATGGAACGGCAGTGGGAACAGTTGGGGTCATCAAGGGGTTAAGCCTAACACTACATTCATGTCCTAATGTTACAGTCCTGCAAGATGTGTCTGTAATTGACCTCCCGCCACTCTTTGCGTTGTGTTTATCAAGAGACTTCACTGCAAAGATTGGTGGATATTTATCTGCAGATTGGTCGCACATGATTTTCAGGACAAGGTATGGGGCCAAAGCAACAATCAGATCAGAATCAATTGCCAATTTCCATATTGAGCCTCATGTACCAGGCCCTATCAATGCAAATTGCTCAGCCTTTGATCAGGAGGAGTGTTCAAGTGATCTAGAAGCAGGTACTAAGGTCGAGGGAATTCCTGATTTAACTTTGGATGAATGGGCAAACAAAAGTCATGAATTTGACCCCTATAAGGAAATTGAAGAATCTAAATTGGGCGTGTATTGTGTACACGAAGAAAATTCACCCATTCCCGACGTCATTCAGCCTGAACAGAGAGATGAAAACAAAGTTTGGAAATTATTCTTCGATGGTTCGAGAAGCAGACAAGGTGCTGGAGGTGGTGCAATGTTGATTTCGCCACAAGACATCAAGTATTATTCAGCTTTTCGTTTCCAGTTTTCTTGTTCAAACAACACAGCTGAATATGAGGCCTTGATTCATGGACTTCATTGGGCCAGGAAAAGGGGCATAAAGAACCTGCAGGTGTTTGGAGATAGCGAGCTAATCGTCAACCAAGTTAGGGGACAACATGCTACAAAGAACGACTTGCTAAAGAGCTACAAGAATAGGGTATGGGACCTCATTGAGGATTTCGAAGCTTTCAACATTGTGTCCATACCCAGGAAGAAAAATGAAGCCGCAGATAGGCTCGCAGCAGTTGGAGCAACGTTTGATGTGGTTGACAACATCAGAAGAGAAAAAACGCAGCCACACATCCATGTGGTTGTAAGGCCAGCAGTTCCAGATAATAACACAAGCTGGCAGGTGTTTGAGAACGATCAACAGATCGTCAATTTCTTGCAAGAAGAAGCTGAATTCTCAGCTAGAAATCAGGATAGGCTAGAGCAGCAGTATGGGGATCAAGTAGTGCAGCTACGAACAAACAAGCTTCCTAAGGGTTTAGTAACGTTGGAGTCTATCTTCAACCCTAACGATCAGTTTCGTAAGGAAAAGGCTAACATACAGGTCAAGAGAGAAGATTCAGAGCCAATTCCGGTTGGGGAAGGCAAAACACTTCAAATTGGTAAAGTGGCCACTGAGCAGGAGAAATCAGATTTCATACAGCTTTGCCAAGAATTTCCAGATGTCTTCGCTTGGAGCTATGAAGACTTAAGAGGATTCGATCCAAATTTGGCACAACATACCATAGAATTGGATCCAGATGCTAAGCCCATCAGGCAGAAGCAGAGACCAGTCAACCCTCACATTGAGCCTCTAATGAAGAAAGAGCTTAACAAGCTAATAGAGGCAAGCATTATATTCCCGATCAAGCACTCAAGCTGGGTTGCGAACTTGGTTCCGGTCAGGAAGAAGAGCGGAGAAATTAGGTTGTGTGTGGACTTCCGAGACCTCAACAGGGCATCTCTCAAAGATCATTACCCACTTCCTTCAATGGAACAAATATTGCAAGTAGTATCCGGTTCAGAGAGATTCTCTCTCCTAGATGGCTACTCAGGGTATAATCAGGTGATGGTGAAAGAAGATGACCAATTCAAGACGGCTTTCACCACCAAATGGGGGACATATGCCTACAAGAAGATGCCATTTGGGCTATCAAATGCTGGAGCCACCTTCCAAAGGGCAATGGATATGGCATTTAAGGGGTTGATCAATAAAATAGTTCTAATATATCTTGACGACATCACTGTATTCTCAAAAAATGCAGTGGATCACCTCTTTCATCTAAGGCAGGTATTTCAGAGGTGTAGAAGATTTGGGGTATCATTGAATCCCAAAAAATGCATATTCTTGGCTCACGAGGGAAAACTTCTAGGCCATATTGTTTCAAAGGAAGGGTTGACGATTGACCCAGAGAGAGTCGAAGCAATTCAAGCTTTGCCATTGCCAAGTCACAAGAAGGCTCTTCAAAGCTTCTTAGGAAGGATCAATTTTGTCCGCAGGTTTGTTCCAAACTTTGCAGCTCTCGTAAAACCAATAACGCTGATGTTAAAGAAGAGCATGGCATTTAAGTGGACATCTGAAGGCAAGGCAAGTTTCGAGGCAATAAAGGAAGCTATATCTCAAGCTCCGACTCTTGTCAATCCAGACTTCTCCAAAGATTTCATGTTATATGCCTTCGGTGGTGGAGACACAATTTCTGCAATCCTGGTACAACAGAACAAAGGAGGATTAGAACAACCAGTTGCTTTCTTCAGTCAAGGCTTGGAGGAATATGAAACTAGATACTCTTTCATTGAAAAGCATGTCCTTGCAGTGATCAGGAGCTTAAAGAAATTCAAGCACCTAGTCTCAAACAACAAGATCCAATTGTTGGTCTCTCATGCGGGAGTCAAGGACTTCCTTCTAAACAAGGATCTGAATGAGAAGCGTGCAGGATGGATCACTCGTGTCATGGAATATGACATCGAGATCAAGGTCACAAAGCTAGTACGTGGAAAGGGACTATGCGAACAGCTAGCCTTGAGTCAACAAGTTGAAGCAGGTGATGAAAAAGAGACTGCCTTGGTACTACAGGATGGTCAAGAACATGAAAATGATGATGTGCCTACTCCTTGTTGGACTCAGAATATGATACACTTCCTACAGACAGGCCTATGCCCTCCAGAAATGAGCAAAGCAAAGAGAAGATACTTTAGATTACAAGCTATTCCATATGTGCTTGTTGATGGTGCTTTGTTCAAGAGGGACATCAATGGAGTTCTATTGAGGTGCATTGGGACAGGTCAAATTGAGAGGGTGTTACGAGATTTTCACGATGAAGATTCTGGTGGACATTTTGCCCCACGAGTAACAGCTCTCAAGATAATGAAAGCAGGGTATTATTGGCCCACAGTGTTCAATGACTGCTATACATGGATAAGAAAGTGCAAGAAATGTGCACTCTTCACAGGCAAAGAAAGACTAGCAGCACTTCCATTGCACCCAATTTTGGTTGACCAACCATTTATGCAATGGGGATTGGACTTCGTCGGGGTCATCAACCCAAACTCAAGCCAAGGCCACAAGTGGATTCTCACGGCAACGGACTATTTCACCAAGTGGACTGAAGCAGTAGCGCTCAAAGAGGCAAACGAGTCTAATATACTAGAGTTTTATGAAGGAATAGTGACCAGGTTCGGTGTGCCGGCCACTATCATATCAGATAATGCATTGGCATTCATAGGTTCCAGGATTACAGAATGGGCTATCAAGAATGGAATCTATTTGAGCACCTCTTCAAATTATTACCCGCAGGGTAATGGACAGGCAGAGTCCACGAACAAAAATTTGCTAAGAATCATCAGGAGGACTCTGGATGAAAATCAAAGAACATGGCATACCAGGCTAAAATCAGCATTGTGGGCTGACAGAATAACACCAAAGAGGTCTACAGGTAATTCCCCTTACAAGTTGGTCTATGGAAAAGAGGCAGTATTGCCTATATCATTAGAACTGCCTGCATTGGAGTTCATGAAGCAATTGGAGTTGGCTGAGTTCGAACCAATGGAGGCCAGGTATGCAGAGTTGATGGAATTGGCAGAAATTAGAGAACATGCAGTTCAAACAATTGAGAAAGATCAGGCCTTAGTGAAAAGATGGTTTGATAAGAAAGCAAGAGCAAGGACCTTCCTGGAAGGGGACTTAGTTCTGAAATGGGATGCAGATCGGGCAAAACCGGGAAGGCATTCCAAATTTGATGCCATTTGGAGTGGCCCCTACATGGTCATGGGATGTAAAAATAGCAATGCCTTCCAATTGTCTACATTGGACGGAGAAGAACTTCCGATTCCGGTCAACGGAATCTATCTTAAACATTGCTACTGAAGAGAGAAAAGTTCTACCCTTGTAAATATTAGCCTAGATTTCAATTCCTCTAAGTGCGTATGCACATTGTCTTGTTGTAGTTAGGTTTCAGTTTCCCTAAGTGCTTTGGCACAGGTTTTGTTGCTCCTGGGTTGGTTTTCTACAGTTCAGCGTGTTCTCGGAGAAGGAGTTCGGTATCAGGCTCGGTTTCATCGGTTTCAGGTTATTGCTTATGACTCCGTGCCCAATGGATCGCTAAAAGGCCATTGATCTTCTACCTAGCAGGCAGGTAACCCTGTGAGTCGCCAAATTGTTGTATATATTTACCCCCCCCGGGTAAATATAGATAAACAAAGGCAAGTCGGGTTTGGCCGGAGAAAGCATGGAGAAACAAAAGTTTCTGGAAGTGGCACCATTGGATAGGGGTTCCAAAACCCGACGAAAGAAAAGTCGGGTTTTCCTCCTAACTCCTCAATTTTTCAAGTTACGAAAAGAAAACATGTCGGGGGGTCTCCAAAACCCGACAGCAAAGGACATGCAGCAAGGGTTGGAAAACCTGACACAAGGGGAAGTGGTAGAGTCTGGAAGAAAACTTGGAAAATTTCCAAGTTTTGGACAAATTTACAAAAGGAAAATTTCAGCCCGCGGGCCCGCCGACGAGTCGGAATGTGCCACGTGTCAGAGGGGGAAAGGACTAAGTGTTTGGCGCATGGGGAATTTTGAAATTTTGGCCCGTGGCCAATGGGGTGCTGCCACGTGTCCCAGGGGAGATGGCGGGTGTCCGGGGGGAAGTTGGATTTTTTGGCCAAGTTTTGGTCAAAAGGTCAAAACGGAAAGTTTGGCCCGCATGGCCCGCGACCAATGAGAAGATCGCCACGTGTCAGAAATTGGGTCTCGGCGTCGGGGAACAAATCGGGTTTCGGCATGTCGGGGGGTTTCAAAACCCGGAACATGTCGGGGAAAACATGTCCAAAACCCGACGGGTCTCCAAAAGCAAAAGGAAAATGTCGGGGGGGTGGAACAACATGTCGGGTGGTCTCAAAACCCGACAACAAAGAAAATATGTTTCGGGTCTCCAAAACCCGACACAAAGAAAATATGTCGTCGGGTCTCCAAAACCCGATGCAAAGAAATCGGGTCAGGGTAGGAGAAAGCGTCGGGGAAGCACATGTCGGGAAGAACATGAATCAAAAGAAGCATGTCGAGCACCCCTCCCAAAACCCGACATGGAGTTCATCTTCCGTCCCGACCCAAAGGAAAGCTCGGAAATCACGTCGGGGAAGCACGGGAGAACGCATGAAAAAGAAGCATGTCGAGCCTCTCCCAAGCCCGATGCAAATGCGCGAGATCTTTCCCGAACCCGACAGGCGCAAAATCCCGACGCAGGAAATACAGTTCACCTTTTTTCGAATTTGTTGAGTTTTTACCTACCGCCATGGTTGATGAGTTAAGTGCAGTCTTGGAGGTAGTTGAGAAAACTCCGGATTCTTCTCATCTCTCATTTTTCTTCCTATAAATGGCTGGGGAGAGGCTCTTGTAAAGGGTTGGACATTTTCGTTTGCATCCTCCCTTCTCTCCTGCTTGCAAAAGAATTTGTGGAGTTTTTAAGCCTCCCATATGGATTGTAATGCCGTTTTTTGCCTCTTGGCCACTGCAATGTACTATATCGACCTTTGAGCAATATATATATGTCTGTGATTGATTCTAAACCCTCTCATGTATTCATTGCTGTTCATTTTGATCTCTCATTGCATTTTGGTTGCCTGTGCATGGTGTTGTATTGCATCTATGTGGTCTGTGTTTATTTTTGCAAAATGGGTGTTCAACATTCCTCGGTGCATCACCTCCTTAGCTTAGGTTTATTTTTATGCATTTCTCTCTCCCTGTCTCCTTGGTAGTTAGATTAGGTTTTTTGGGTAAACCTCTGCGTTTTATTGGTGCATCTGAACAGAGGAATAGGAGCCGGCCTTCATCCGGAGAGCTTTTCCGATTTCGCGAGGTCCCACACTTGGGAAAAGCTCCAAACAGTTATATATTAGTTTATTATTATGCATTATTGATGTTAGATAGCTTACTACTCTTATTAAATATCATCTCCTTAGTATAGGCATTCATTTCATTTAGGATACATGTTTATTTCATTTATTACATGATGTATACCTCTCCACACCCAACCACATATATCTTAGTAGGGTTCTATACACACCCAAAATTGCACAAGTGCCACATATGGTGGTAAGGTAAAAGAAAATCGATGATGATTTCCTCTTTTCCAGATCAAACAATGAATTCTAAATCTTTTCACATGATTATTTTTCCTAAATTATATTAGAAGATTTTTCTATCTAAATTGAGCCATGTAAATGCTTTTTGCGAGGTTGGTGTGACTTTAAGGTCATGCAAACATCGTGATGATTTTCATAACTAATGTTATGCATAGACTAGTGGTTCAGTGTACTTAAATTCTAGAATCTGAATTGTGTGTTTTGTATGCATATATCTAGTTTTTGAATTTCTTTGATTCACCCATTTCTTGACCGTTTCAGCCTAATTATTTATCTTGTTGGATATGTATGGAACTCCTCTGGAGTCTCTATTTACTATTATTAGCATGTTGGTTTCAGTGTTCCTAGGATAATTTGGCACTTATTGATTTCCAAGTGTGTTAGACTTCTTCCCTACCATTCTATATAAAAGCCATTATTTTACCCATATCATGGGTTAGAGATTTTTTATTTTGATTACATCATTACTCTACTAAAATGCCTAGGGAAGAGACAGTAATAACGTCAGTTCATTTATTTGTTGTTTCCTACCTGTATTTGTGACTAACTAGCCTATAACTAGTCTTCTCTAACATCTTCGTAATTTCTTCTATGCAACTAGCCAGCTTTGTTCTTTGGATCAAGCAAAGACTTTAACCTTTGGAAATGCAACCCGAGGAGACAAAATAAATCATCACCATACATGTATATTTTCAGGATTCCTAAATATCACAGCCTAGGGTGCATCTATAATTATTTTAAAATTTTCATTTATTAAGAATACTATTGTTAGGTACATTATTTACTAAGGAGTAGACATTTACATATCGTAAGAAGCTTTCCATTGAGGATATTCATTCTCAGGGCTTAGTCCCTATGCATTTTCCCTGTAAATAATTTATAGGAAGGTTCTATGCAAGAACTTATTGTATAATTCATTTTAAAAATACATGTGTTTCATTTCTAGTTTTATTTGTATACAAAATATGTCCATTGAAATATTGTTCCCTATATATCCTAATGGATGTACAAGGGAAATAAGATTGAGGAAGATTATATGTTTGTGTTTGTCATTTAAATTATTCATTATCAGTTAGTTGGTTCATTTTATTTGTTTTACCAAGGTATGTATCAAGGGAAGAAGAAATTTCTTCTTAGAATCCTTATTTGTTCCCTTGATGTTTAAGGTGGAGCAATTAGAAGAAGTGAATTCCACAATTAAAAATTAGAAAACATCTTGTTTTTAAAGTTAGATTAAGCTTCATATTACAACATAGGAATAGCCACATCCAGTTATTGTTTGTTTGATATAATTTAATATAGAAGTATATTATTTTGTTTTAATTAGTAATCTTTGTCTGTATATTTATTTTATTTTACATCCAATAACCAAAAAAGAAAACAATGTAA
The DNA here is from genome assembly GCA_019776745.2 of Taxus chinensis. NCBI lineage: Eukaryota > Viridiplantae > Streptophyta > Pinopsida > Cupressales > Taxaceae > Taxus > Taxus chinensis. The sequence goes on from CM034157.1 coordinate 141,198,138, forward strand.
TTGAATATTAAAGTATGATTTATTTAATTTTTTAATTTTAATGATCTACTACAAATGACCATGGATGTAACAATTAGATAGTTTGTTGATTTTCATTACTTTTAATTAAATGATGAACATGCTTGTAAATTAAACTTCAAGTTAATTACAAGGGGAAATAAAATTTATTTTATTTAATTCAATTTTTTTGCTTTATTTATTTAAAGATAAGAACTTATATTAAGTGAGATTTGAAATGAATAAAACACCCTTGTTTCCATAGCAACTTAGTCTACCATATATTAGCTCCCATCCCCTTGAGAGGAGGAGCTCAATTGTTTATTTTCAAGGAAAAATTTAGTTTGAGCATATATGATAGGTAGTGCATGAGTGACGGATGAAAAACATTGAATTAGATGATTCTGCGATTGAGTCATACTGCAACCAAACATTGAGGAACACGCTTGATGTAACAAGTTGATCAAGGCATGTACATCAGCTTGTCAGTGTAACCTAAAACCTATTCCACCTCTTATAGTTGGCTGACTCTTTTCTTTAAATAATGACATATCAATTATTGAAGAATCATGTTTTTTTGATCTACCAAGTAGATACTAGGCCACAACCCCATGGGATATCCTTTCCACATGATTTCTCACATATCTTAAGGACCCTCTTCAAAGTGTATTGCACAAAATATGAAGGAAAATTCCCTCTTATTCCAATAACCAAGTTGGTTTTTATTTAGTTCCGATGATATCAATAATGACTTATGCACCATGATCAACCTTGAGGTTATAGCATCATCCCAAAACATGTTAGATAAGCATTCATTTCTCTCAACAAAAAGATTAACATTTTACCAGCTAAGCAGCATCTAAGATTACCTTGGAATTATATGTTAAGAGATATAATCATATATTATATTGATTCCATAACTTGATATTTTATATGTATACCACATTAAATCCTGAATTATTGTAAATTCTAGATGTCCCATTAGGACCTCTGGATGTCATGTGCTTCAGAAATCAAACATATGAATTTTCAGGCATAACACATTAGTGAACCCAACGTGAAGGACTAGTTCCTTTTTCATATCCTCTTTCCTTTCCAAGATTTCATCCATCTTACCCCCTCTGATCAGGGTATTCTACGGAGTTTATACACCCCCTGAATATGTTAGATTCAGGAGTATGATAGACCCATTTTGGGTTCTTGAATTCTATTAGATCAAATGAATATGCAAAAGTCCCCTCATTGTCTAGGTGGGCACATAATTACTCATAGAACTTACTATCTCCTTACATGCCTCCTCCTCAACACTTTAACAATTATTTCAATAGTTAGAATTAAGGAGATAGATCAAACTAACTATAGTGCCAAATCCATATTTCTGAAACTCCAACAAATGATGAAATATAAGAGCACACTATGTTAATTAGGCCACGAAAATCTTGTCTAGACCTCAATCATGTATGTATTCAGGGATTCCTAAGAGTTGTCCTAATTCCTCATGGAAATTATGAACTTCTAGCACGTTTCACCCAAACTAGTGGTTAAATGGTTTAAATGCTTTAAAGGATGATCCTTAGATCTCATGATGTAAGGATATACATATGTTCACCTAAAACTTTAGGAAAATAAATACCACCCCCCTCCTATGATAGTGTATGCAAAATAATGTGGGGTCCCATCGTTTTGACTGATATATAGATAGGGTTGATATACCTCTTGTAATGGCCTTACAATGTACAACCTTAGGTGGTGATAAACAAAGTACTTAACCTTCTCATGGTTATGTAATGATCACACACTTGGTTTATAGAATCAAAGAGTCAGGAATTTCCATAACTTAACCACGTACAAATTTAACCCATAAAAAATAACTCTTCCCAATGATAGTTAAAAATCAAAAGTTATGAAAACAAATTTCCATCAATCAACCTCCCACAGGTATATTTGGGTGTTCCTAGCCCTGGTGAACTGGTGTCTCCTTACAGAAGTTGGGAACATTGAAAGTAACTTTGCCCTCAGGGTCTTAAGACCTATGCAGGAATCCTACATAAGAAAGATATATGGAATTACATGTCTCGAATTAGTCTTTTCTCACTCAGGTAATGTGAAATTCCCTAGTATTTGTGCCCACTATACCTAAGTATCATAGTGTTTTCCCCTTACATTCACATAGTATTCAAAGGTACCTCAGATGGATATGTACTCTTTACATTGTCCTTATACATAACAACAAGTGGGTTCATTTTTCCCCAACCAAAGCTTATGCCACACCCTGTTAGGATCCCATTCCAGATTCATCCTCCCCTTAAAGAATCTTCATGTAGACACCACAAATCTACACCCCTCATATTTGTTCAAATAGATAATTATATACATTGATATTTCATACCCTAAATTATACCCACCATTTAGTCACACTACATTATCAGAATATTTTATCCTACACATGTAAAATCCTATTTTTCCCTATCCTAAATAAGACCTAACCACCTAGATTAACTTAATCATTTTCTAAACCACCCAAATCAACCTAAATCTATTTATTTATTTCCTAAAATCCATCTAAGACCACTTTTAACCTATTTATAACTCCCTTATCTCGGAACAAAAAAATCATTATCATTCACCCACATATCAAAATCATCTACAAACCTAAATTAGATAAATCCAAACATAAACAAAATCAAGTATAATCTAACCTATTTTGTCACCCTCCAAAACAAACACAACACATCCCCCAAAGACTTAACAAATTAGCCACTCGAAATCCAAACCAAATAGCCTTGATTTGGAAGTTGTTTCAACCATTTTCCTCACAAAGCTCAAACAACCCGAAATCGCCGGTGATTCAGGTAATCACCAATGATTATTTAAGCCAGTTTTCCAGCTTCTCTTCAGGATCCTCAACTTCATTCATGAGTTCTTTCTTTTTCATTTGATTTCAATATCTTATATCATCATGGAGTACCACACTTGAGAAGTCACTTGAGTTATCACTTAGCATCATTATCAACAATCATCAAGCATTCTCAAGCCATTTTTGGAGCTCTTGTAGATCAACATCTCATCAGTCTGGTTAGACTTCATGCTTCACCAACTCCTGCATCATCTTTCATCAAGGTCAAAGATTTTTTTTCACCCCCACATCAATTTTCTAGGTATTTTTATTGTTTATTCATCTCTTTTACATCATTTCTAAGCTATTTTTAACTCTGAAAACATCAAGTTTAAATCATCAAACATTTGATTTTATTAAACTATTCAAAACTACTAGAATTCCAGTGATTGGCCCAATCATTTTGACCATTTTTACCTTTATAATTTTTATCAAGTTTTCATTCAATATCTTTAATCTATCATATCATGCCTTTTTTTTCTAACATTTTTCTAAGCATGGATCAATATTAGATGGAAATTGGTGGCCCTTCTCATGAAATCACCAACATCCATTCCTTGTTGATAATTTGACACCCTTTTTATTGGGAACAATATGATATCTTGCATGATCTGACTTTGTGTGCCATCCATCATGCTCCTTTAGATGAATTGGAGAACATTTTTGAGTTCACTCAGGAAATCCATCAAGCAGTAGAAGACTACTGGTTTGCATACTTTGAATACATACTCATCTAATCTGAACTTTCTTGGGTTGTATACGAAGCTGAACAGGACATGCCTTTTGATCTCGAGTTCGAGCCATAGTCTATTTTTCATCTGTCTCTTATCACTTTCTTATCTATCTTCTATCAACATTAGTATCAGCTCATCATTTGTCAAATATTTATCTATATCTTATATCAATTTATCATGTATCATTTATCTATTTCAATCCACTTAATTGTTTAAACAGTGAGCTGACATCCTTCAAGGAAGCCCTTTGGATTCCTAGAATCAGCCTTTTCTGAGCAACTCGCTCATCCATCTTTCTAATCATATCTTGTGTAGTGTCTTTGATCGCATGTTTACTTGCAAGAAAGGATCTTGTACACATCTTTCATGGAGTGCAACATCAAGCATCGTCAATCAACATCTACGGGTATCGCTAAACCCTACATCTTCTGAGGTCGGTATATTTCTATTTTCTTGCTTAGTTAATTCAAGTTGAAGGAGTAGGAATATTTCTGAACATTCTGGCATGCCTGGTGGGACACCCTAAGTCCGTTATTTCATTATTTCATTCATTCAAAATATCATTATTTTCATTTTCTGGTTTTCTACTCAGTAATCGCTAGCGATTTGGTCAATCACCAGCGATCGGGTGAATCGCCAGTGATTCAGTCAATCACCGATGATTTTTCTGAATACTTTTGATTACTTTACAGTTTTCCTTCTAATCACTATTTTCTGTTGTGTTTTCTATTTCTGCTAACCTGGTTTTGTAGGTTGTTGTCTCTGGAGGCTTTGCTTGCTAGATTGCTTATTGCTAAAACTAAAAATTGAAAATTTGCAAAAATTAAAAAGGAAGCATTTATCACGGTGAGTCCTAATCCTTCTTTTTGTTTTCTGTATTACATTTTTTGCTTATTTTCTCTCATCGAAATCAATCTATCATTTTGGGCTTAAAACGAACAATTGCATTCTTCTTGATCACATAGTTTTAATTAGGAAAGTTAATTGATTGCATTCACTTTATCTTTCCCCCACACACAACCAAATCACTCAAAACATCAAACATGCATTTAAAAAATTCTTCCCAGGTGATAACTATTGGGATTTCATCACCCAATAGGGAAACTGACTCGGTGTTCTGGCTGAGTATAAACAATTATCTGTCGGTATATTGGCCAAGCACCTGACTCCCTTATCATTGTGGGACTGTGAAGTGAGGGGGTAGGCCCCAATACCAAGCCATGTACTAGCAACAACACAGATTTGGGCCTCACGTACCTTTGGGTATATCGAGGATGCTAGCCATAAACATTCCTGAAACCATCCATAGACTACCATTTCCTAGGACCCATCAACCATTTTTCACATTTCACTTTTCTTAATTAAATCAAGATAATCTAAAAAAATTATCTTTCTTATTTTGTCTGTTGTTTGTAATTAACCCACTTAGTTATTTTTCATTTTTAGGTGATTGTGTGTTTGTTTATTATGGTACTTACTAGACAACAAGCCCATAATCAAACTTCAGAAAACATGTCTACACCAAACTATTACAACATCATATCCCATTATCTACTTCATTATCTACACCATTATCTACAACATTCTCTACACCATTACAACATCAAATCCCATTTTCTCAACCAATCACATCTACTCCTCTATCTGAACATCAACAAGCCTGGAATGAATTAGAGGAACAACATAATGAAGAAATTTGGCAACATCTCTTAGATTTTACACACCATCATCATCGTCAAACATCCAAAATAGAAGAGTTAGAACACCTCATTCTCCTAGCTCTCAATCAATATCATCTGAACCTCCTTTCTTTGATAGTGGAGATCCTATTTTTGAAGACATGTTAGATTCAAACCCTGTTTCCCTTAACACTTATCTTGTAGCTAGGGGTGTCCAACTCCAACCATTTGTATCTGAACCACACATTCCTGATCCTTCATCTAGTATTGCACATCTTATTGATCCAAACCAACAACCCATTATCCAACAAATATATTCATATCCACCCATAAGTCAACCTGAAACATCAAATGTTGAGTCTTCCATTCCTATCAGTCAACCCAAAACATCTAGTGTTGTGTCTTCCATTCATGTTCTTAGTCTCCATATGATCTCTTCTCAAGACACATCTACCCAACAACCTACATCTTCACCCGAGCCTTCCACTGGTTCAACACCTCCTCAAAACAATACCAGTGCTTCCTCATCTACCCCTCCAACATCTTCAGCCGTCTAGACACCTCCAGTAATTTCTATTTGTCACTTCTGTCCTGTATCTCAGCCACCATATTCTCAATTGGTCAACAATCCCATTCAAAACATCACTATGTCTATTCCTGCATCCATTCCCTTAATCAATACTAGTGCCATCACCAACACTCATCATGTTTCAGTCCAATCTTTTGTACCCCTTGTCTCACAACATATACCACAACCATCATAACCATTAATCTCCATACCACAATCTATTCCTATTCAGAACATCCCACAACAAGCACCATCTTTTGTTTCCTCTACAATACCCTTCCAACAACCACCTCCTTATTCACAACCTCTTATCACCACATCTATCCCACATCCTTATCAGTATATTCAACCATCACAACTGTTAGTGTCCCAACCTACTTATAACATCCCTACAAACATTCCCATCTTAAAAAAACATCCCATATCAACAAAATATTATCAACAAAACATTCCTCAACAAAGCTTTCCTTCTCAACAAAACATTCCATATCAACAAAAAATTCCTATCAAAAATCCCTAAACATTCATATCAGCAAAATATTCCTAACAAAACATTCCTCAAAAAAATATTCTTATCAACAAAACATTCCTCAACAACAACAAAATATTCCTCAAAAAAACATTCCCTACCAGCAAAACATCCCTTAGCAGTATCAGACATACCCACAACCTAGCCAGTTCTCATTTCAACATGTCTCATCCTCACAGCAACCAGCACAACCTGATCCTCTTCAAGCCCTCATGAACCACATATCCAATCTTGAAGCCACCTCATCAGGACCCAAGAATGTGCTCTCTTATGACCAAATTTGCAATGATCCCATTCACCCCTCAGTGCCATATAAATCATATCCACCCCATTGGGAACTTCCAAAGTTTATCAAATTTTATAGCAAGGAAGATCCCCAACAACACATTTGTGCTTTCCGTCACACTTGTTATCTAATAGCCCATGACCAAGATCTCATGCTGAGGACTTTCCCATGTCCCTTATTGGTCTTGCCCTAGATTGGTATAATAACATCCCTCACCAATCCCTTTTCTCATTCACACAACTCGCATAACTTTTCCTAGAACACTTATCCATAAACATAGCCCATAAAATCACTATCACTGACCTTTATGCTATCAAAAAATTTGAGGATGAGTCCATTTCTGACTTTGTTTCCCACTGGAGGGGTATAATCAATCAATTTTCCTTCCCATTGCCACAAACTGAATTGATTGATCTTTTATATTGCTCATGTGCCAAACACATCTCATCAACACTACAAATCCAATCTTTCCATACATTTGATGAAGCTTTCACTATGGACCATAAGTTGGAATTGCGAGCCCTAGAAGACGGTCGAGTTAAACTTCATCCTAAGAAACCATGAACTGAATTCCCATCTAAGTCATCTTCCAATCCAAAAAAATCCAAATCATCCACTAACACCGTAGTATTCAAATCCTAAGGAAAATCCCACTACTGAGTGTTCCCATTAACAATGTAATTATACACCCATAGGAGAAACTTATAGTGCATTTTTTGACAAGTTTCTCACTGCAAACATGATATCTCTCCCACCCATCTGACCTATCAATACATCTATATCCAAACCCTCTTGGTATCGAGATAATGATTATTGTAAATACCATAGGGTTAAGGGACATGCCATCGAAAGGTGTCAAACGTTCCGTAATGTCCTTCAAGATTTGATTGATAAGGGTGAACTCAACTTAGACAATCCAAATGCACCCCCAAATCAAAATCTTGATATATTCAAACAACCCTTTCCAAATCATCCCCCATCCACTGATCAACCACAAACAAACATCATTCACACTCACCATACTATCAACACCATCACTAAAACATTACCCATTCTTGAGTCCACATCAACACCTATTGAATCTAAATCCACATCTACATAACCAACATCAACATCTACCAAACCTACATCAACATCTACCAAGTCCTCAACCATAGGAACACTACTGAAACCATATTACTCCATTCTCCCATCCATGTCTACATACTGAATATGCCTCCATCATACATCCAATCTTACACCTCCTAAACACCTCCGCCTAACAACCATTCTAAATCTACAAAACATCCTAACCAACCAATCTAAAAAATCTACAACTCATTTAATCTCATCAACCAAATCATAAAAACCCTCCTTCATCTATACTTCTACATCCACACCTAGCTCATCCAAAACCACAAAAGGACCTCATAAATAAGGTGTTGTTCAAGTTTTTAAAAGCCCTTACTATACCTTCCCTGATCAATACCATTTTTGTGGCCCTCGACCTTTTCTTCCACCTTCATTACCTACCTAGTAATCACCCTATTATTTCAGGTCCAAAGCCTACTTACCAAGCCTCCACATTGGGCCCTCGTCCTTCATCCATCACACCATCCTAAGACTCCTCAGCAAACAAACAACCTACAACCCACAATCAAAGTCTTACTTCCTCTTGGAGGATAAGATACATAAAACTTCACTACTGTCCACATCTACACCTAGGGGGTGTTATGCAACTATTCTAGATGACTTCCTTCAACAATCACTTATAACTATACCACCTCCTCAAACCATATCTGAACCCATGAGGATGGAAACCCACTTGGTATGACTTCAATGTCTCTTGTGATTATCATAGGACACAAGGTCATTCCATAGAGGATTGTAAGGCCTTTCACCTAATCTCTCAAAAACTCAGACAATCTGGCCTTCCTTCCTTCTGAACCACATACAACATCATCATCTTCATCTAAATCTAAACAACCCATGTCCAAAATCTCTCCCCATCACGTTGATGATATACACATAACCACCCACTCACAGAACTACAACACAGATCCATCTGAGCCTAAGAAATCCAAAACTTTCGTAGCCATACCTCCACCTCTAGAGTTATCCACTTCATCAGATAAGCCTAAAGTATCTATCTCCATAGCTCCCAAAGCATCTAATCAAACAATGTCACCCAAATCCAAGGTTTCAATACTCACCACACCACCCTCATCATCCACCTCAATACAAAAGGTCATTATTAAACAAGTTACACCAAGATCCCATCAAAATGTCACTTTACGAGCTGATGTAGACATCACCTTCTCATAAGCAAGCCATGATTGAAGCCCTCTAATCAATATAACAGTACCTTCAGATGACCCTTCATCTTTCACAAACTTTGTAGGGGCCCTTAAAGCATCCACAACCATATCATTTGAGCCATATGAGATTCCCTCACTTAGGCCAGAAGAGCATGACTTACCACTCTTTATCACCACTCAAATCAATGATGTCCTCATCAGAAGGGTCATGATTGATGGGGGCACAACCATCAACATTATATCATCCATTTCTTTCAATCAACTTAAACTATCTCCTTCCATCGTTGGTCAAACTCTATTTTTACTATGATCCTTCAATGACACTATCGCACCCACATTAGGTATCATTATCCTACCACTTAAAGTTTCCATTAAGACCTTACATGAACTCTTCTACATTATAGAAGGAGATTTCCAATACAACATGTTGTTAGGATGCCCCTGGATATGCACTATGTGGTGTGTTCCTTCTACACTCCATTGGTGTCTCAAATATGAACATGAAGGGTCAAACATTCACAGTCCCCACAGATCCAAATCCCTTTGCTGACTGTTATATGACATATCATCCAAATGATGTCCTCATACCTAAATCCACATTAGAATCGTCTGATGAAACATCTACTAGCATGTCCATCCCTTCCTCCAAACTACCAGATGATTCCTCCCTTAGTGATGTTGTACAATGCCTTACGCTGGGGGAGTATCACCTCCTCATGCTCAACTCCATCCCCTCACCTAAGACTTATGGTCATCCTGATAAGCAACCCATGTATGAGCCTAATGTAGGGGATGTTATCTCTTATGGTCCCACTTACCTAAAAACAAACCTTGTCTATGGGGGACTTGATCATCCTTCATCTCATTCTATCAATCCACACCATGTCATGCCTTTCACATTAGACTTCAAATCCCTAGATAATCCAGAATTTGCTTATATGTACCTTCACCATTGTGCGTGGAAAGGTTTTGGCCTTGGTCATTATGAATAGGGAATACATGACTTGATTGTCCAATGCTCCCTTAAAACTTATGAGAAATATGGCCTAGGTTATGAGAAACCCAACTCTAACCCATCCAAACCCACTACATCCATACATATCACTGAACTTGAACCGTCATCACCCACAACCCCTGAAGATCCTATGGACATAGATGATGTTGTATCCATCCCGCCTAACTTTTTTTTAGTCAATACTATTTCCTTAGGTCCTTTAACTTATCAATCCAACCACATCACTAAAATCCTTCCTCTCATCTGGCCATAAATAATTGAAGAAGATTCACCCACCATTAATATCCTTTAATGTCATGATGGCCAAGACATCCTTTCCCATATGGGAGCTGAGGACCACTTCCTTCAAAAATCCCTACCATCTGATACACATCAACCCTTCTTAATGAATCCACTATCGACGTTAACTTAGGAACCCCTCATGATCCCCACATAGTTAAGGTCGGTCAATCACTTAATCCATAAGAACTTGATACTTCACCTCATTTTTATCAAAATATAGTCAATCTTTTTCCTGGTCATACAATGATATGGCTAGTCTTGATCCTAATATCGTCATACACAACATCGTCACATATCCAAATGTTAATCCTATTAAGCAGAAACTTCGTAGGATGCATCCCCATATAGCTCTCCTTATTAAAGAAGAGTTACAACATCTTTTATCCACTAACTTCATCATACCCATTGACTATCCACAATGGGTCTCTAATATCATTCCCATAACCAAAGCCTCGGGCAAGTTACGCATCTGCACAGACTTTAGGGATCTCAATCTTGCTTGTCCTAAAGATGATTTCCCTCTTCCAAATATAGATCAACTCATTGACCTAACAACTGGCCATGAAATGCTCTCCCTTATGGATGGTTTTTTGGGTTATAATCAAATTCTTATTGCCACTGATGATCAACATAAAACTTCCTTTATCACTCCTTGGGGAACCTTTTTCTACCGTGTTATGCCATTTGGTCTTAAAAATGCAGGAGCTACTTACCAACATGCCATGACCTACATTTTTCATGACCTCATCCAAAAAACTATCAAAGACTATGTTGATGATCTCTTAGGAAAATCAAAATCACGCAAAGATCACCTCGATGTCCTTGAATCCATCTTTACTCGTCTCATCAGTATTGCCTTCGTCTCAATCCTGCAAAGTGTGTTTTTGGTGTTCTCACTGGAAAAATTTTAGGATTCATCATATCTATCTGAGGTATTGAAGTTGACCCAACAAAGGTTAAAGCCATTATTGAAATGCCTCCTCCATCCAATCTTAAACAATTGTGTAGCCTTCAAGGTAAATTGCAGTCAATACGACATTTTATATCACAACTTTTTGATCATTGTCAACCATTTCATCATCTTCTCCACAAGGACGTATACTTTCACTGGGATTCTGATTGTCAGAAATCCTTTGATGAAATTAAACAATATCTCCTATCACCACCTGTGCTTACTCCACCTCGCGAGGGAGATCCATTTTATCTATACATATCTACTTCAGAACATGCTCTAGGAGCCATGCTCACTCACTGTGATAGCCAGGGTCATGAACATGCCATATACTATATTAGTCACACACTCCATGAATATGAAACTTGTTACACCAAATTTGAAAAACTATGTTGTGCTTTATACTTCACCACTTCTAAATTACATCATTATCTTCTCAATCACAAAACTTATGTAGTCACTAGCTTCAATCCACTTAAAACCATGCACTCTAAACCATATCATAGTGATCGTATTAATCGATGGCTAATGCTTATGACTAAATATGACCTCAATTTTATATCACAAAAGTCTATTAAGGGAAAGGATATTGTAGACCAGGTCGTTGACACTCCCCTTCCCAACAATCAACTTCCTCATGAATACTTTCTTGATGAATCCATCAAAAATGTCAATGAATATGAATTTATCCCTGTCAAAATGACCCTTTTCTTTGATGGTTCTAAATTCCAGCAAAGGGGAGGGGCCGGTGTTGTTCTCATACCTCCCTAGGATATTCCCATTTTGTTATCATTCAAACTCAACTTTGAATGTACCAATAACATGGTAGAATCCAAAGCTTTAATCATAGGCCTTACAACCACTATTCTCCTAGGTGTTCACATCTTAGAAATATATGGAGATTCACAACTTGTCATTATAATAAATGCCACATATTTACACAATAAAACTGTTTAGATTTATACACGGAATAATTATATTATATTATATTCATTCCGGATGCATTACATAGGATGCACTTACAAATATATAGGCACATAGTTTCCTATAAATTAGGAAACTACTCTACTAACAAATACTAATCTTGTGAGTTGTTTGTAACAACCAAACAACTCAACACACATTCATTATTAGTTGTTTTATATAACAACTAAATAACAAATTACTAATATAATAATAATTACCAAATGTAATTATTATCTACACAATGTAAATACTAATTCCTAACATTCCCCCCCTTTAGTGTTTACATGGTTCAATATATCTCATTTTTTGATTGTAGCGTGCCACCTCTGTGTGCTCATGATCAACTCCACAAATGTGCAGCATCGGGCTTGCACAAAACTCGAACATGTGCCAATGCACATTTCTTCCACTGATGGTTTTCTCTGGCTTCTACCAACAACCTTACCAAATTGGTTTTGTAGGTGTACCAATAACCTCACAATTGGTTTTTCACAACCTTTCACAATTGGCAGGTTCACCAAAAACCTTTCACAATTGGTTTTACACAGGTTTCCCAAAAACCGTCTCAATTGGTTTTCCTGGTTTACCAAAAACCTTCACATCATGATTGCTACAATACTTTTTGATCAATATTATACAATGAATCTACAAACGAGAATCATGTAGGAAATACAGCTTTCAAAACTGAAAAATAAAACAAAATGGAAATGAAACAATGAGACCATGCTCCCCCCCTCAATGTGAACATTTCACTTATTCAATCCAAAACAGAAACTCTGAAATCATACTGCACACAACAAACTGCAATTCTGAAATGAAAGAAAACTCACACACACACACTGTCACCACAACTTCATGTGGTCCCATCGTTGGTGACTGACAAGAGGTCGTTGATCAACCTCCTACCTCTTGTGCCTCTGTCCTCCATTTGAAAATCATCTAATAGAGAAAATATTCATCACTTTGATGTGCGGTATTTTCTTCCTCTTCATTTTCTCCTTCTTCATCAACAATCATGGCATTATCTTGTAGTTTCCCATCGAGTAAGTCTTGTGCTCTTTTTCTACAATTATTAGATATATGACCAGGTTGTTTACAATAGTAGTATGTAAATTGTTTCTTCATTCCTTTAGAGGTTGAACCGTATTTGGGATTTTTCTTACCAAATGCTTTCTTGTTTCTGCCAAACATTGCAGTCTCCTCTGGTTCAACAACCATAATTATTTTTTCTTCATCTATCAAAGAAGAAATAAGTTCTTCTAGACTTGGATTTATTTTTCTTAATGTAAAGACCATATTAGAATAACATGAAGGCATGCTATTAAGTAATACTACTTTAGCATCATCATCAGGTACATCTACTTTTATACCAGCAAGTTGATTACAGATAGAATGAAACTTACTGATATGCTCCACCATGTTCTCACCTTCTTCCATCTTGAGGCCAAACAATCTTTGCTTCAAAGATATCGCTGCGCTTCCCATTTGTGATCCAAACAACCTGTTCAATGTCACCCATATTATATGAGAGGAATTTTTTAAGTCTATATGATGTAGATAAGCATCTGATAGACCCAATCTGATAATCATTGTAGCCTTTCGATCTCTACTGTCCCATTTTACTGCTTCATCTGCATTTGTCAGTTTTTTTCTTTTCCATCAACAATATCCCATAAGTCTTTGTTGATTAGGAATAATTGAGTTTGCACTTACCGGGTTTGAAAATATTTGCCTTCAAATTTTTCAATGTGACTCAACTTATCCATTATGAATTTTTACACAATTCAGACGTCGGATTCTACCAAGAATGCGTCCGTGCGATAACTTGTAAAAAGTAATTAAAGATTACTTTTTAATACAATAGAATGATGAAACCAAGAAATCTAATTAAAATACACAGTCAAAAATAAATGATACTATTTTCACCATAGCTATTATTTTCACTGCATTTCCAATACAAAATAGCTTCTTCTTTAATGCCACGGTTATGCCAAGTTTGCTATTTAGAATGCATGAAAATACAAATCTGCACACATTCTCTATCTTTCCTGGTTGACATTGTGCATATAAAATGAATTTATCACACGTGGTAGATCAAACCTTCAACCTGGTTGAAATTGATGCTTAAAGCTTTTAGAGTATATACCAATTGCTTTTACTGATTGGTCTTGAACACATATTCTTTGGAGTCTGAATAATATTCGAAGGCACCAGAAGACACAACAACAAGTATCCTCTCCTTATACTTTTATTTTTCTTCTCAAAATGATGTAACTCCATCGTCCAAATCTCAATATATGCACTACACCTTTTGCTTTACAAATCCATTCAGAAATTTACATAGAGAAATGTTAAGCTTGCAAATTTGTGAGCTTCAGACATGTGTAGATAGGTTCAATGCCAAGTGGTAGATACAAAAGATGTAGATTTAATCATGACACAAATAGAGTGTATTCCAACAAAGACCAAGGATGTGAACCAATCCGAAACCATGCAATCACCAGAAAAAACAAACGTGTCTACACAAGAGAATATTAACACCAATGATGAACTTCAAACGTGTATAACCAGATCTAAAAGATGATTGCTTCTGACATATGCAAGTTGGATAAAAAAATTATCAAATCCAAGACAACAACGAGTCTATATTTGGCTAATCTTCCTCCAGACGGGTTCAAAATTCAAGATGTTGACAGTAATTTAAAATGGGGCAGTCTAATCTATTATCTATAGACTCAATAAGATGCAAATAATTCAAATCCAATGAAGATTCCTGAAGCTGGATATATATGTGAGGAAATACGTCTTACTGGTATGGCCTGACTGCGGTAAAACAAAAAAAAACTTGCATGTACAAGAGCAATAATCGAAGCACTTCCCCTCCCAATTGTTTCAAACTTCCATCTAGCAAAAATCTGTTATGATACCAAATATAATAAATGCCACATATTTTCACAATAAAAATGTTTAGATTTATACACGGAATAATGATATTATATTATATTCATTCCGGATGCATTACATAGGATGCACTTACAAATATATAGGCACATAGTTTCCTATAAATTAGGAAAGTACTCTACTAACAAATACTAATCTTGTGAGTTGTTTGTAACAACCAAACAACTCAACACACATTCGTTATTAGTTGTTTTATATAACTAAATAACAAATCACTAATATAATAATAATTACCAAATGTAATTATTATCTACACAATGTAAATACTAATTCCTAACAATCATTAGTCAAGTTAAAGGATAATATCAATGCAAAAATAAAATCTTGCAAAAATATAAAGCCAATGTTGATTTTCTCCTTGGTGCCTTTGATCATTACACCACCAAACCATCCCATGATCCTTTAACAAATTTGTAGACACAATGGCCTCTTTAGGAGCCCTCATCCCATTAGAAACTAAAGAGTCAAAAGACAACACTAAATTATCCATGGTAATTCAATGACTGGATTACACCTCACATAAAAATGAACTCCCTCCTATCAACATTGTTGATGATAATCGAATTGATTTATGGTACACTCAAATCTACGATTACCTTTCCAAATCTAAAATCCCATCCAACTTATCACGCAACACTATATTATCATTTCTTCAATGCGTCACCCGCTTCTTCATCATAGGCGGTATCCTCTACAAACATAGTTTTGATGGTATTCTATTAAGGTGCCTTAAATCACATGAATCAATCAAAGAAGTTCATGATGGTATTTGTGGTGGAAATTTTAGTGGAAACTTCATCGCTAAACGTGTCATACGGCTAGGGTATTACTAGCCTACTATCACTAAAGATTGTTGTGCATATGTTAATAAATGCGTGAAATGTCAACTTCATTCAAACCTCATCCATGTCCCCATTCAAGCACTACAACCCGCTCAAAACTTATGGCCTTTCTCTCAATGGGGGTTAGACGTCATTGGTGTTATCAATCCTAAATCATCTCAATAACATCACTACATTATCACAGCTACTGATTATTTCAATAAATGGGTTGAAGTTATCCCTTTAACCTCAACTAAATAAGGACCTATCACCAATTTCATATATCAATACATCATATGTCGTTTCGGTGTTCCACATAAACTTGTCACAGATAATGGAAAATATTTTAAAAATAAAGAACTTGAAAATATATGTGACACCTTCAACATTAAACTCATATTTTCATCACCCTATTATCCTCAAGAAAATGGACAAGCTGAAGCCTCTAATAAAACACTTAATAAAATCCTTATGAAAATAGTAGACGATGCAGGCAGGAATTGGCATCTCCAAATCTTGTTTGCTTTCTGGGCCTATTGAACTAGTATCTATACTCCTACAGGAGCTACACCCTATTCACTCATCTATGGCTCTGAAGTTTTCCTACCTCTTGAAGTCCAAATTCCATCACTTCATGTATCACTTAAAGACTTCATCCCAGATGAAGAATATCGCCAAGACCACTTAACACAACTTGAATTATTAGATGAAAAATGTCTAATGGCCCTCGAACATCATCAAGTTTATCAAGAACACATTAAAAGAGCTTATAACAAACATATCAAAGAACATGACTTTAAAATTGGTGATCTTGTGCTTAAAGAAAATCAAAATGTCACTCAATTAGAATGGAGTAAATGTGGAAATTTTTCCCCTAATTGGATCGGTCCATACGTCATCACTCACAAGTATGGGTCAGGAGTGTATTGTCTTGCTTCACTTGATGGTGAGACTAAAAAGGAACCTCTGAATGCCTTGCACTTGTGGCCTTTCTACTATTAAATGATTGATCATCATGATAATAGTTACATCTAAGATCTTATCACTCCATCAAACCATCCATCTTATCATAGTAATGATTTGAAAGCATGTGGTTATCCGTCATTATCCTAAATATACCTTAAAGATGAGCACCATGGCTCTTGTTCATCGCATCTTTCACTATGGACAAGTTCCTCCTTTATAGGAACCTATTAATCATTACACCCACCTACCCTATACCAACTAAAAAACATGACATGGGGCATGTGTGTGTAGGTCATATATGCATCTTCTCCCCTCCTCAAAATGGTCTATTAGGGTCTTGCCCTCAACTCAAAAATGTATGTAAAAATCATTGGATGCTTCAAAAATACAATAGACTGATCCCTCAAAGGAAAACTATTCAAAATATAAAATCATTATCAAAAAATTAAAAAGTAGACTGATCCCTTGAAGGAAAGCTACCAGTCAAAATCATAGACCGATCCCTCGAAGGAAAACTATCTTGTAAAAGTAAAAAAAAAATGTAGACCATACCCTCGAAGGATGGCTACCCATGTAAAAAAGGCTTCCCACATTGATCAAGCCTTCAAAAATATCAATATCAAAAGCATCCAAGAAAGCTTCCTGCATTGATCAGCTTTCCCATTATAGCAAACTTCTACATTGATCAGTTTTCTTCAAAATCAAATATGTAAGATTGGGGCATTTCTCTATGAACCCATTGAAAAGGAGAACCCTTTTCCTATATTAATCTACACATACAAAACCCTTTGTGTCCTAGGAGGGTACATTTATCTCATCCCACTTTTTGCTAAAATCTTGTGTAACTAATTATTGATAATCTCATTTAATTTTTATTATTAAAGCTACAAGTGCAAGAGTTTTCAAATTTTAAAAACCCATCGTGTATGTCTCAAATCCATAATGAGGTAATCAATCCATTTTTACCCTATCTTATTAGTCACATTTTGACAAATAAATCCATTTAAAAGATCACAGTCTAAGTCATGTCATACATAATCATTTTCTAGTATCACATTTATCTACTTACACATATCAAAATCCATCATACTCTATTTCACTTAAATTAAAACATATACTACAACATCATCATAAATTATCACCACATACATTGAAAACATGCAACACATAAAATTAAAAGAGATATATAGGCCATAAACCACATCACAATCATATATATAAATAAAGTACAAAATACATCATGATCCAACTCATATAACAAAGTCATACATCATCACCAATGTCATATCACAACATAAAAAAATCAAAATAACAATGTCATATATATCCAAGGCTTCCTAGAGTTGTACATCAAGACTATCATCAATACATATCATCATCCAGTAAAGTGGAAATCTCTAAGAAACTCACTGGTAGGGACAGTGTTTCCCTCTCCTCCCTAGGCATATGTACCACCAATAGCTCCAGCATCGGCACCAGATCCTCCCTCACTACCACCTCCTCTCTCTAATTTCCAAGGTGGGTGACCCATACTCCCTACACTCGCACTAGGGCCTAGCACCTTTGCAGCCAAATGATCAACATATAATATAGCATGAGGGTAATCATTGATCACCATATCAACGTAGTACTACGGCTCTGCCCGTAGTGTCTAATAATGGGCCATATAAATCATCCCAGAGGCTATAAATGTCACCCTCTACCAATTAGTCTGTGCTCTCTTCCCACTAGCTTGTGACCTCTGTCCACTAGCCTGGGCCATTGCTGCCGACTCTGTACCAGAAATAGAAGACCATGTAATCCCCAAGGCCTTCTTCAATGCATCTCACTACTGATGATATCTATCCCTATCTACAAAATCTTGATCCAATTATACGATGAGTCCATCTCGCTCAATCACTACACTATCTCACTCAGCAATAAAATCATCTCTGACTCCCATGATATCATCTCTCTCTCTCATCTGCATCCCTCTCTCCATCACGGCCTTAAATGCCATCACCTCTGCAATAGCTGTTGCAAGATCGTCATCAACCTCCTCCTCCTCCTCCTCATCATCATCATCATCAGAAACTTGGATAACATCATGTGCATGTGTTCCTCCCTCTACTCAATCATGTACTCGTCTCACCCATTGTATAACTTGGGTCCTATCAAAAGCTCTCAGTGCTTGGGTCCACCATGCACTATACTCTGGAGTGACCCCTATGTCATCAAATATCACAATATCACCATCATCATTAGGGATCATAGCCTCCTGCTCATCAAAAATGATCATAGGTCTAACCAAAACGTCCCTCAGGGACTCAGTATCTCCATCCTCACATCTATACTACACGGGATCCTCGTGCACACCTTGTACAAGTC
Organism: Taxus chinensis; assembly: GCA_019776745.2. Classification (NCBI taxonomy): domain Eukaryota; kingdom Viridiplantae; phylum Streptophyta; class Pinopsida; order Cupressales; family Taxaceae; genus Taxus; species Taxus chinensis. The sequence continues at coordinate 141,217,454 of CM034157.1, forward strand.
CAAAATGTCTGATCACCCAATCAAAATGCAAGAACTCGTACTCCCCTTCTCTACAGGATTGGACACATATATCCTACTAAATTCTCATAAACTCATGTTCACAACCAGACAATCATGAAAATCTAAATAAGGTTTCCAAATAACAGCACCTACCTGTAACCCAGTTAACAAATCTTTGTAAAAGGTAGCCCTCTTCTTCTTTTGTACTTGTCCCTTGTCCTGCCACCATCTCATAAAATTGACATGACTCTCATCAATACCCCATGGTAGGCCCAATGGATGAGAAATAGTAATATGCTTGTACACCCAACAGTGTAATAAAAATCCAGCATCGGTCCCATACTGCTTGTGGGCCTTCTAGGCCCACAACTCTCTAAACATCTATGCAAGAAAAGTGGGCCCCCACTCAAAAACTATCCTATGCTCCATCATCTCAGCAACTACCCCTATCATCATCCATGGAAACTGGCCACCTCCCAAATCTGGTAAAGCAAAACATGAGATGGTCATCATCATCATGGTCATCCTGGTACAACCATCCCTCCCAGGATCATACAACGACTAATATGCAAATGCCTCTGACTCATATCTCACATGCATGGCCTCATCACCATACAACCTCTGGATCACATCCAACCTCTCCACCTCACCAATGGTGTATATCCCCTCTCCACGGATAGGCAATCTCATAATAAGATGAACATCCTCTAGAGTGAGGGTCATCTCTCGAGTAAGCAACAAAAAAGTTCAGGTGGAAGGATTCCACCACTCTAATAATGCTAGTATCAAACATATGCATTTGTGAATCCATCTGTAATCCCTAATACCACCAAAACCAATAGCCTCAATATGATCCCAATCATCATCTGTCATATTTTCCCTCACCTCATCTAAAATAAGTGGTATACGATCCTGGATCGTCAACTTCGCATCTACCTGCAAGCACAAAACACATAGCCAAACATTAACATCATTATCACAAAATATCTAACATATTAACATCAACATCAACATCAACATCATCACCAAATTAGAACCAAAAACACCACAAAACATTTCTTAAAAATCATGTTTCTTCCATCAAAAATTCAAAATTGCCACGTAATAGTTGAATTGCTAGAGATTCACATCAATCGCTAGCGATTGCATGAATCGCTAGTGATTCCTGTGTTTCCAAATTAGGGCATCCGTACACCCCCGAAATGACAAAAAATTCTAAAAACTACCAAAAATCAACAAAAATACACACAAAACAGGTTAAAATAACTTACCTATACCATATTGGGTTTGTGATGCTTCTTCGACAAAGCTATTGCTCTCAAATCACCTCCAATCATGTTTTTTGCACCCAATATTGCTCTGGAATTTTTTTTTCACTTGGTTAAAATGTGCTCATCACATTGAAATTGGCTATTTATATCCCTAATTTTACCTCGACATAATCATCGATGATTGTCTTAATCATCGGTGATTTCTCCGAAATCACTAGCGATTCATTCCATTTTTGGCATCTACATCAAATTATCACTTTTTCCATAAAAGTGTCTCTTTCAAAGGACCCTAGTTCTTGAAACATTAAATAAGCATTGGGATTCGTCATATGACTACTGGAAGTGTGCCTTTTGACCCCCATCACTTGACTTTCCCTGTCTATTCAACATACCTTCACGGGAGAGAAGGTTGGTTCCTCTACCTATTCTAATGCTAAAACTACTCCTAGGAAGGGAAATGCAACTATTCTAACACTAACCTAGATTTCCAAGGGACCAGGGAAGAGAGAGATGCATAAGATGAAAATCCTAAACTAAGGGAGGTGATAACACCAAGAAAAGGGGCTGGAGATATCCTTAGTGAGTGAAAATGGAAGAAAATGAGGTAGAAGAGGGCAGACAAAAGTGCCACAGTTCAAAGAACACATTCAAACCTCTAATTTCGTGGAGCACAATGAATTTAAATCCTGCAAAAGAATACAACATGCACAATATACCTGAAAATGCAATGAAAGGAAAAGGAGGCAATACAACTTGAGCTAGGGAAAGAAAAGCCACAAAACACCAATTTTATTGCTTAAAATGATGCACAATCCATTACAATATAGGCACAAGGAAAAAATCCTTTACAAAATGCATAAATTCGAGGCCTTGGCTCACAAGAGTGCTGGAACAATTTTGACAGAGTTCCTTTACATTCCAAAATCTCTCCCCTACAAATGAGGGGAAAATACATATATATAGAGAAGGGGAGCTACCAACCGACAACCTTCATTAATTTCCTGTACGGAGGTATGGGCGACCATACCGATTCACTTTCCAATGGTACTTTTCTTGCATGAAACATGGGTGTCATACCTCATTAAACTAGTTGTTGAGCTACCTTGTATGATGCCATTAATGCCTCGGTCCATAGCTGACATTCCTTGTTGATGCCCAAAAAGAACCACCAACTGACACCTGAAAAATGGAAGGAGGAGTCACCACCAACAAGGGAATGAGTTGTCACATGACAAGAAGAAATGTTGTCGCATGACAGTAAAGGGAAGGTTGATGTGCGTCAAGATGGAATGTTGTCACATGACAACAAAGGGGACATGACATGGGAAGGAGGGATGATGCATGACAAGGAGGAAGGATTTTCACACGACAACGAGGAATGTTGTTGACACGATGAAGGAGGTGGTGACACATCAAAAGAAGGTGGTGTGACGTGACAAGGGGAAGGTGGTTGACGCATGTGAAAGCAAAAGAAAGGTTGTTGATGTGACATCAAAGGATGGTTGATGTGTGATAAGAAGGAAGGTTGATGTGTCAAAATGGATGGTTGACGCATTTGTAAGACATGACATAAATGTGGTTGATGTGTGACAAGAAATGAGGCTCCAACACCTTCATCAAAAAAGTGATGTTGACTTGCATGATGGTCACCTGAATTGTCTTTCTCTTCTAACACCCAGGGCTATCCAAATTGACAGCCTACAAAGCACACTTGACCAAGAAATTGCCAATGGCCCTTGACATTTTTATGAGTTATCCAAATTAAGGGGTGCAAAATATGGATAACAATTGGTGACTTGTCAGGGTGATCTACCTGCTAGATGTAAAAGACCAGTGGCTTGAAGCATCCATTGGGCATGGAGTCATCCTGAAAGTTTGAAACTGATCTGAACCTTGAAATCTCACCCCTAAATCCATCTAAAGTTCTGAATGAACCTTACATTTCTTGGGCTAGTATTGATTATTCCTATGTAACCTTTCCTGGAACTGGAAAGTGCAACAACAACAAAACACAACTATGTACAAATAAAAAAATCATACACATCCCAAATGGAACATGCAGAGAGTGCACAAGAACTTATTACAAAAGAAACCTAAACTACAATAGAGAAATGTGCTACAAGCACTTGGAGGAAATGAACTAATCTAATATTTACAAGGAAGATACTTTACTTTAGTAACAATGCTTGAGATAGATTCCATTGACCAGAATCTGTAATTCTTCTCCATCCAACTTGGATAGTTGGAAAGCATTGTTACTCTTGCATCCTGAAATCATATAAGGGCCACTCCATATTGCATCAAATTTGGAATGCTTTCCTAGTTTTTCCTAATCTGCATCCCACTTTAGCACTAAGTCTCCCTCTTGGAATGTCCTTGCTTTGGCCTTCTTGTCAAAGCTCCTCTTGATCAATGCTTGATCTTTCTCCATGGTTTGCATTGCATGCTCTCTTGTTTCTTCCAACTCCACAAGTTTCACATACCTGACCTCTATAGGTTTGAACTCAGCTAATTCCAGCTACTTGAGAAGTTCTAGAGCTTGAAATTCACATGATATGGGTAGCCTTGCCTCCCTTCCATAGACTAACTTGTATGGAGAGCTTCCTATTGACCTCTTTGGTGTTATCCTATCAGCCCACAAGGCTGATTTGAGTTTGGTATGCCATGTCCTCTGATTTTCATCAAGAGTCCTCCTGATAATTCTCAACAAGTTCTTGTTTGTGGACTCTGCTTGCCCATTACCCTGGGGGTAGTAGTTGGATGAGGTGTTGTGATATATTCCATTCCTGATAGCCCACTCAGTGATATTTACACCAAGAAAATGCTAGAGCATTGTTTGATATGATAGTGGAAGGTACACCAAACCTTGTTACTATCCCCTCATAGAAGTCCAATATGCTAGATTCATTTTCCTCTTTGAGTTCTACTACCTCAGTCCACTTGGTGAAGTAATCCATTGCCGTTAGAATCCAATTGTGACCTTGGCTTGAGTTTGGATTGATGACCCCAATGAAATCCAACCCCCATTGCATGAATGGTTGGTCAATCGAGATTGGGTGCAATGGAAGCATTGTTAGCTTCTCTTTACCTGTGAAGAATGCACATTTCTTGCACTTTTTAATCCATGTGTAGCAGTCACTAAACAATGTAGGCCAATAGTAACCAACTTTCATGATCCTAAGAGTTTGTTACTCATGGAGAAAAGTGGCCTCCTGCCTCTCCATCATGGAACTCATGTACACTTTCTCAACCTGATTTTTTGGGACACACCTTAGGAGAACTCCATTCACATCCTTCTTGAATAAGATGCCATCAATAAGAGCATACAAAATGGATTGTAATCTGAAGTAACTTCTTTTGGCCTTACTCAAACCTTGAGGGATTTGACCTATTTGGAGGAAGTGTACTATATCTTGAGTCCAACAATGAGTGGGCACACCATCTGCTACTTTTCCTTGATCATCTTGTAACACCAAAACAACTTCTTCTTCCTTTCTCGACTCAGTATGTTGACTCGAAACTAGCTGTTCACACAACCCTTTGCCCTAAAATCTAGTCACCTTGATATCAATGTCATACTCCATCACACGAGTGATCCAACCTACCCTTTTCTCATTCAAATATTTGTTCAGGAGGAAGTATTTAACCCTGACATGAGACACTAACAGATGAATCTTATTGTTTGAGACCAAGTGCCTAAATTTTTTAGGCTTCTAATCACAGCTGAGAACATGTTTTTAATGAATGAATACCTTACCTCATAATCTTCAAGTCCCTGGCTGAAGAATGCAATAGGTTACTCCAGTCCTTCTTGATTTGGTTGTACTAGTATGGTAAATATTGCATCTGTGCCACCAAAATAATATAGAGTAAATTCCTTTGAAAAATATGGATTTATGAGGGTTGGAGCCTTGTGCAATGGCCTACTTTATAGCTTCAAATATTTATTTTCCTTCAATAGTCCATTTGAAATCCATATTCTTCCTCAACATCAATGTTAGTGGCTTGACAAGGGTAGAAAAGTTAGGAACAAACCTCCTAACAAAATTAATTTTCCCCAAAAAACTTTGGAGAGCCTTCTTGTGACTTGGCAATGGTAGAGCACGGATAGCCTCAACTCATTCTGGATCAATTGTCAATCCCCTCTTTAGAAACAATGTGGCCTAATAGCTTTCCTTCATGCGCTAGGGAAATACACTTTTTGGGATTCAAAGACACTCTGAATCTTCTACATCTTTGAAACACTTGTCTGAGGTGAAAGAGGTGACTTGTTGCATTCTTGGAGAATACAGTAATGTCATCTAAGTACACAAGAACTATCTTATTTATCAGCCCCTTAAACACCATGTCCATAGCTCTATGAAATGTAGCTCCTACATTTGACAATCCAAATGGCATTTTCCTATAGGCATAAGTGCCCCATTTTGTGGTGAAGGTTGTTTTGAATTGGTCCTCCTCTTTCACCATAATTTGATTAGTAACCTGAGTAGCCATCTAGTAATGAGAACCTTTTGGAACCAGCTACCACCTGCAAGATTTTCTCCATAGAAGGAAGTGGATAGTGGTCTTTGAGAGGCCCTATTCAAATCTCAGAAGTCTAGACACAACCTGATTTCTCCATTTATTTTCCTAACTAGCACCAGATTTGCAACCCAACTTGAGTGCTTGATCAGAAAAATGATGCTTGCCTCAATGAGCTTGTTCAATTCTTTCTTCATGAGAGGCTCAATGTGAGGATTGACTGGTCTTTGTTTCTGTCTAATAGGCTTGGCTTCTGGATCCAATTCAATAGTGTGTTGTGCCAATTTAGGATTAAATCCCCTTAAGTCCTCATAGCTCCAAGAAAAGACATCTGGGAATTCTTGGCAAAGCTGTATGAAATCATATTTCTCTTGATGAGTACTCACCTTTCCAATTTGGAGTACCTTACCTTCTCCAACTGAAATAGGCTCTGAATCTTCCCCTTTGACCTGAATATTTTCCTTCTCCTTCTGAAATTGATCATTAGGATTGAAGATTGACTCCAATGTCACCAATCCTTTTGGGAGCTTGTTCGTTCTCAACTGGACCACTTGATCACCATATTACTGCTCCAATATGTCCTGATTTCTTGAGGAGAACTCAACTTCTTCTTGAAGAAAATTTATGATTTGTTGATCACTTTCAAATACTTTCCAGCTTGTATTGTTATCTGGAATAGTTGGCCTTACAATCACTCTAATATGAGGCTGAGTCTGATCTCTCTTGATACTGTCAACAACATCAAATGTTGCCCCTACTGCTGCAAGTCTGTCTGTAGCCTCATTTTTCTTCCTTGGTATGGCCTCAATGTTGAATGCTTCAAATTCTTCGATGAGATCCCATACCCTGATCTTGTAGCTCTTTAAGAGATCATTCTTGGTAGCATTGATTCCTCTAACTTGGTTTACAATCAACTCGCTATCTCCAAAAACTTGCAAGTTTTTAATTCCTTCTCTTTCTTTCCCAATGCAATCCATGGATCAGAGCTTCATATTCAGCTGTGTTATTTGAACAAGAAAACTGAAAATGGAAAGTTGAGTAGTATTTTATACCTTGTGGTGACACAAGCATTGCTCCTCCTCCAGCACCTTGTCTACTCCTTGAGCCATCAAAGAATAGCCTCCATACTTCATTATCATCCTTTTCATCTGATTTGGTGATGCTAGGGAGAAGTGGATTCTCTTCATGCAAACAATAAATTCCCAACTCAGCTTCCTCCATCTCTTTGTATGGATCAAATTTATGCCTCTTGTTTTCCCATTCATCAAGAGTCAAGTCTGGAATGCCTCCAACCTTGGTATCCATTTCTGGAGTTCTTAGGAAATTTTCTTGATCAAAAGTTGAGAAATTGGCATTGATTGGGCTTGGTACATGAGGCTCAATATGAAAGTTTGCAATAGGTTTTCATCTGATTGTAGCCTTAGCTCCATACCTTGTCCTGAAGAGCATATGTGACCAATTAGCTGATAAGTACCCACCAATTTTAGCTGTGAAAGTCCCTTGATAAGCATAAGGCAAAGAGTGGTGGCAAGTCAATCACTGATACATCTTGCAACACTGTGACATTGGGGCATGCATGCAGTGTGAGGCTCAATCCTTTGATTACTCCAATAGTTTTCACTGTTGTCCCATCTAATTACACTACACCTTTAGAAATGACTTCATACTTAATACCCAGCTGATCAGCTATCTGCTTGGGCATCACTGAGCTACTTGCTCCCGAATCAATCATGCAGTTGTGTACAAGATTGTTTCCAATGATCAGAGATATATAGAATGGAGGAGGCTTCATATTTTTACCTTGTTGACCTCCTTGAACTCCTTCTTGTTAGAGCTGCATTAGTGAGAACCTTCTCTGGATCTTTGGATGGCTCATTTGATAGGGACCAATTTTCCATGGCTTGCTTGCAAAAAGTCCCTTTGCCCTGGGAATTGCCAATGATTCCCACATAGAAATGCTTACATTAGTCTTCTTCATTTGATCAATGATATTGAATGGAGAAGAGTTATCTTTCTTCTTCCCTTTGCTTGGCACAACTTTCTCTTGAACATGAGCTGCTACAACTGGTACATGAGTTGGTCTAGAAGGTGGCGTGGGCTAGTTTTGCACACTTGGAGTTGCACTTGGATTGCTGACTCCTTGTAGAGTGACAAAGGTTGAGAAGCACTTGGATTTGACAACTTTCCTTCCTCTAAATTCCTCTTTTTAGACCTTGTGTTAGCTGCCACACCTTGAGAAGGAAATTGATTTATTCCATAGAAATCCTCACCTTGTCAATTCACAAGTGTAGTCTCACTTGGAGGTGCTTCTTGAGTAATTGTTTGTTGTTGATTTTCTTCTTGGTTTGTTTCTTGAGGCACACCAACTGTTGTCACCATCAAAACTTGATTTAAAGCACCATTAAAATATGTTTCCTGATTGTGAGGTTGAGTACATGGGAAACACCATTCATATTCTTGTGACATGTTGTTCTGGACTGGAACCAAGGCTTGGGATGTTGAAAGGTGTATTAGTATTGTAAGGTTGGAATGGCCTAGCAGCTTGGGGTTGTCCTTGATTTTTTCTAGCAGCTTGAAGGAGGTCTATTAGGACTGATATGGAGGCCTATTTGGTTGGGCTTGAGGCTGATAAGGTCTAAAATTTTGGGCATGTTGCCTCTTGAGGGTCACCAATTCATTCCCTAGGTTCTATAATTGTTTCATAACTTCTTGGAGTTCAGTTGAGGTACTAGAAGAAGAGGTGGAAGCCTCATTGGAATTCTGATTTTTAGGAGTAGGAATATGGGCTAATGTAGGAGTTTAGCTAGAACTAGGATTCCCCATTTCTGGATAGATAGGCATAGGTGGCCTAGGTGCAAATTTACTAGCTTGAATTAAGTAATTCTCAGCTCTAATGGCTATGGCATAATCTCCTGGTAAGGTTATTCCTCCCATAGATTGAATCATTATAGATATATCAGAATTTAAAGCTTTAAGGAAATAGAGAAATGCACCTTCATTAGCTGGTCTCACAACAATTGGGATCCTATCCCATGTCCTTTGGAATCTGAAATTGAAGTCAACCATCTACTCATTTGGTGCTCTCTTGATTGTAGTCAGCTGCTCCAATAGAGACAAGTTGTCTACCCTTTCTCCGAACTGGTCTACAAAGTTGTACATAGTTCATCCCAGTTTTGGATTGACCATACTCCTAAGCTTCTAAACCATTGTAAATATTTTCCTTTGAGAGAAGAGGCAAGAAGTTTCACTGCCACATCCATTTCAATAATCTCATGAATGGCACAGACATTTGCAATGTTCTGGATGTGATCAATTGGGGTTGTGTGATTCTCTCCAGTGAAATATAGAATGTTCTTCAATGTTGCCACTAGAATTGGATTTTGTGCATTGAGATTAAGCGGAATACTACTTGTGAAGTTGACAAAGGGATTCAGTGGTCCTTGTGGTGGTTGTTGATAGTCCATCTTGATCATCCTAAGAACCCTAGTTGATTGAAGGAAAGGGTGGAGGTGTAGATAAAGTTCTGTTAGGTGGAGATGGTGATCTCTGAACTCATCTTCCTCTTCTTCCTCTACCTGGAGATAGCTGCAAGTATTCAAATATTCCTTCTTCTCTTGTCCTAGACCTTGTTTGAATCCTTCTCATGAACCTGGACCACCAACACTGTTGAAACCAATTTATTTTCTGATTGGAGTCACCAGATGTGTTGTTGCAAAGCCTCCAAAGGCTGAAATTCACCAAGACACACACCCAATCTTGATAAACATGGAAGTATTGACTTCTAGTCCCACCGAGCGTGCCAAAACTGTTATCACCAAATTACAACACCCTCTGATTTTTCATGAACTATGAATGAGAAATCAGTGTAACTGGGTAACATGGGATTGTCTCAAGGTGTGGGACCCTTGTGAATGAGACAAACCTCCAGAGAAGGTTGGTTCCTCTACCTATTCTAATGCTAAAACTACTCCTAGGAAGGGAAATGCAACTATTCTAACACTAACCTAGATTTCCAAGGGACCAGGGAAGAGAGAGATGCATAAGATGAAAATCCTAAACTAAGGGAGGTGATAACACCAAGAAAAGGGGCTGGAGATATCCTTAGTGAGTGAAAATGGAAGAAAATGAGGTAGAAGAGGGCAGACAAAAGTGCCACAGTTCAAAGAACACATTCAAACCTCCAATTTCATGGAGCACAATGAATTTAAATCCTGCAAAAGAATACAACATGCACAATATACCTAAAAATGCAATGAAAGGAAAAGGAGGCAATACAACTTGAGCTAGGGAAAGAAAAGCCACAAAACACCAATTTTATTGCTTAAAATGATGCACAATCCATTACAATATAGGCACAAGGAAAAAATCCTTTACAAAATGCATAAATTTGAGGCCTGCAGGCTCACAAGAGTGCTGGAACAATTTTGGCAAAGTTCCTTTACATTCCAGAATCTCTCCCCTTACAAATGAGGGAAAATACATATATATAGAGAAGGGGAGCTACCAACTGATAACCTTCATTAATTTCCTGTATGGAGGTATGGGTGACCATACTGATTCTTTCCTAATGGTACTTTTCTTGCACAACGAAAATGGGTGTCATACCTCATTAAACCGGTTGTTGAGCTACCTTGTATGATGCTATTAATGCCCTAGTCCATAGCTGAACATTCCTTGCTGATGCCCGATAGGAACCACCAACTGACACCTAAAAGAATAGAAGGAGTAGTTTTCCCAACAAGGGAAGGAGTTGTCACATGAAAAGAAGAAATGTTGTCATGACAATGCAAAGGGAACATGACATGGGAAGGAGGGATGACATGAAAAAGAGGGAGGATTGTCGCATGACAACCAGGAATGCTATCACATGATGTAAGAAAGAGGTGGTTGACTCGTGACAAGAAGTGACATACATTAACAAGGATGTCGTTGACACGAAGGTGGTTGATGACAGGAAGGTGGTTGACATGCACAAGAAGAATGGTTGACACACACAATAAGGTTTTTGACACATCAGAAAGAAGTGGTTGACATGAGCGATAAGAAAATGAGGAACCAAACCTTCACCATGAGTTTGATCTTGACCCATGCGTAAAATGAGGCTTGTCACAACTCGTATTATCTCAATTTTGACTTGCGATCCATCATGAGTTTTCTTTCTCTTCTAACTACAAAACACACAACAAATCTATCCAATTACAATTGTCAAATTGGTGTTCCCTACACTACGTTACAATCACCCCATTTTGAGGGGGATCACCCATATAAAAAACTTATCATTTTTTTTTTCTAACACTTTTCCATTAAACTATTAGACAAAAAGGGGCAAATGTAGACCCAAAAATATACACCCCTCATCTTTGTTCAATTAATTAATTAAATACATTGATATTTCATATCCTAAATTATACCCACCATTTAGTCACACTACAAAATCATTTATCCTAACTCTATTATTCCATTATATTTTACCTTCATGTAAAACCCTTATCACATTATTTTTACACATGTAAAATCCTATTTTCCCCTATCTTAAATAAAACATAACCACCTAGATTAATTGAATCATTTTCTAAACCACCCAAATCAACTGAAAACTATTTGTTTATTTCCTAAAATCCATCTAAGACCACTTTTAACCTATTTCTAACTCCCTTATATCAACAAACAAATCATTATCATTCACCCACTTATCAAAATCATCTACAAACCTAAAATAGACAAATCCAAACATAAACAAAATCAAGTATAATCTAACCTATTTTGTCACCCTCCAAAACAAACACAACATGTCCCCCAGAAACTTAACAAATTAGTCACTCAAAATCCAAAAAAAATGGCCTTGATTTGGAAGCTATTTCAACCATTTTCCTCACAAAACTCAAACATCCTGAAATCACCAGTGATTTAGGTAATCGTTAGTGATTATTTAATCTAGTTTTGCAGCTTCTCTCCAGGATCCTCAACTTGTAATCACGAGTCTTAGCTTTTCTTTTCAGTTAATATCTTTATCCAGATTATCAAGTCACTTGCATTATATAAAACATCATTATCCACAGTCATTACGAATTTCAGATCCATTCCAGAGCCCTTGTAGATCAACATTTCATTAGTCTAGTTGTAGGATTCATTAGCTTCCTGCATCATCTTTCATCAAGGTTAGAGACTAATTCTCACCCCCACATCATTTTCTAGGTATTTTTATCTATTTATTCATCTATTTTCATAATTTCCAAGCTTATGTCAATCTGAAAGATCAATTTTAAATCATTGAACATTTGATTTTACTAAACTATTCAAAAACACCATAATCGCTAGCAATTCTTGTCATTTATACTTTTATGCAATTTTTAAAAATTCTAACTCAAAATCCCTTATCCATCATATCATACCTTTTGCTACTAAAAATTTTCTAAGCATGGATCAATTTTAGATGGAAATTGGTGGCCCTTCTCATGAAATTACCAGCATTCATTCCTTGCCAGTAATCTAACACCCTTTCTAGTGGGAACAATACAATATCTTACATGATATGACTTTGTGTGCCATCCATCATGTTTTGTAGATGGATTGGACAACATTTTTGAGTTCACTCATGAAATCCGTCAAGCAGTAGAAGACTACTGGCATTCATATTTTGATGACATACTCATAGAAGTTGAACTTGTTTCTAGGTTGCATATGAGGTTGAACAGGACATCCCTTTCGAGCTTGAGTTCGAGCCATAGTTTATTTCTGGCCCGCTTCTTGTCACTTTCTTATTTATTTTCCATCAACGTTTGTATCAGCTTATTATTTTTCATATCTATATCTTGTATCAATTTATCGTGTATATTTTATCTATTTCAATCCACTTAATTGTTTAAACAATGAGCTGACATCCTTCAAGGAAGCCCTTTGGATTCCTGGAATTGGCCTTTGTCGATCAGCTCGCTTATCCATCTTACTAATCATATCTTGTGTAGTGTCTTTGATCGCAAGTTTATTTTCAGGAAAGGACCTTGCACACATATTTCACGAAGCGCAACTACAATCAACATCAAGTGTCTTCAATCAACATCTATGGGTATCGCTAAACCCCATGTCTTTCGAGGACGGTATATTTCTATTTTCTTTCTTTGTTAATTCAAGTTGAAGGAGTACGAATATTTTTAAAGGGAGTGATGTTATAACCCTTCATTCTACCTTTATAATTTTAATAATATTGTTGTAATGAATTTTATGGGTGCATATTCTATGTAAGTCATCCCATGAGTTATTAGTAATAATCCCAAATGAATGGGAAGCAATAGTTTTCTTGAGTAGAATTGGTATAATTGGGATGCAAAGGTTTATAAAATACATCTAAAAACTATATTACATTAATTTTATCTCAATGAATATTTCCCCCACAAAGTGGCATGTGATATTGTAATGTGAATTCTATCTTTCACAACAATAAAGCTAGTTTAGTTCATTTTGTAAATATTATTCTTGTTGAATTTTTTTGACCTAATATGTTGCAGGGAGGATCATCACATAATGAATTTGGTTAAAGAATACCATAGAATAGGTTTCCTTATTAAGGGATGAACAAATTGGCACTAAGGATAAAGTGCATTGTACATATGGAGAACAAAAAAACATCAATTACGAAGAAGCATTAAAATCCAAAGAGGCTAGACTTTTACATTCTATCTCCAAAATGGGGTGCATCTTGAAGATGGATGTTCAACAATTTTTGGGGAGGCAAGATCTATAAGATACAATACACTAGATCATAGACATGGATAAGTATTTTGAATTTGAATATATTAGTGACCCACAAAGGGTAAAGAATATGTAGATGAAGTTGAAGGGTCATGAGATGTTCTAGTGGAAATAAGTTCAAACTGATTGTAAAATAAGAGGTATAAAGAAAATAGTCAATTAGAATAATATGTCATTATATGCATGATTTCTAAATGAGAAGATTAGACACTGGTGACACCTCTCCTAGCCTTTCCATTTGATTTTGATTTATCTTGATTATGACAGTGTCTTATACTTTCTAGGTTTTATGGTTTTTGGTAAGTGTCATAGGGAGTCCCTATGTTTCTATCTGTGGTCTGGTTTATATTTCCCTATCCTTGGGAAAATATCATGGTCTAGTAAGGAAAATAGTTACCCAGGTGCTAATGTTCCTTCCTAGAACTTTATGTCCAAGATTGCTTATATTTTAATTTTCCACTTGGCACGTGATTTTGGGTCTTTTATAATTCCTATTTCATATTTGGGGTCAATCCTTTAGAATCACTAAGTGTTAAAATTCAAACAAAGGAATCATATATATACACAACTTACTAGCTACACCAAGGGGAAATTGGGATATTACTTATTATCTACTACTTGGGATAAAAGGAAACTTCAAGGACTGCATTTGGGTTGCATTATTCACTACATAGGAAGGGAAAATGTCTTCCATCACACACATTATCTTGGGGGAAAAGTAAGTTGTAACTCTAAGTATCTGTTTAAGTATAAATGAACACAAGGGAAACCTAGCTTCAAGGGACGCATTTCAATCACACACACACACCACACACACACCATTTAACTACATTGACTTTGAAATGTAGTCATCAAATGATCGATGGTAAACAATCACATTGGGGTGATGACCAGAGGTCATTATGACTCAAGCATATACATATTTTTATTTAGTCTAATGTGTGCTTGAGCCTTGTGTAGGTACTTATAGTTTGTTTTATAGGTACATGTGCGATAGTAAACCCTACAATGAAGTTCTTGGATAGTGACATGAAAGCTGAGTGAAAGGAAGACCTTGATTAGACTCACTAAGAACCAATCTACACCTTTTACTAGGACACTAGCACCCAACATAGAAACTAATCACTAATGCAATATTTTTCCCTAGATCTAAGTGATTCTATCCACTCAAATCTTTACATCAATCTTTTCCTAGAATATTGAAGCATATGCAAGTCCAGATCTAAGCCCTATTCCATCATTATTTCTAGCCTAGATCTGGACCAGATATAACCGAGTTACATTAGCTAAGTCACTCTTATCTCTTTTAGGACTTGTACTTTTTTCATTACATGTAAATATCTTAAGCATATTTCTTATATATATATATGATTAATCTTAGTCTTATGATTAAGATTTAATTTCAGTTAAATAATTTGGTGAACCTATTTATTGATCTGGTGATCACTAAACCACAAGATTTTGATAGGATCCCTCATTCCGAGGTTTGTTAATTTGTCCACTGTTCCCTAATCAGCTTACCAAAGGCCATCCAAGCTAATTGGGTGATAGTATCATTTCCAAATCCCTTCACTTCGGGACCAAGTATGATTCTCTACCATATGAATAATTGTCAACCACTATTTCAAAATGTAAATTCCTAACTTCTTGTTCAATATTTTATCATAAGGTATACTCAACCCTAGGCTTCATAAGTGACACAACCATTTTCCAATAAAAAACTTATAAATATCTTGGTCTTTCACTAATACCCACCTGTTAAGGATACTTTAGTTATTATGATAGTAATGATAATGATATTGCTTGTATCTTGCAATACAAATGATCCCATGTGTATGCAAATATTGGAATATTTTAATTACATTAGATGGAAGATATGAGATTAGTTGTTAATGATGATTGAATACCCATAGTTTCTCAATGTTGTATGCTCCTCCCTTTAAATGGCTATCATCCTAGGTTTCTTGCTTAGAATGCATTCATGTACTCACCTATGATAATCATCTTGCAGGGTTAGGGCTAGTTTGTCAACCTCATCCTACGATTCCACCTAACTCTATGACTCATAGTGCAATTGTAGACACAAAATCATGCAATTTGGGTAATTATCTAGTCTGATCACATACTACTATTCATATGATTCCTAAGTAAGAAAAGTACATAAACTAACCCATGTCTTTGGCCACCTTTCTTTAATTTATGTTATTCACTACTTTCAGGTCTTGTCACCTTTACTTGGTCCAATTTTCCCTTTTGATAAATTTTCATCCTTGGACTGGAGTGCCCCAGCCAGGATGCTAGCACTAGATGCCCTCATGCCCTCATCCTCTTGACACATTATACTTTACTCACACTTTTTTTGGTCCTTTCTAGCCCATTTGAGCATCTTATATTTTTGGTATCATAGGACTTTTTGGAGGTTAATAACGAAATTCAAGAAAAAGGAATAATATAAATATAAAGTTATGTGATCATAATAAAGAGACAAGCACTAAACACTATCTATCACCACCTAAAGTTGCATCCATTAAGGCATCTAAGAGCTCCATTGCATCCATCTAGCTCTATCACAAGGGACAAAGGGCTGGTTATTCTGCATCACACTTCATAGGAGGGGAGTTCATTCTATTCCATGCATAACATTTATTATACATTTCTACATCTAGTTAGGACTTTCTGCTACTTCAAGTGTGACATGGCACAAGAGTAACCTCAGGATCACAATTCCACACACACACACAAGAAAATAATCATGCATTGGGTATGAGATGTAGTGCAATGCTCATTTGTAATATCACCATTGTGACTTGATCTGAGGACATATCTGTAACCTCTTCAGTGTATACATCTTTATTTTATTAGAGGATTTTTGATGTTACTCAGGATGTGTGAAACAGGGTTTGCAGAATGGATTATTTCATTAAATTACGATTTATAATGACATTCGACTCTGAATTGTACGACCTCACATGACCAAAGAAGTGAACAAGTATATAAATACATCTATTGACCACGTCATATAAGGTTTTCAAAAGCATTTAGGTCATAGACATAGGGTGCACCATATTTTGAACAATAGGTCCCTAAGGAACCCGCAACCCTTTCTTCCAGGTGCCCCCATTCCATCCAAATCTAACTCAGAAAAAACATTTTTTGAGATATAATCTGTGCGATAAGTCTCCCATCTCTTGTTTAATAGGTCATCCACTATGACATAGTCATGCATTGTCATCTATGAATAAGCTAAGACTCTTCTAACCCTCTTTGCAGACTAGGGTTTCTACATTTTATTTCTTAGTTTGATTGGTATTACTTTATGTACTTTATTTTATGCATTTAGTTTATGGCAAGGTTGTCCAATGGAGATTAGGCAGGATATAACATATTTAGTTTAATCATGTTAGTGAATCTTTATTTGATCAACTTTCAGGTGCTTCTTCAGCATATCATCTTTTATGCATGGCCCTAAAAGTTCCTCAAATTTCTTCCTCTATTTAATTGAAATGCAGTCATAGTAATGCAAGTTGTTACTGAAAAAATAGTTATCACAGCATTATGTCCCTAGATGATACACTTGGTTGAAGGCATTCCAAGTGAGTTGTGAAGTTCTTAATCTATGCTATCTGAAAATATAGTGTCTTAAAGATGATCCTAAATGATATAGCCCATGTTGGATGTCACCATTGATATTTTCATTATCCATGACCTTAGTTGTAGAGAAAGGTTTCAAACTTTCAATGACTGATTACATTCTGAAAGATCTAATGTTCATTGACACTTGAGAGGATAGCATTTATTGATCATGATATTACCTTCTACAAGTCAGATTCAGAGTACATATGACTTTCTACATGATGCTCATATCAGTAAGCCTCAATTCTTTAGGTCTATGGAAGCCTCGCATGTTTAATGTAAATAGTTATATTTGCAAAATGAATTCTTTGGGCAGCTCCTTATCATCATGTTGAGGTGACTTTAGAGGAAAGTTAATCATGGTTGATCCTACTTATCATCTTCATGATGTATATAGGTCATGCATAGTATTGATAAGTAAAGGTCATCTGAGGATTCATATATGGTCAATGCCATATTGCTTAAGCTTTATCATATGTGAACTTACCTGTTTCGTCAGAAATGTTTCCGCTTTTGGGAATAGAGTTGCACTCGGAAATGCTTCGTTCCTTATAGAAACAGATAAGGTTAGGGTTAGGAGGAATACCTGTAGAATGTCGAGATGATGTGCGCGTACCGTAGAGAAAGATCAGGCTGACTGCGAAGAACTCCTTTTTGTCTTGGAAGGACTACCTGCAAATAAGAACACAAGACCACAAGATTTTGATTAGACAATAAATGAGGAAACTGCCTTGGGCCCAGGAAATATAAAACTTCCTTTCGAAGGTGGTCAGTTTCCCTGCTAATATGAATTAACACAAAAGACTGTAAAATATCAATTAAATTGCTTGGTTGAACTGGGTAGGGGAAAGGCTGTTTTTCCTGGTTTTGATCAAAGGAACCGATGCCGGTTACCTATAACCGATGCCGGTTACTGATAACCGATACCGGTGGGTTCTAGGATCTTCTGGGCTGGTTGTGGTGTTGGTAAGGCTGATTTTTGGATGGTATTAGGAAATGGGATGGTTAGAAGCTAAGGAATGATAGTTAGAGGCAATGGTACGTTGGATAATGGATTCAGGAATGGATTTGGGAGGACTGTAGATTCCAAAAGCATAAGAAATGTTATAATGGAGGACATGCAAGATGTAACTTACTGGTTTTTGACGAAGATGCCAGTTGATCTCCTTGGTTGCCAACACTTCTGGTTTCTTCACTCGTCTCTGCTCTGGTCAAGTGAAGTTCTGGACTCTGTTCCTCGCTCGCTTTGGACTCTCCTGTTGATCCAAGAAATCCTTCGACTGATCTCCAAAATGAAATTCCGATCCGTTGTTTTGGTTTGGGGAGCCCATTTACAGGGAACCGATGGCGGTTGCGTAACCGACGGCGGTCGAGTAGGAACCGGCATCGGTAAGGAAAAAGTAGGCTATTTTTAGTAAAATAGCCCACCTTCCCTGCTTTTCTCCCGAGAGATCAGTTGCGGGCTTGGTCAAGTGGCTAGAAGGTCGGCTTTGGGTGCGAGTAAGGAGGCATTAGTTATGGATGTGAGTCTAGACCAAGTCATGGGTCTTAATTAGGTTAGTTTAGGGTTAGGGCTAGGTCATGATGAGGTGGCAAAGTGAGGTGGCGGGTAAGGTGATGTGGATTTATCAATTACAAGGTAATTAATAAATAATTGTGGAAGGTTTAGGTAATGAGGTTAGGTTGCGAAATGGGATGCGGGTCACAAGGGGTCGTAAGACACAAATTTGGTGTCTACATTAGCCCCTTATTGTCGTGTAGCTTGTTTTGTAAAGCTGCGCGGACAATAATATGAAGTGGTTTCTCATGTTAAGGGTATAGGTAATCCCCCTCAAATCTATCACAGATTGAGTGAACGACATGAAATCAGGGATAGGGTTGATAAAGGGTAAATGGTGTAGAGATGATGGTAAGGTGGTGGGGTAGGTCCAAGGAAGCAAACGCATGTTGAAATGAAATAGTACGACTAGGGTACATGATTTGACGAGCAAACCAGCAATGTATAGGCAAAGGTCGATAGTTTATCCAAACAAGGGTGATATAATCCTGGTATCCAAGGCATAGGAAGTAGCTCCAGGGTATATAACAGGTAAGGTACAGGAACATTTAGGCATGTTCGGCAGTACCAAATGGTTGGTTTGGTTGAGATAAACGTCACGGTCTAGGTCTAGGCAAAGTTGGTCGACAGATCAAGTCAAGGACCCTAATCATGCTAAAACACGAACAAGTGAGCTCGATTGAACACAAGGTACAGGATGGATGGATAAAATAAAACGTTGATTGTGGGTATAGTATGGAAGTGATGCGGCCTTGGGTCGGGCCAAGTGGTTGGGCGGTGGCCATGGGTCAGCGAGGCAAATTAGGTGGGTAGGTTGAGGCCTTGGGTCGGGCCAATTGGTAGGGCGAGGCCTTGGGTCGGGCCAATAGGTAGGTTGAGGCCTTAGGTCGGGCCAATTGGTAGGTAGGGCGAGGCCTTGGGTCGGGCCAAATAGGTAAGGTTGAGGCCTTGGGTCGGGCCAAATAGGTAGGTTGAGGCCTTGGGTCGGGCCAATTGGTAGGTTGAGGCCTTGGGTCGGGCCAAATAGGTAGGTTGAGGCCTTGGGTCGGGCCTTGGGTCGGGCCAATTGGTAGGGCGAGGCCTTGGGTCGGGCCAAATAAGTGGGGCGAGGCCTTGGGTCGGGCCAAATAGGTAGGTTGAGGCCTTGGGTCGGGCCAATTGGTAGGGCGAGGCCTTGGGTCGGGCCAAATAAGTGGGGCGAGGCCTTGGGTCGGGCCAAATAGGTAGGTTGAGGCCTTGGGTCGGGCCAATTGGTAGGGCGAGGCCTTGGGTTGGGCCGGACCAGTGAACAAATGTTGTGTAGCAAAGGTGGACAGAGGCGATATTGGTGAAAAAGAGGCAAGGAGTAAAGAACGGCAAAGAATGGGGTAAAAGTTGGGTATCAAACCGATGTCGATTCATCATGACCGATATCGGTTAAGGGACCGATACCGGTTTCTTAGGGCAAAATGAAACCGACATCGGTTTAAGGTCGAAAAACCTATAAAAAGAAAATATACGGCCTGTCATTGTCACTTTTGTTATTTGTAATCCAAATTGACTTGTCTGACGTGGAGAGTTGATTTGGAGGGTTATTGAGTGAGGTGGAGCTATTTGATTGGCGGAGAGAGTTGATAGTGGGCCCGACTTGAGTTGAGGAGGCAGCAGGTGATTGGCCGGGGACCCAGCAGATCAGGATTGGAGCCATGGCACAGGCAGGAGGAGCTGGAGGGGCTGGACCAGCTGGACCGCCACCACCCATCCCACCACGACGACGTGTCGTCGTACCGGTAGGTTCTAAACTCTTTAATTTTATGCATTTGGTTGAGTTAAGTGAGATTTGGGATTTGGGTAGGAATTAGTAGTTGTTGTAGGAAATGATGAGTAAATAGACGTAATTTGAAAAAGAGAGAGGGTAGATAGGTTAGATAGGCTAAGGCGGCTAGGTGTGTAAAATTTTAGGGTGTTTGGGTGGGTAGATGGGTAGAAATAGGTGAAAAATGAGTTTTTGGGGGCCGTGCGGGGGTTCGGCTCGGGTAGTGAGACAGTGACCGATGTCGGTCACTAGGCGACCGGCATCGGTCGAAAAAAAGAATAGAGTAAGGTTAGAATGGGGGGGACCGGGCATCGGTCGCGTATCGGCCGGTATCGGTGGGGTTGGGATGGGTTGAGGGTTGGGTGGTTGAGGGGACAAATATGGTTACTTTAGGGATGGGTTGGCCAAGGTTGGTTTAGTGTGGGTTATTGGAGTTGGGGGTTTAGGGGGTTTTTGTGGGTTGGGTTTTGAAGGTGGGTTGGGTTGGTTCTTGGTTTGGGGTGGTTGTTGGTTGGGTTGGGTTGGGAGTAGGTGGGTTTGGGTTGAGGGGTTTTAGGGTTTGAAAGGGTTTAGGGGTTTTAAAGTGGGTTGGGTGGTCTTGGGTGGGTTGGGTTGGGTTGTGTATGGGTTAGGGTTTAGGGATCTAGGTGTGGGTAGGGTTGGGATGAGTTGGTTTTAGGGTTTAGGGTTTAGGTCTATTTGGAAAGGTGGGTTGGGTGGTTTGGGTGGGTTGGGTTGTTGTAGGGTTAGGGTTTAGGGTCTAGGTTTTTGTGGGTTGGGGGTTAGGCTGGATTGGGTTAGGGGTTTAGGGTTTAGGGTTTAGGTTGGGTTGGGTAGGTTTGGGGGCTTTGGTAGGGTAGGTGGGTTGGGGGTGTTTGGGTTGGGTAATAGGTTAGGTGTGGGGTTAGATTTTGGGTGTTACAAAAGGGGGTTTAGATGGTAAAGTAGATGTTATAATAAAGAGTAGGTCTAAGAATGTGGGTTGGTTTTTGCAGGCACGTCAGCAGTTGACGATGCGTGATAGGATGCCTCCACTATTGAGTCGGATGAGGCCACACATATCTGCGGCGCATTGGGCCATCATGCGCGAGGTGGGACTTGGCGGGGTCCAGAGGTACAGAGCGATAGAGAGAGATCACAGCCTGATGGTCGCCCTCATCGAGAGATGGGATCCGGCGGCCAATGTGTTCCATCTGCCGACCGGGGAGATGACCGGTCACATTAGAGGATGTGTATCGCATCCTGCGGCTACCGATCGAGGGAGAGGCAGTTTTCCAGGTAGATTCAGAGACTGCCATGGATAGCATACTGCAGGTTTTTGGGGATGCAGCCGCACTTCTTACGTATCATAGCGCGAGCATTGGATATGGTGATATGTACCGCGCACACAGACATGAGACACGGCTTGCCGTGTACATTGATGATGATAGGGATCACCTGCTTCGCCCTCCCAGGGATTCAGAGGGAGGCCGCTTCCCACGGGCATTGATGGGGGTGCTGCTGGAGATGGTGGAGGAGCACACCTGTTTCACATGGGCACCAGTGTATCTGGTGCAATTATACAGGGAGTTATGGGGCTATCGCCGGTTAGGAGGCGATTTGGTATTTGTTCTACATTTTTGTTGCACTGTTGGGCATACGAGCACATCGTATGCATCAGGCCAAATTAGGTAGGGCTACCCCAGCAGCCAGGGCCACAGGTCGTGCCTTACCGATATGGCTTTCAGAGGTGGTTGGGGATCGTGGGCCAGCCACGAGCAGTTGTTGCAGGTCGGGATGTGGCCTAGGTATAGACACTTGCTAGAGGGCCTTATAGCAGTAGACATTATATGGAGACCCTACAGAGGTCACCAGCCTTGGCAGAGGAGCCCTGCGTACAGCTGATGCCTGATCCAGTATACATTCTGGATAGCAGGACGGAGGCCGGGGAGAGTACGATTTCCGGATACCCTTAGAGAGGGTACGCAGGCAGATGGGGGTGCGACAGGACGAGCCACCTCCCTTCCCTCAGTACAGGAGGGATGATGTAGAGGCCCCACTGCCAGCGCCACAGCCTTGGGATCCAGACTGGGTAGCGGAGAGACCAGCAGGTGAGGGTGTGGATGATGCCGGGTGCACGGGAGCATACAGGGTTCCAATGGTGGGCTGGGCAGAGAGCAGTCGAGGATAGTACCGCCTGCGCAGCCAGACTTGGCTGCAGTTAGGCAGAGAGAGATCAGCTCCGGGGGCAGGTGCAGCTATTACAGGGACAGTTGGCTGCTGCATAGGCATAAGATAGGTCGTCCTAACCAGGGGCAGCTAGCCCAGGTCTCAGGTACAGGCCACAGGCATAGCACCACCACCAGCAGCACAGCCACAGGGCAGGTCAGGTACCGAGGCAGCCGTCCCAGCAGCAGCTACAGCCACAGGCCCCAGATACCATTTACGGCCACAGGTGCATGGGTACAGGAGCCTGAAGCCCTAAGTGCCGTGCATAGACGAGAAGTCCATAGTTGAAAAGAGTTGTATGATCACAATATATCAGGTGTACGTTACGTCCCTTGAGTTGAAACAAATGGTGAGGTGATGTGGATGATATAGCTGAGGTACAAAGAACTTGTTACAACGAAAGAGAACCTACCCTAAATAGACAAGTCCATGACCCAAAAAGTTCTTTTGAATGAGGCTTTTATTTTATTGAATGTAGACTGATCGATGCGGGAAGTCTACAAGGGATATTGATTGTTTTATTCTTGAGGTCTTCACGAAGCTGATCAATGCGAGAAGCTTCTGATAAAGGCTGACTGTGTATAGCTGTCCTTCGGGGGAGCAGTCTATTTATAGTAGCAGAGATGATTTTAGTGCATAGCTGTCCTTCAGGGGAGCAGTCTATTTATAGTAGCAGCAATAGTTTGGCATATAGCTGTCCTTCGAGGGAGCAGTCTATATTTAATTTTAGATGACTAGATGTTCTTTTGGCGTGAAGCATCTAGTTTAGTAGGAAGTTTGACTCAAGAAAATCCCATAAGAATACGGCTTATTTTAATACTTTGAAGTCATGGACTAGACTAAAGAAGGGGAAGGCATCATCAAGGGGAGGTGAGAAGTGATTTTGATTTTATTTCGGAGATGTAGAAAACAAAGTGTATGTAGTGGTATGTGAGCTCAAGGGACGAGCAGTAGGTAGATAAGAAGTGATATAACACTAATTTCAACAGTAGAATGGTCGAAGATGCAAGGCATTAAGGGGTTCAGGCTCAGGTTTACCATTAAGCGAAGCTAAACGATAAGTACCAGATCCATAGGTATGAGTGATTATATAAGGCCCAATCCAATTGGGAGCAAATTTTCCACGTTTGCTCTTTTCTAGTTTGGTTACATGTTGATTCTCTTTGAGAACAAGATCACCAACCTTAAAGGTACGCTCATGAAGTCGCTTATCATAAGCACGTTTGATGCGTTTTTGATAGATTTGAAGGTGATCAAGAGCTGTAAGACGGCGTTCGTCAAGAAGCTCCAATTGGGCTAACCGCTCTTGGCGGAAATCATCGTTGGTGAGAATATCCTGAAGAGATATTCTAAGGGAGGGTATTTGTATTTCGAGAGGCAAAACAGCCTCGGTGCCGTATACCAAAGAAAAAGGTGTGGCATTAGTAGAAGTACGAATGCTAGTACGATAAGCCCAAAGGGCAAAGGGAATGTGATCGTGCCAATTTCTTCCAGATTCATTGACAACTTTCATGAGGATTTTGGTTAGTGTTTTATTAGAAGACTCGGCTTGCCCATTGGCTTGTGGATAGTAAGGTGATGAGAAACTAAGTTTGATACCAAAGTTGTCACAAAGGTCTCGCAACAACTTGTTTTTGAAAGATTTTCCATTATCTGTTATCAGGCGGTGAGGAACACCAAAACGACAGATAATGTGGTGGTTAATGAACTCGACAATTTTTTCTTTTTTGATTGAAATGAGTGGAATAGCCTCCACCCATTTTGTGTAATATTCGGTCGCTGTGAGTATCCAACGGTGACGTTGTGAAGAGGTTGGGTGAATCTCACCAATAAGGTCTAAACCCCATTGTGAGAAAGGCCAAAGATCTCGAGCGATCTGGAGCGGGTGGCTAGGAGTATGTTGAAGGTTGGCATGTTGCTGACACATAACACAACGCTTAACATATTCGTAGCAGTCGTTATTGAGAGTAGGCCAATAATAACCAAGGCGAAGGATTCGTTTGGCCACGGCAAGGCCGCTAAAATGTCCACCACAAATACCGTCATGGACCTGTTGGATGGTATGAGTGGCCTCCATGCCAGTTAGACAGCGAAGGAGGATACCATCAAAGCCACGTTTATAGAGGAGTCCCCCCATGACAACATAACGCGAAACACTTTTAAGAAAAGCACGTTTGCCGTTACTAGTAAGATCAGGTGGGAGGACAGAGATTGTAAGGTAGTCGTGAAATTGGTGGTACCAGGTATCCTGTGAATTAGTAGACACAGTATTTATCATACAAACTACCGGGGTTGAATAGGATGGGGCAAAAAGTTGTTGGACCACGACGAATAATTCAGAGTCAGTTGGCGCGGCGGGAATTTGCGAGGCTAAGCAAGCCATAGTATCCGCAAATTTGTTAGTGGAGCGGGGAATGGTTTGTATAGAATAGTGGGTAAATAAAGCTAGAAGTGATTCCACGTAGTGTTTGTATTTTTGAAGTTCCTCGTTTTTGCATTGGTAGACGCCCATAACTTGATTGACTACCAATTGAGAGTCGCCAAAAATGTTGATAGATTTGATACCTAAGTGTAACGCAACTTGGAGACCCAGAACAAGGGCCTCGTATTCCGCTGTATTATTAGTGCAAGGGAAATCAAGTCGGAATGAAAGAGGCATAGGTTCAGCGTTGAGAGGAATGAGAACAACGCCGGCTCCTCCGCCGCGCTGGCATTTAGATCCATCGAAGAAGAGGGTCATTGGGTACGACTCCTCCGTGAGGGAAAGAGTAGCGATGAGTTCGTCGGGAAATGTGAAATTGGTAAATTGTTCCCCCGGTACAGGAGCGTCCGCAAGTTGGTCTGCGATGGTTTGTCCTTTGATTGATTTCTGGTGGATAAACTCAAGGTCGAGGTCGGCGAGAAGCATGAGCCATCTAGCAATGCGTTGGTTCAGATGAGGTTTGGCGTACATGTAATGGATGGGGTCTGTATTGGTGATGACGAAAGTCTTGTGATTTAGAAGGTAGTGTCGGAGTTTGGTGGCAACGAATGATAGGGCAAGGCACAATTTTTCTACATGTGTGTACCTAGTCTCATAGTCCACCAAAGTACGACTTATATAATAAACGGCTTGTTCGTGATTCTCAGAGTCACGATGTGCAAGCATGGCTCCTACAGCGTGGTCGGTGGCGGAAAGGTAAAGGTAGAAAGGGCGGTTGTCTTGGGGTGGGATAAGCACGGGTGGCTGTAAGAGATAAGATTTGAGAGCTTCGAAGGCTTGGTGACATTCTTCGCTCCATTGGAATGCAATATCCTTTTTAAGGAGGTGATGGAAAGGTTGACACCGATCCGAGAGTTGGGAGATGAAACGTCGGATAGATTGGAGCTTACCTTGTAAACTACGCAATTGTTTGAGATTTTTGGGTGGGGGCATTTCTAGGATAGCTTTGACTTTCGATGGATCGACCTCAATGCCACGCAAAGAGACGATAAAGCCAAGAAGTTTTCCCGAAAGAACACCAAAGACACATTTCTTCGGTTGAAGGCGGACAGAATATTGTAACAGGCGATCAAAAATAATGGTTAAAACATCGAGATGTTCACTACGATGTTTAGACTTGCCGAGAAGATCGTCGACATAGTCTTCAAGGATAGTGTGCATAATGTCATGAAAAATGTAGGTCATAGCCCGCTGATAGGTAGCACCAGCATTCTTAAGGCCAAATGGCATGACACGATAACAGAAGGTTCCCCAAGGAGTTATGAAGGCAGTCTTGTGTTGATCGGCAGGGGCAACCAAAATTTGGTTGTATCCTGAAAAGCCATCCATGAGAGAAAGCATTTCATGACCCGCAGTGAGATCAACAAGTTGATCAATACTTGGGAGGGGGAAGTCATCCTTAGGGCAAGCGAGGTTAAGATCCCGGAAATCCGTGCATATCCGAAGTCCCCCCGTCGCTTTCGTGACAGGTACGATGTTAGAAATCCATTGAGGATAGTCAATAGGCAGAATGAAGGAAACAGAAAGGAGTCGTTGGAGTTCCTCTTTGACCAAGAGAGCAATGCGTGGATGCATTTTTCTCAATTTCTGTTTGACTGGTTTGGAATCGGGGTTTAGGGTGATGTTATGGACGGCAATGGTAGGATCAATTCCTGGCATGTCAGCGTAAGACCATGCGAACGCTTGGTTGCGAGCACAGAGAAAGGTAGTAAAGGCGGCTTGTTCTGATGTGTTAAGGGATTGTCCAATCTTCACTATGTGAGGATCTTCCTCCGTGTGGATGTTGATTTCTATAGTAGATTCGTTCAGCATAGTTTGGGTTTCAGATGGTAGGGCGCGTTGAATATAAGAATCATCCGCGCCCAGGTAAGTGAGTATGGAGTCGTCATCCTGGCATTCAACAACATTAATCAAAGGCGAATCCTCTTCGATCATGTCTGGATACAGAAGGGGAAGAGAAGATGGGTCCTCATTATCGCGTTGATAAGTGAGAGGACCTATGAAGATAGCATTTATGAAAAAAAAAAGTTAGGAGGGATAGATTCAGGGTCCATCGATTCTGTGGGTGATGATGGCAAAGTAGGTGATGATGGTTCGGTAGGGGCAACGTCTTCCTCTTCCAGGATACAGCTGACAGGAGGTGTCTCTTGTGTAGGTGTTTCGGAAAAACCGAGACCACTGCGATCATTATGTTTGCGTGTGGTCACGGGAATGAGTGTATGTCGGCCTTGTTCGTAAAGGCCAAAACCAAAGCCTTTCCACGCACAGCGAGTCAAGAAGGTGAGGGCGAAACGACGATTTGTCAAGTATTGAAAATCGGATTGGAAGGGAACCACACCAAGAGGAGGTTCAGGGGTAATGGAGGATGTGTCAACACCCCCATACGTTAGGTTAGTGCGGCAATGGGGTGGTCCGTAAGAGATTACCTCCCCCACGCGACGGTCGTAGGTGGGATGCGCATGTAATTGTCCGTACTCCTGCGGGGTAGGGAAAGAACTAACGTTATATAGGCGGTACTCCCCCAGCGTGAGGCGATGAAAAACATCTACTAAGGGGTCGGAGGTTGGGATGTTAGCTGCGGGAAGAGAAGTGGTTTGTGCGACGGTGGTTTCATCAGTTGAAGGCGTAGGTGCAGTTGAGGTGGATGGTTGAGGTACATTTGAAGAGGATGGTTGGGTTGAATGTATGGGTGTCTTAATTGGTATAAGCACATCGTTTGGGCGGTATAACATATTGCAAGTTTTGAAGGGGGGAGGATCAGCTTTTACAGTGTAGGACTTCCCCTCGTACTCAAATTTTATGCATCGATGTAATGTTGAGGGAACGCATCCCATGGCTCGAATCCAAGGACGACCCAGCAATATATTATATTGGAACTCTCCTTCAAGGACATAGAAGAGTTCGGGCAAAGTACGTGGGCCTACGCGAATGTTGAGGATCACGGTGCCTAAGGTAGAAGTAATAGCGTCATTGAATGATCGCAACATGATGGGGTTGGCACACATGCAACTAGAAGGGATGTTCATTTGTTGGAAGGCTTTTGAAGAGATGATGTTTAGGCTAGCGCCCCCGTCAATCATAACCCGACGTACTCGAATGTCTCGGACGTAAGCGGAAATGAAAAGGGCAGGGTCAGGGTCTTCTGCACCAAAGTCGATAATTTCATCTTCCGAGAAACTAACCGCAGCGGCTTGTTGTTTTGAGACAGAAGTGGTGGGGGAGATGGATTGTTTGGTGAGAGAGGCAACGTGATTGGGTGTTAGAATGGAGGCAACGGGCAGGGTTTCGTTGGGTAAAACCTCTATCCCTTGAAGGATCTCAACGAGAGCTTGTCGATGAGATTCAGAAGTCTGAATGAGATCATATAGTGTCATTTTTACGGGCGATTGATGAAGCTGTTTGATCATGGTTCGGTGGGCAACTCCATTAGAGACGGGATAGGCGGGTCCGCGAATAACCACTTTAGGTGGTGGTGTAATCGGGATGGTTGAAGGAGAAAGAGATGCCGCAGGTGTGTTTTCTTTCGCTTTCCCATTGTTTTTCTGTCCTCGAGTAGCGACACTAATCATATTAATCTCGTAGACCTGAGATGAAGAAGATGGTTGGGATAATTCATGGTCTTCAAGAGGTGGGGTTGTAATAATGATAGATCTTGGTGAGGCGGGGATAGATGATATAGTAGAGGGAATTGACGCTAGAGGTCTCTCCCTTCGTAAGTTGTCTTTCTTAATCTTTCTATCCGGGAGAGGTGACTGGCGAAGGATGGTTTTTAGAGCTTTGCATCCTTCCACATCATGTCCAGGTGTGCGGTGATAGGCGCAGATTTTAGACTCATCATAATCCATAGGTCGGGGCTTAGACGGGTCATAAGGTCTAAGTGGAGGTAGGGAGATGGTCGCATTCTCCACCAACATAGCAAGGATTTTGGCGTAAGATCCTTTGAGTGGGTCAAAATCGGAAGAGGATGAGGGTATTGATTGTGTGGGTTGTGGTAATGTTTGGGCGTGTTTAGTTCGTATGGGTGGTGGTTTAGCCGAGGGGTGCTGACACATGTTTTTCACTAAACGTGGTTTCTTGGACACAGAAGTTACGTTCAGCTGGTTAGATGATGAGGCTACAGATGGCGTGGTAGCGGGAAACAACCACGGAGAAAGGGGAGTGACAGAAAATAAATCCTTTGATGATGGGATTGGTTTAGGGTTGATAGGTGGACCGGATACGCGGGGTAACGATGTTGTGATACCCTTTGATCTCTGTATAGGTGTAGAAGGCGTAGGTCGTTTTGCAGAAAACAAAGGAGGTATGATATATTGGTGTAATGTGGAGGGATGAGGTCCCAATATGGAAGGTGGGTGTGACGATGAGGGTTTTAATTGTGATAGAGGCCCGGATTGCGTTCGTCTCCTAGGTGGCGGAACGGATTTATTTTTGGATAGATCGAGTCGCTTAGGCGGGTGTGTTAGACTGGGCATTGGTGAGGTCCCAAGCGTAGGGGAAGATCTGGTTAAGTTGATAGAAGTGGACGGGGCATTTGGTAGAGGTGAGGGGGGTGAAGGCGAGAACAGGGGCATTTTAAGCTTCTGTAAGCACTTCGGGTAGATGGTGGAGACATCAGGATCAGTCATTTGCATTTGAGTAGAAAAAGGGGTACTCAAACGTTCCCATAGGGCCTGTCTATCTTCTGTGGAATGACAGTCTCCAGGTGTGATTTGTAATTTTGGTACGGAAGAAAAGTGAGTTGTAATTCCAGTCCATTGTGGGTGTGACACAGGAGGCAGATGAGGCACTGTATCAATAGATGTTAGGAGGTCAACCGGTCGTTGAAAAGATTTAGGCGATGAGGGACTAATAGGTAGGAGGGCGTGTTCGAGGAGATCTGTCATGTTAAAAGAATGTGGTGATGTTAGTGTAAGAGATTTCTCGTCTAAGGATGTCAAAAGGAGTGGTGAGCCTTCCTCTTGTGTAGCAAGAGTGGTAGAAGGGGACGTTTGGGAAATAGATAAATTAGATAGCATCCGCTCACAGTCTTGTAGGGATGTGGTGTAAGAAGACTCATTGATGGGAAGGGAAGCCTGGGCAGTTAACTCTTCTATGGGTAAAGGAACGATTTCGCTTTGGCTTGATGGTGGTAAAGGAGGTTCGGGCTCCTGTGTTAGTGAAGAGGCTTGATTCAAAATTTTCTCGATAGAGGCTTTTGGCTGAGAATCGAAGACTGCATGGATCTCATGAACACTCTCCTCAGCTAAGATATCTTGGTTCACGTTGCTGCTGGACGAGTGATTCGGGAATGGCTTGTTGAAAATTTTCAGATTTCGGTTAGCAGGGGCGTTAGGATTATCGAGTGTTATATCCCCTGCGTCAACCATTTCCTGCACTATGTTTTTCAACATCTTGCAGTTTTCATGACTATGTCCTTTTACGCGGTGAAAGTTACAAAAGTCATTTTCTTTGTACCAGGAAGGTATTGCGCGGGTGGAGTCAAACCCAGAGTGAGGTTTAACAGGGGGCAAGGTGATAGCCCCAGCTTTGAGCAATTTCTCCAATATCACACCATAGGTTTCTCCCAAGGGAGTGTAGCTGATGGGTTCGGCTTTGTATTTATAGGTGGTTTTTGGTGGAGTATTGGACGGTGGTTGGGATTTGACCATCACCGCGTGGACAGCTCCTTTTGATTTAGAAGAGGTGGACGCGT
The DNA here is from genome assembly GCA_019776745.2 of Taxus chinensis. NCBI lineage: Eukaryota > Viridiplantae > Streptophyta > Pinopsida > Cupressales > Taxaceae > Taxus > Taxus chinensis. The sequence continues at coordinate 141,248,363 of CM034157.1, forward strand.
GAGGAGTGGTGGTATTTGGTTTATTGGTAGAATCAGGAGTTCGGAAAGTGGAGTTCTTGTTGCGCAACCGCAATTTCTCTTCCTCTAAGGCTCGAATTTCTAATTTTCGAGCCATAGTAAAGGCCTCGTCGAATGTACGGAAAGTTTGAATTTGGAGGGTAGGGGAGATGTGCTTAGCGCAGGCCCGCGTAAACAGTTCGATAAGTTCGGTTTGAGGCAAGGCATACGTAAGTTGGTTGATAAGGCCCCGCCATCGTCCAACGAAATCTGCGATAGATTCGTCTTCGAATTGTCGGATGGCATAGAGGTCAGTGATAGATACTTTCTTGGCAATGTTAATGGAGAAATGATCCAAGAAAGATTGGGCTAGTTGGTTAAAAGAGAAGATTGAGTGCTGGGTTAAAGCACTGTACCACTCCAAGGCAGGCCCTGATAAGGACATGGGAAAGGTGCGGAGTAACAAGGCATCATCATGGGCAATCAAATAACAAGCATGTCTAAATGATCGCAAGTGTTGTTGAGGATCCTCTTTACTGTTAAAACGAGTAAACTTTGGCAACTCCCATTGAGGAGGATATGAATGAAGGGGGACAGAAGGGTGAATGGGCTCCCGACAAACTTGCTCGTATGTCAAGGCGCTACGACTTCCTGAAACGGAAGCCTCCAGGTTTTGCATTTTGTCCATCATTTGCTTGATGAAATCTGTGGTTGGATGAGATGATGGTGCCACAGAATAGGGATGTCCCATATAAGGTGTTGAGGTTACTGGATACGTGTATGGGAATGAAAAGGTAGGCGGAGCTTGAGAAGGAAAGCTCGTTTGAATAGGTGGCAGAGAGTAAGTCATGAATGGAGTGGTCTGAAAGAGAGATGAGATAGGGGCAGTTGGTGGTAGCGATACGTGGGGTCCAAGGTTAACCAAAGGAAAGCTAATCGGGGTCGTATGAACCTCTGAAGCTGTCGGATTGGGAGACGGGGCTAGTGATGCAGGAAGTAAGGTATTGTTATCAGGAGGAGTAGGAGCTAAATGAGCAGCTATACTAATAGGCATGCCCATAAGGAGCTGACCATCAGGCGTACGGTCAGGGGTATGAGACAAATAGTATTGTACAGCGCTGGGATTAGCATCCAGAAATTTGGCAAAGTCCTTGTCTCCTACAGGAATTTGGGGGATCTCACTGGTGTCCGTAGGGTTCCCTATAGAATGTGAAGGGGGTGATTCAGGCAAAGACACAGAGCAGGCATGTGAAACCATGGCGGCGGCTTGCTTCCGAGTGATGACAACCATAGACTAGAACACACAGGAAAGTTTCAATCTATCAAGAACAAAAACAACCTCTGAATGGTGAATTTGGCAAGCTGCTGGTTTGTCAGGGGCTGATGAAGACAGTAACCGATATCGGTTTACTAACCGGTGTCGGTCACAGGGGAAACGACGTCGGTCCCTTAACCGATGGCGGTGTCAAAAAAAAAAAAAAAAAAATCTAGGATAAGAAGATACAAAGGGGCTGCTAATTTGATTTTTAGCAACGTTGAGTATGTTTAGCAACTTATTGATCACAGAAGACAAAGTATGACAGAGAAAACAGAATTTGAAAACAAGCAAGATGCACACGCAAATCTAGAGATTAACCCTAGGGTTAATTTTAGTTATCGTGGGCTTATGCCTTTAGACGTAGAATGATGTCAGAATCCTAAACAACAAGACTTAGGGGAAATGTCAAGTTTGTTTTGGCTTATAAGGTTACCTCAATCGGGCGGAGGAATACCGCGGAAAAGGGGGGATGTTTGAGCTGTTGTGTTAATTGTGAAGTGATTCGGTATGTGTTGTGCAGTGAAACTAAGGTTAATTTCCTGTCAATACCGTGGATATCACCCCCACGTGTACGACCTGTTACTTAATCTATGTTCACTAGAATTGGAGAACAACAAGCAGGAATGCAATGCACGTGTTTTAAAACCCAAATCGAAAGTGATATTCGATGAAGCAAAAGAGATGACTTTCACTAATGCGAAACCAGGAAAGCAAGACAAATTCTTTACTAAATATATAACAAAAACAGCAACAGCAAATATGCTTCCTAAAATGAAAATAAGCAAGAGAAAGAAACCCAAAATGGGTCCCACCGGGCGTGCCAAAATGTTTCACTCGGAAATGCTTCGTTCCTTATAGAAACAGATAAGGTTAGGGTTAGGAGGAATACCTGTAGAATGTCGAGATGATGTGCGCGTACCGTAGAGAAAGATCAGGTTGACTGCGAAGAACTCCTTTTTGTCTGGGAAGGACTACCTGCAAATAAGAACACAAGACCACAAGATTTGATTAAACAATAAATGAGGAAACTGCCTTGGGCCCAGGAAATGTAAAACTTCCTTTCGAAGGTGGTCAGTTTCCCTGCTAATATGAGTTAACACAAAATACTGTAAAATATCAATCAAATTGCTTGGCTGAACTGGGTAGGGGAAAGGCTGTTTTTCCTGGTTTTTGATCAAAGGAACCGATGCCGGTTACCTATAACCGATGGCGGTTACTGATAACCGATACCGGTGGGTTCTAGGATCTTCTGGGCTGGTTGTGGAGTTTGTAATGGCTGGTTTTTGGATAGTTTTTAGGAAATGGGATGGTTAGAAACAAAAGAATGACAGCTAGAGGCAATGGTACGTTGGATAATGGATTCAGAAACGGATTTGGGAGGACTGTAATTCCAAAAGCATAAGAAATGTTATAATGGAGGACATGCAAGATGTAACTTACTGGTTTTTGACGAAGATGCAAGTTGATCTCCTTGGCTGCCAACTCTTCTGGTTTCTTCACTCGTCTCTGCTTGGTCAAGTGAAGTTCTGGACTCTGCTAATCGCTTTGGACTCTCCTTTGATTAAAAATCCTTCGACTGATCTCCCAAAATGAAATTCCGATCCGTTGTTTTGGTTTGGGGAGCCCATTTACAGGGAACCGATGGCGGTTGCGTAACCGACGGCGGTCGAGTAGGAACCGGCATCGGTTAGGAAAAAGTAGGCTATTTTTAGTAAAATAGCCCACCTTCCCTGCTTTTCTCCCGAGAGATCAGTTGCGGGCTTGGTCAAGTGGCTAGAAGGTCGGCTTTGGGTGCGAGTAAGGAGGCATTAGTTATGGATGTGAGTCTAGACCAAGTCATGGGTCTTAATTAGGTTAGTTTAGGGTTAGGGCTAGGTCATGATGAGGTGGCAAAGTGAGGTGGCGGGTAAGGTGATGTGGATTTATCAATTACAAGGTAATTAATAAATAATTGTGTAAAGTTTAGGTAATGAGGTTAGGTTGCGAAATGGGATGCGGGTCACAAGGGGTCGTGAGACACGAATTTGGTGTCTGTGAATAGCGGTCCATAAAGCCCTAAATAAATAACATCTTAAATGAATAAGAATCTAATATCCTCATCATTATCGGCAACACCCATTTTTTTGCTACCAATTATCATTGTTTTCCATGTCAGGTATTTTACGAAATATTTCCAGTCCTCTTACTAAAATAATGTGCAATAAAATTCATTTCCATTACTTTGCAAGCATGACCTACACACATATGTCACAAACTTAGATCTTAAGGGATCACAAGATATAATGACATAACAATATCAAACCCTGATCAGTTGAGAAACTTTGTAAAAGAGTGTTAAAGAATTGATTCAACAGATTTGACTACTAAAGTAGAAAAAATAGGGTTTTGTTGACTAAAGGATGCGAAAAAACATTTTACACTTAGATAATTTCAAAAATTTGTTCCCCAAGAAATATGATTCTTTAGAATCCCATACTGATATTTTTGAGGTTTTCTTGAGAAAAATCCCTGCTCATAATTTTTGAAATCAAACATGTGATCATCACATTTTCAAAATGATGGCCAAACACTGATTTTTCTTATAGATTTTTTCCTCTCTAACCATGTTCTTGCTAAAAGATTCAAAAATTTGATACCAGGAGATGAAATATCACTTAATAAATGAAACCATATATAAATGGGAACCTGAAAAATCCAACCACCACTACATGATTCAGCATCACAAATTACAAAAATTTATGTCCCTATGTCATTAAAATGCTATTATATTTAATGGTCAATTAATGGCTATCAAAAGGACACACTTTTGAATATCACGTGAACCTTACTTTATTTGGATTAATAGACCAATCTTAATTTTGGGGGAGCTACAATTTTTGCACCATAGCTTTTGTATGCCACTATGAAATAAATATTATCAAATTATCACTAAAAAATTGTCACACCATGCCCATTGTCATCTTTACCATTATTATCATCTATTTACAGTGAGTAAACTGATAATTATTCCATAGTTTGACTATACTACTAATAAGATGTGGTTCTATTGATGCCTTGCATATTGAATTACCATATTTAAAATATCACATGAACTATAATTTTTTTAGTTTATTCAAAGCACACGTAAATATTAACCACATATTCAACAAACATGTAAATATTCCATCAATCAATTACAAACATTATCTTCAAACAAACACAAAAATTCATTGTCAATCATTAGCATCTATCAATTACATTTCATTATATAGGCAGTACTCCATACTTTGACTATATTACCAATGATATATGGTTCAATTGATGTCTCACATATTGAATTATCATATTTTCCTAAAAAAGGAGCTCTCATGTTTACCAACAACTTTTTAAATTCTTTGTTAGGAAGAAATTAATATATTGAGATGTGTGTGTCAAATCTACCTGGAACCCATGATGTCGATAGTTTGAATTGTTCTGAAATAAAAAAAGAAGAATGAAAAATAGATAAGTATTATCAGAGCAAGAAACCCTCTGCATGAGTTCTTTTTTCTTACATAATACATACCATCTTTTATAATGGAATGAATGATGTTATACTAAATTACATGGATAAAAAAACTATAATTTACCTTGGTAAGTTCAAGAATATTTGACTTGAACCCTTTACATCCAATAGTTGAAAATAAGCAGGGGAAGGTCAATTGTTCCATTCTTTCATGTATTCAATTTAAAGTCTTCCCTTGCTCATGATTTCTTTCACATCTGAATGATTAGATGTATGTATATTTGTTATTACCTCTTTCAAATCCAAAAGAGTTTCATTTTCTCTTTCCACGTTTTCTCTTAACTACTTAGGGAAGGGCTTTCTTTATTTGCTCCTCTCCAAATTTGGTCAGCTTCCTATACCACTAGAAATTTCTAATTTCACCTCATCGATGTCTTTTTCAGAAGTATAAGTGGTTATATTAACCCTCTACTTATCCATTAAAACAATAATTGAGTTTCATCATTTCCATGCAATGCGATCCATATCATCTACAAATTCCATGTTGAATTGTGGTTGCCAAATCACTGATTAACTAAAAATGTAAATGTATGCACTAGTTAATCTAAGCTATGAACAGTTGTAAATAAAGTAAATAAATGTAAATAAATAAGTATGTAAATGACCCAAAAACTATGAAAAAGGAAATGCTAACCCTAATGTGCAAGAGAGAAGAGGAAAGAACTTGGCTGAATAGAAGATGCTTGTGGGACTGTGTCACAGAGGTGACTGGAAAATCTGGAAGCAGGAATGATTATGTGTAGAGCCTGAAAAGGATGGATCTGAGCAATATGGTTGGACTGGAGCACCTGGAGAGGGACTGGGGAACCTACGGGTGCTCTGGTCTACAAACTGGGCACCCTGGTCTGTGTAAAAGCTCTTGAAACTGATCTTCACAGGTTTGGTAGATGGTCTGAAACCCTCATTGTCTGTCACATTAATTCGTTGTACTACTTCAGATGTCATTGATATTCCAAGATGAATGAAAAGACCTACAAAATACCAAACAAGTACCAAAACCCTAAAAAATAAGAATGCAAATGAATGGGTCAGACTGACCTCAGCTGCCACAACAGTGGGCTTACTAACTGAGCATTGCACTACATTTCAGACCCAAATGTAGTTCTGGTGAGTGTGTGTGTGCATAATGTGCCCTAGGTGCTCTTGTGTCAGTCACACTTTGTGAAGTAGCGAGCAATAACTAGATGTAGAAAATGTAATAGAATGTGTGCATGGAATAGAATAGAATCCTCCCCCTATGTTGTGTGTGATGCATATGACTTAGCCTTGTGCCTTATGATGGAGCTATGTGGATGCAAGTGATCTCCAATGCAATAGATGGATGATAGTAGTGACTAGTGCTTGGTCCCTCATTATGGTCTCATAACTTTATATTTATAGGGTTCTCTTGATCTAATTTTGTAATTAACCCTGAAATGGCTGACCACCAAAAAGATAAAGATCTCAAATGGCTAGAAAGATCCCAAAAAGTGGTGGGAAAGTTGAAAAGGATCGGGGCACCCATGGTGGGACCAGGGTGCCCATGGGCACCCCAGTACTAGCCTGGGTGCCCTAGTCGAGGCTAAAATAACGACAAGTGATGAAAGCTCACTGGGCATGTGGGTGTAAAAGGTCGGGAATGATGAAATAAAATAAAACAAGATGGCCAAAAGATGGGGGTTAATTAGTACTTTCTTCACTCAAAAACCTTCTAAATAGTAGTATGAGACCAGGACTAAATAATGTCTAAAGTGCATGATTTTGTGTCTACATTTTCCCCCACTTTATGTTGGTGAGTGGAAAGCTTGGTAACATAAAGTAGATAGAGATGTGTACCTGATGTCCATGTAGAGTAACAAAGAAGGCGTGTCGAAGGACTAGACAAAGTGTGGAATGATAAAAAGATGATGGAGCGTGGAAACTAAAGATGAAAATGCACAAAAAAAGTGATGAGAGTGAACCTAGGGTGGAAATGTGTGTGCTATGTTGATGTGTGTAGTGTACCTACATGGTTAGTATTATGTGTGTGTGTACCGTGAAGTGTTGTTGTTGTTTCATTGTTTTTGTTGTCCCCATTTGACTGCTTGTTTCTCATATGGACCAGACCTGCAAGGAGAAAATGATCAAGTAGTCAAATATGTATGTATGTATGTGTAAAAATGTAATGTAAAAGATGCATGTAAAAGTATGTAAATGTAAAATATGCAAATGAAAAAGTGTAAATGGAACATGTGCACCTGATCCATGTCGAGAGAAAGAGTGTAGAAGGATATCCTGTACTGTTAGGGTTTTTTGGGTGATCTCGATGCCATAGGCTGAAGAATTATAGGGAGGAAATGCTCTTGTCCTCCAACCTTTAACTGCTTCCCTAAATGTGTGTGAAGAGATCTTTGTATGTCCTAGTTTTTTGGGTGATCCGATACCACATGGTGAAGTAGTGTAGGGAGGTACATCAACTGTAACCTCCAAGCCTGTAACTGCTTCCCAGAATGCTAAGGACCCCATGTCTTGTAAAAACCACTATGTATGGAGTTTGTAGACTGGTCTAAATTCACTCGCTATATGTAAACCCACAATGCCAAGGGTGGAAAGTGCACTGAACTGAACTGGTGTACGTTGTGTAGACTGTAAAACCCCAAATGATGCCCCCCTCTTTGGGGGTGCATGTGATGTCACTGATAGGAGAATGTGGCCCCAAAAGAGGACCAACCACATGTACTCTGAAACTCTTCCCTGTAGGGGGAAGGGAATGTGCTTGGTAGAAACCAAGGCATGCACAAACAAGGATGGCTAGCCAAAGACAAGTGTTAGTATGAAAAAGCATGCATGTAGAAAACAATGTGTAAGCTATGCAAACAGTGTGTAAGCTACCAAGCAATGTAAACACGCAAGAAGACAAGTAAGCCACACAAATTGGGTTGCAAACATGGGACATCACTCACGATGTCACAAGACATGCAAGGCCATCATGGCCACAAACAAAAAACAAGTGTGCACACCAAACATAGGGCAAGGCCCACATATAAAAACAAGCAATAATAGACAATGTAACAAACAAGTATGGAAGAAAATATCCCTGCATAACAAATGTTGCACATGAAGCACCCATTAGCATGTTAGAAAGATAACTAGTATGTCAAAAGCATGTATAACCAAGTAATGTAAAGTGTTAAGTACAAAATGAAACAATAGCACCTGGAAGAGACGAATGTGGATGCCCCCAGTGACCAGTGTAGGAAGGGTAGAAGGTGAGCATCCATGTTGCGTGTAAGAGACATGTATCTGTGATCACAACTAGAAAAAGACATGAATGTGCATGTGTGGATGATATAGATAAATGACATACAAGTAATCTAACTAGCATGTGTAATAAAGTGACCATGAACAAGCAAAAGTAAGCAAGAGTAAAAGCAACCATAATATGCAGTATGTTGTGGATGGATGGAATGGAATGCAAAATGGAGTGATAGGAGCCATGTGCCCCCCGAGTGAATGGAAATGTATGCAATGAGGTTCATTTAGTTTTCCCCCTCAGCAGTCAAGAATGAACCATAAATGAGAGTGTGTCATCGGGAAATGGTTGAAGTGTGTGTTGTGTCTAACGTGTTGTGATGAATGTGTATGTGTAGTGATGAGATGCACCTATGATGATGTGTGCATGAACCCTATAGCTGAAGCATATATCACAACTAGATGAATGTATAAGTGATGATTTAGCCTAAGTGTATATCACTATAAGATGAATGGATGAGTGATGATTTAGCCCTAAGTGTATATCACTACAAGATGAAAAGAGGGAGTGGTGATGTAACCTAAGGTGTATACCACTACAAAATGATAGAATGGGTGACCATTTAGCCTAAAGTGTATGTCACTAACCTAGAAATGTCGCATGATGAAAGGTCAAATGATAAATGTGTGATGAATGTAAGGTCCATTTGATTTGTAAACCCTCGGCAGTCGAGTATGGACCGAGGAACTAAAGTGTGTCATAGGGTAGTGAGTGCAGTGCGTAGAAGACAATGTAGTATATGTAGTAATGATGATGACCATGTGATGAGTAGAATGTGTAAATATGATGTGTATAATGCAATGCAAGATGTGTGAAATGTGTAAATGTGTAAATGTAATGTAACATGTGTGATGAGAGACTAGTAAAGTAGTATGTAGGATAATGTAATGCTAGACTTATATATGTAGAATATGTGGGACATAGAGAGTAGTGTATGATGTAAGGCATATGTAGACTGAGATGTAGTGTAGAGACACTATGTGTAAATGTAATATGTGTAGATAACCTAATAGTATGAAGTGTATGATATGTATAATGGAAATATATGAATAGTATATGCAATGCTAGACAATAGATGTATGATATATGTAATGATGACTAATATGATGTATGATGTGTGATGTGTGATGAAATGCAATGTGTAAATCCTATAGTGCAGTGTGTGGGGTTCATGTGTAGTAATCCCTCAACAGTCAAGTGTGAACTGAAGCACAAGAGTGTGTCATCGGGTAATGACGATGCTAAAACATGTGATGAGAATGCCTATATGAAAATGCAAAGATGATAGATGTTAATGTGAGTGGGGGCTGTATTAGATGATGCCCCCCAAGTATATATGAGTGAGTAAGTTAACCAATGATAGAGAAGAACAAAGGTATGTCATTGATGTATGTGATGATGAAACGTATGATTATGGGAAGAGGTATGAATAATGTGAAAATGAAGGTATGTGCAAATGCTAGGAGTATGATGTAACACTATGTAAGGATGTGAATGAATGATAATGCAAAGATAAGAAATGTGCCTATGATGATATGATGATGAGAGAGGGGGATGTGAATACTATGCCCCCAAATCCTATGTGATGAAAGAGGCTATCATGTAATGTCATCTAGGAGATCATCACTCTCAGGATCATAGTCGAATGGATAAGCATTGGTGACTTGATAAGCAATAGTGTCTGGTTGATCATGTAATGAGCCATTAAGGCATAAGTTGTACATGCCCATAGCATATTCCTCATCGGTGAATGGAGGAAGTGGAAAACCATGTGCATACCAATGAGTGAGATTTTGAGTGTATCCTAGGAAAGAGCTATTGCAAATGAAAACATGTCCAAAGGGCATAGGAAATGAAATGTCTATATGATCAGGATCTAGAGTGCCCCCAATATAATCAAGCCATGATTTCAATGTAAGTGATGAAGACTGAGGAGTGTGTGTGAGAAATATCGTGAGGTGGAAGATACGAAGACCATAAGTGAAAGTGATGATGACATACCCATAATAAAGATGAGGAGCATATGGTGTAGGATAGAGGTCCTCAAAAGCAAAGCCTAAGTGAGCCAACTTGTCATGTGTACATATAGTGTCATCACATGTAGGATCAAATGGAATATGTTCCCAGTATGAATTATTCATGAAGAGTGTGCAAGTAAATGGTGGGCGTGCTAATGGAGATGGTACATGTGAAGGTGTATGTGATAGAGTGATGTCCATGGACTAGACAGGCCCCTGATAAGGAATCATAACATTAGTAGTAGCAGGTGGCACAGAGACAAATACATCTATCACACAAATGGTACCATCAAGTGGTGGTAAGTGAGGTGGTTCTTCTATAGGTTGGGGCTCATCTGTAATATCTATGCGTGGAATAGGAAGACTAGTATTAGGAGCCCTATCACAATACTGGAAAGGGGTCACGGTCATGAAAAAAATGTATACTCAATGCTCTCATGTAAGAATTTTACACAATTATGGATAGTAGAAGTGACAACTTGCATGGCATGAAGCCATGGCCTACCAAGTAGACAGTTGTAGGAGACTGGGAAATCAACAACGAAAAAGACAGTGTGGATAGTTTTTGGACCAACAGTAATAGGTAATGTAATGTGACCGAGACATGGGTGGACAGAACCATCATAAGCACAGTGATATAGAAGATGGACTAACGTCATGAGTGGAAAGACCTAAAGCTTCAAGGAATGACATAGGACACAAGTTAAGTTCAGATCCATTATCAATCAAAGTATGCTTAACAATGACATTATGAATACGAGAGATGATATGTAGAGGTGGGTCATTATCAAAAGTGTGAACATCAGTGGGAAGGTTAGACTTGAATACTATATGTGAAGAAAATGCATCAACAAAGGCTTGATAAACCAAGTCTGGATGCATGTCAGCACGAATGTGAGTAGTAGCAAGAAAATGTTGGACTCTATGTAGTAAATCAGGATTTGCAAGAAAATAATCATTGATTGAGATACTCATGATGACCAAACCCTAGGATGACAAGCAATGAATGAAGAAACTAAAAGTGTGAATGAATGAAAGTGGGGTTCACCAAAATGATTAACTAAAAATGTGGAATATATGGATACTAGTTAATCTAAGCTATGAACAACTGTAAATAAAGTAAATAAATGTTGTAAACAAGTATGTAAAGATGACCCAAACAACTATGAAAAAGGAAATGCTAACCCTAATGTGCAAGAGAGAAGAGGAAAGAACTCAACTGAATAGAAGATGCTTGTGGGACTGTGTCACAAAGGTGACTGTGGAATCTAGAAGTAGGAATGACTATGCAGAGCCCCGAAAAGGATGGATCTGGGTTCATTATCTGGACTGGAGCACCTGGAGAGGGACTGGGGCACCTATGGGTGCTCTGGTCTGTAAAATGGGTGCCCTGGTCTGTGTAAAAGCTCTAAAACTGATCTTCACAGGTTTGGTAGATGGTCTGAAACCCTCGTTGTGTGTCACATCAACTTCATTGTACTGCTTCAGATGTCGCTGATATTCCAAGATGATGAAAAGACCTGCAAAAGACCAAAAGGAGTATCAAAACCCTAAAAAAATAAGAATGCAAATGAATGGGTCAGACTGACCTCAGCTGCCACAATAGTGGGCTTACTAACTGAGTGTTGCACTACATTTCAGACCCAAATGTAGTTCTGGTGAGTGTGTGCATAATGTGCCCTAGGTGCTCTTGTGTCAGTCACACTTTGTGAAGTAGTGAGCAATAACTAGATGTAGAAAATGTAATAGAATGTGTGCATGGAATAGAATAGAATCCTCCCCCTATGTTGTGTGTGATGCAGATGACCTAGCCTTGTGCCTTGTGATGGAGCTATGTGGATGTAAGTGATCTCCAATGCAATAGATGGATGCAACTCTAGATGGATGATAGTAGTGACTAGTGCTTGGTCCCTCATTATGGTCTCATAACTTTATATTTATAGGGTTCTCTTGATCTAATTTTGTAATTAACCCTGAAATGGCCGACCACCAAAAAGATAAAGATCTAAAATGGCTAGAAAGAGCCCAAAAAGTGGTGGGAAAGTCAAAAAGGATCAGGGCACCCCTGGTGGGACCAGGGCACCCATGGGTGCCCCAGTACTAGCCATGGGTGCCCCAGTCAAGGCTAAAATAATGGAAAATGATCAAAACAGACTGGGCATGTAGGTGTAAAAGGTCGGGAATGATGAAATAAAATAAAATAAGATGGCCAAAAAATGGGGGTTAATTAGTACTTTCTTCACTCAAAAACCTTCTAAATAGTAGTATGTTATGTTGCTTAATGCTCTAATAAATATCGTGCATATGATAGGATATGACTACTCCACCTCCCTCCATGACTACAAACAAGGATAAAACCACTACAATAAACTTTCACAAACACAGAACCCTAGATCTCACCATATCATCCAAAGTCACCGAAAACTCTGAATGCATGTGAGACCCTATAAAATACCTCATAGCTACTCTCATCTACCACCATGTATCATCTGGGGAATCACACGGAATCACTCACCTACCATTAGTAATCACAATATGAGATACACATCCTCTAGTGTCATTGTCATCTCTCTAGTAGGAATCCAAAAGGTACATGTGTTTGTGCACCATCTCTCACAGAGTGTTTGATCAAATACATATTATGAGGCACCTCCCCCAATCTAGTCACATGTCATAGCCTAAATCAATCCAACACATCCCACTCATCCTCCTCTAGGCCCAACCCCAATAGTGTACTCAAGCGTTCCCCATGTAAAACTCATGAGAATGAACATCTTTTTGCACAACACAAAAGATCAAAAAAACACATATTAGTTTCTCAGCCAAGAAAAAAATCATCAAGAGTAAATCTATCTTTATCCCCCATTCGGGACAAAAGCATCCTGAATCCTGGACACTATCACCCAATACTGGGACGGCAACGCTCAGAACCAGGTGATACCATCCAAAGGAAAAAATCAGCCCCACGGGTGTCATTTAAGACAAAAACGCCAAGATTCTCAAAAATTACAAATTTGTTAAAGCACAAAAACTCATATAATATGACCTAGTCTATCTTCAAAAAGTAGCACTTAACAACTGATCTGTAGTTTACGTCGATATAGGGGTAGTAACCAATGGTAGATTATCCTAATCAATTAGTTTCCAAAGCTAATTACATCAATATTAGAAATAATCATTAAATAAATCTAAGGAATGTTAGATAATGAAACAAAGAAATAACAATGAGGAGGAGTAGAAGACAACTGATATCTTGATTCTTGTGTTGATTTGGACTGGCCTGATGACTAAAAATGGTTGGAAATGATTTGACAGAGCCTCAATATTAAAACTGTGACCTGAGTAGTTTTCTCGAGTAGGGTGTATGGTATGTCCCAAAGCTTACCCCTGTTGTGGCCATTTTTGTATACTTTGGTCCTTTGTACTTTCAGCCTCTGCAACTTCTTGAACCTGTTCACTACTTAATGTTCCACTGATGTTTAGAATCTAGACCTCTGACATTGTCTGATGCTTGCTGTGCAACTAATCCAATTTTCAAAACCCTAAATGGTGAGAGAAAGTCTTGTAAAACAAAAGTTAGGTGGGTTATGGGCACTCTTGTGCACCGCCAACATCGTCACTACTCTGAAGAGGGCTCAAACCACACATTGTTCCTAACTAGCAAGTGATATCTAGAATGTATGCAACCAAATTGATAATCATATTCTTACAAAAATGAAACTGTACTTAGCTCTTGCCTTAGCTTGACTTGACTTTGATAATGTGGCTCTTGTTCTTACAGACCTAATTAGATGACTACCCTTGCAAGCTATATAGATCTCAAGGGAGTCTTGGAGTATCTTTGCTAGTGATTGCTCTTAGTATTAGCTCATTAGGATGTAAGGTGTTAAGCAGAATGAATGCCCTCCAAATGAGAGATGAATAACTTGCTTATATATGTGTTCTGAATTTGAAAAACTCAAATACGATTGACTAGAAGTTATCAAAAAAATTGAAATCAGGAAAATGACCGCTGGATGGAAAGGGACCAAAGTGGATAGGACATGCCATAACATATGGATGTTATGGCCCTTTTTAGGCACTTTGATCTGGGATGCGTGTGCGAGTACTTTGAAAACTGGGATTGTAGTATGTGAGGCTATAACCTAGTTTTATGGATTGATATGACTGTTATGCGAACAAATAGGTTGTGTTTACTAACAAGAATGAGTGGGTTATAGCTAGGGATAGGATAATTGATCAAATTTGAGCAAGTGTGGACTAGTGCAAGAGTGTTGTACAATTTGTGTTGATACAAATCGTGAATTACCAAAAAGAGTGTCTACAAGACCAAACACTAAACAATGGAATCCGAAGTCAATGTGGAAGAATGTGTTGCATGGCAGTGAACTTCAATGCAGTATTGGGAGGCGTGATCCATGTACATAGTCGATATAGATCTTATCCAGTTACAAAGTTGGACATGAAGACACATATTACAATGCAAAGCATAGGTAAAGTGACACAGTTGACATAGAACTCAAGCACGAAACCATCCACGTCAAAGATAAAGTCACTGGAAAAGATACAACAGTGTTAATCACCAATGCACATACCTATAATGCATGTTGGATTAATAAAAAAGGTGTCGGATCTATAGCTAGAGGTATGCATGTAGATAACACTTCATTCACAATGAATGCAAGAAGCTTTGAAGAATGTTAAATGATCTACAGACTAGTAACACTTCCCTCTGACATCCATATCATATCGAATTGTTAAGGCATAAGCTTTGAAGCCCAATACTAATTCTCCTTCATATGATTATCGACCTTTGGCTCCTATCACTATGTATTTCATTGTGAAGATCCACGTCTCACAATATATGTCAGATTTGTTCACTCAACAATTGTACATTTGTAACCTTAAGCATTGATGAGAGGCTCACATTAAAAAACTCTCATTTTTAGACTTCGTCACACTCCCACAAGTTCGGTTCTCACCTGCTCTGATACCAAATGAAATGTTTGGATTAGTTTAATCCAAGTTAACTCTAGCAATAATTCTCCTTTATTAATTAAGTTTCAAGATTTACCATATTAGGTGAGTCGTTCAAACAACACATAATACCACCATATTAATTTATTATTATACAACACACTAATATATTTCACATTAGTGTAATCATCCATAATAAACCACCTATAAAAAAATGTGAGCACTAATCATGATAAATTCCTAACATGTTAATGATATTATGATCATTCATCCATGGATGAATAAACTTCTAGACATCGAGCCAAAGTTAGAGATTGGTTATTATCCCAACGGTCCCAAGAATATATCTTTAAATCATAAAGGTCCAATGAACTAGATACGCACCATTATGAATGAGGATCTTAAATGAAACTAAGGCAATCATAGTATATCATGACAAAGAGGGGGAGATTATTTCATTAATGTAACTCACATGTATAGTTGTAAACCATTTAAACTAACCCAAAAAAATGCATACTATACTTTGTTTCAAAAGGTTAGGACTTTATAAAACGCATTTATCAAAGGTCTAAATCAAGGCATCCAAGAATATATTGGGCCTCTAACTCTTCAAAATCATTGCTAATTAATTAATATAAGACCCATAAGCACATGTACTAATAATAATAAGATAGCTACAAGTCACATACACAAATTAAAAAAAATTGTGATCCAGTGAACATATTCAAATGTTCCCTAGTGTTGTGATCAAATATCAATTCTCCTTTATTTACTCATGATGGTCGGAAAGAATCTCTCACCTTGAAAAAAACAAAAGGGGCACAAGAGGGACCTACCATATCCCCTCCAAGCTTGCTCCCCACAAATAAAACAAGCACCTAACAGCCATAAAACAACCTTTTTAGTTTGAGGGGTGGTAGGCATAAAACCAACTTGGCCACTGTAGAGGACCAAGTCAAGGAATCTTGACATATAAGTAGTAATATTTCCCTGACAATAATGATAAATCCTGAAAACCAGTGACCAGCGTTTTACAATAATAGGAGTACATAAATGTTTTGTATATGGTTGGAAATTGTGGGTTATCAATGAATACATCATGTTTTTTCATTTCAAAAATGGAATAGTAAGTGATTTCATTTCATAAATATTTAAAATTATAAGTGAATATGCAGTGATGTGATGATTAACCTTTGAATAGTCAGCGTATAAATGGTATAAATGTCCGAATAAATTAAGAATCAAATCCATAACCTACCGATCACTATTACAACTATTTATTGTTATGACAATCTCAGAAGCCGTAACACATTAATATTGATTGAAATGTAATTGACTAATCTACTGAATTTTTATTTATATGGGCTGACAGACACTGAAAAGAAAATAACTAGATGTTATGTCCTCTGGTAGCTCTTGATCACATGGTGCTTTGTGACTTGTCATGCATCAATATGACAGTAAATTAAAATCGGTTCTAATAATTTGCAGAGTATAAATATCTAAAGCATATAAATATCTAAGTAAATTAAGAATCAAACCCATGACTTGCGGATCACTATTACAACCATTTACTATTGTGACATAACCTCAGAAGCCATAACATGTTAATATTGACCAATCAACTGAATTTTTATTTATATGGTCTGACAGTCAACGAAAAAAAAGAAACTCTGTTATGTCCTCTGGTAGTTCTTGATCACATGGTGCTCTGTGACTTGTCATACATCAATATGAGAGTAAATTAAAATCCCTTGTAGTATCTTGGGTATAAATATCCAAGTAAATTAAGAATCAAACTCATGACTTCAAATCACCACTACAACCATTTACTGTTGTGACATAACCTCAAAAGCCATAACATAATATTGATTGAAACCTAACTGACCAATCAACTGAATTTTTATTTATATGGACTGACAGACACTGAAAAAAAACAACTCTGTTATGTCCTCTTGTAGCTCTTGAACACATGGTGTTCTGTGACTTGTCATGTACCCAATATGGCAGTAAATTAAAATCAGCTGTGATGGGTACCTACCATTTGTTATTTTGAGGGGTGATTCAAAAATAAATGTAAGTAGGAGCATCTTTATAATTTCCCTTCAATATTGGCAGAAAGTTTGCAGCAGTTTAATAATGGCAGAAAGTATGGAGCAGCTGACAGAGAGGGACCTTGCTCTTTAAATGTGATGAGTGACTGGCCTCTCTGTCAGACCAACGTTCATGCCTTGCAGTCTCCTGATTTGGACATGTACATTTCATTAAATTAATGATACACTCATAACATTGTTTAATGGAAGGCCCGATACTGTAATCAATTTACAATGGTAGAAATTGTTTTGATTCATTGAACAGAAACAACCCCTTGTTTTTTTTTTTTTGAAGTGTTTCACTTCAATTATTTAGACCCAAATGATGAAAGACCCTTTTTCTTTGTATTTTGTATTGTTTCTATCATGATACTTCATTTTCCAATTATAAATATATTAATCGATAAGACTACCAACCTTAAAACCAGCAAACATTTGCAAAAGGCTCAGAATGGATTGGAAATGTATAAAGGTGAACAGTAGGTACATATAAATAGTGCCTACCAGCAATGTGGTAATGGACACATGATCCATGGTTCCATCCCTGTCAAGAAGCAGCTATAGGGACGGTCCAACAGGCCACAACTAGACCCATGATCCTTTCCATTTCAATCATTTTCTACTTGTTTAGTGCTGTACCCACACTAGTGACACCACAACAACATTTGTCTTTGAATATACCAATCCAGAATTTTAAACAATAGGGACGATTAGAATTTCCTTATAAGTCGTCCTCTCTTTTTGGGATGACAAACTCATGGCACTGAAATCCAAACCTATATTACATATTAAAATTTAGAATTTTCTTCTTTGTAATAAGGAAAGATAATAGATTTAACACTTTCACAATCCATAAATTGAATCAGAGGAATTTTTATGAATTTAAGGAATTTTTGAGAAGAAAATTTTATCATAATTCTTTAACTCTACTTCTCAGTTCATGCACTTTTGATATTTTCTCCATGAGAGTTCATAAAATATTTAGGTGAGAATAGTAGTAAGAACTTAAAAACCTGGAATATATATTTCTTCAATGATTGTACTATAAAGATAATAATAATGTCTAGAGACACCTAACTATGTTTCAAATAAGAGGCCTGCATATTAGACCCCTTGTAAGATTTGAACTTGGGGTTTCTATTTCATGAGTATAAGTTCTTCACCATAAGGCAAACTCAAGTGTACATAATATATTATTACTTTTGATTTATATGACAACAAAATAAAAATATAATATATATTGTTAATTTTGTAAAACAGCCAGTTTGATTGCAAAGTGAAGGATGTTAATTACGCTGTTGTCGAAGTGAGAACAACAATACATATCAACAGTAAATCAATAGTTGTGTAGAAATCTAATACATGATCGTCGATAAATTTAATCATGACGACCATGAATACCTTCAACACAGCCAGCCACTTGATTTCAAAAGGAAGGGATGTTAATGTCTAACAAGCTAGACCTGGCCTTCCTTAACTGTAAAGAAGATGTAGATGCTAGTTAGTCAGACTAGACTTACAAACTTCATAACCAACTTTCTCCAATCATTTACTGGACAGTAAACTTGCATAGTCTCTTTGATGTTTGTTCTCATCATCATGTTTGAAGCAGTTAATTTCCTTTAGCAACAAATTGCCTACTTATGGAACATTTGTCTGAATTCAAACATGATGCAAAGGATGATACCATACCCAATTTAAAAGTTTTAAAATGCCATGTGTAAGCAGCTCTAGCCTCTCTCATGTGATGCGATTTTGGAAGCATTCAGTTCTCATTTAATTTCTGTACTTGAAGTCAATTCTGTAGATGACAAGTAACTTCTGTTTGTATTGAACACTTGGAGATATATACATCGACCCAGTTCAGTTGAGGACATGGGCACATTACCCATACGAGCAAATCGTCACTATAAGTACTGATATGGCACCTGATTTAACATTTCCTGCACATCATCTTCTGTACACAGCAAATACTACCATTGAAAACTTGTACTCATATCCAATAGCTGTTACTGTCTTCAAAAACATCACCTACACCCACATAAACATTTGACCCCACAGGTTTTTAAAGCTGAACACAACACCAGATAAAACAGTAGTACTCTGATCATTTAGTGTGACCTGCATCTCAACATGTTTTTTCTTCTGTTTTTTTTCTGTCACAGTGAAGTGTCTTAATCAGGAAATAAGTAGCACTGTTGTTCGATGTTACAAGAATTCAAGATTACCAAAAACCACCTTTTTCTCACCACATGTGCATCCAATAGAAACCAACTTCCGTGGGTAATAAAATAATAATTTTATAGGGCAGACTATATACTCATCTAACTCATTTTCATATATAATTTTTTTTTTACTTTGAACGTGCAAGAAGATGTGTAGCATTAGTATGAGGGAAAATATCAATCAAACGTCAAAATCATTTAGGTGTTTGTGTAAATTTATAGGTAGAGGGTAAATTGTTTTTAAAAATTAGAAATTATATTATATATTAATAAAATATAAAATTTTAAATTAGAAATCTAAATTTTAATTTATAATATTTATAGTTTTAATTTTTATTG
This sequence comes from Taxus chinensis, assembly GCA_019776745.2. Taxonomy (NCBI): domain Eukaryota; kingdom Viridiplantae; phylum Streptophyta; class Pinopsida; order Cupressales; family Taxaceae; genus Taxus; species Taxus chinensis. The sequence continues at coordinate 141,268,145 of CM034157.1, forward strand.
TTTGATTTAAAATAAAATTACAACTTCAATTTTTATATAAATATATTTTAGAAGTTTTATTTTTTTTGGAAAAGGGTGAAAGTGTTGGTTTTGGAAGGATCTGCATCCTTGTACAAAAACCCTTAAGGCTAGATAAGACGTTGAGGCATTACAAAGAAAATTTTGTAGGAAACAAAAGAAAGAAGGCCAAAAAGGCACAAAAGCGAAGAACAAGAGAGAAGGTTAAATAGAGAAGCTGAAGCAACGACTGCAGCACAAGAGACTTAATCCAAAGGATCACGAACCTGAGATCTTAATCTCATATTATGGAGAGTAAAACATTTCTTTTTTCAATTTACAATTGTCCATCCATCACTCGAGTTAGGATCCGAGTTTTCATCTAGATGGGATGGAAGCCGAATACCAGACGTCTCTTTGATTTCGAAAATTGATGAAGAATCCACACCCCCAAAAGGAGTGTCACCACCTGTTTCGCCTTTCTTGTCTCCATCACAAGGGGGGAAATCTGAGTCTCAACCACCTGCTAAATGTTTTAATGCTCTTCACTAACCTCCACCGAATCTTCCAAATAGGAAGTTGATTCATCCTCAACCACTAGCAGGCTAGGGTTGGAATCCTTCCACCAAGAAACTTTTTCCTTAAAATGTTGCTTTACTTTCTGATAGTCGGTAGCAAGATGACCGAGGGCAAAACATTTCCTACACCTGAAGGGCAAGCCTTTGTAGTCAAGAGGTTGTGACCAAACCATATTCAAAACTTTAATATTAATGGAAGCTGAAAGATCCAGAGCTGTATCCAGATCCACTAAGATTCTCACATTAGTAGTATGAGAGTAAGATTCCGTTTTGGAATCAATGGATAAGAACTTGCCAATATCAATAAGACACTCTTTCTCCTAGAACTGCAGCTGGAGATGAGGTAAACGCGCCCAGATAGGTTTGACATTGAGAGCAGTCGTGAGGGGGTTAAAGGTCGAAAACCACGGTTTCATCAACAAGTGATGATGTTGTAGTTCCCACAGTTTGGAGATGATAAAATCCCTATCATCAGTTGATTTGAAAACCACAATAAAAAACCCCTAGCGTAGGGGTAAATGTCCACCTTACCAGACAAGAGAGGGCACCAGTTTGAAGAGATCCACGAGTGGAGAAGTGGCAATCCAAGCCAGAGGTTGAATCAGCAGATCAAACCCCTATTGGAGAAGAAATCTTCAAACTCTAACATAGAATCCCCAAAAGAGATCGTTGGAATGGATTTAGCAACAGAGAGCATTATAAAAGCCAATGCAACAGAGGTCGCAGCATGCAAGAAAGAGGGCTTCCCCACATAACCACACGAGGAACCATGCCGCCAACGTCAAAGAGTTTATCCACCCCCTGCACACAATCCAGAGCAGTCGAAGGCACAAAACCATCGCAACCACCATTATCGAGGGCCTGCGTGCCCAAAGAAAAACCAAAGAAATGAAAACCTATAATGCCGACACCACCAAGAGGAAGTAGAGCAGGTGACGTGGGGATAACAAGCGGCTAGGGTTCGCGGAGCGAGCCATTGCAACTTTTCCACGTTTGTAAAAGGGCTTTGGTAAACCTTGGTGAGAGTCAAACCGAAGACGTAGCACCATGATCATTAGCCTAACTCTACGCCTCACGAGACGTTTTCATCACTGATTCGACTATCCTCCACCCTTAAAAGGGTTTTGGTGAACCTTGGTGAGAGTCAAACTGAAGACGTAGCACCGAGATCATTAACCTTACTCAACGTCTCACGACACGCCTTCATCACCAATTCGACTGTCCTCCACCTTTAAAAGGGTTATGGTAAACCTTGGTGAGAGTCGAACCGAAAATGTAGCCCCAGGATCATTAACCTAACTCTACGCCTCACTACACGCCTTCATCACCAATTCGGCTATCCTCCACCCTTAATTTAGAATATTTATTACTTCAACTTTTTATTTTTAATATATAAATTTGAAAGGAAGTTTGAAGTCCAAACCAATTTCTTAAAGATTTTCTTATCTAGAAATAGATATATTTATTAACTAATTAATAAAATTGTGAAAAACAAGATTTTATTGTACATTTTCAAAATATTTCTTATTACATTTTTAGTTTTTATCATCTAAATTACAATAATGTATATAATTTTTATTCTTTATTATCTAAATTGTGTGATAAGCCCGTGTAATCATAATTTCCAGTTTGCATAAATGATAAAAAAATTAAACCATAAATAGATTAGAAAGTGATCGTTTTTTTTACCTTAAATATTATCTCATTCTCATACCTCTCCACAATATTTAGTGTGGCTTTTGGTTTACCACTTTATCTTCTATTTGTTTTTATTGTATAAGTGACATCCACTATAGATATAATTTTTTGAGATACACCGGCCATCCAATTAACTTGTTATTACATTAAAATTATGTTTTCAATGGCGGCTAATAATATTTTATGGAGTGACTATTAAATAATAATATTTATTGTTGAATTTTTTAAAATCTATTTTGTATAGTTTGATAAGTTTTCATGAACAATTTAGTTGTACCAATAGTTTGATAAAAATTTAATCAATAGGTATTATACCAATCTCCATATCAAAGTAAATCTTGTGTGAGATTTTTTTTAGATTCTTTTGCTTGGCAATGGCTTAATGCAAAACTTTTATATATACATCTAGTTTATAATTTTATATATTTCAATTCAAAAATAAATCATAAATTTTAATTGGAAACTTATCACTATGTTTGTTATCTAAAAAATAAAAAAAACAAAGTATATAAATGGTCTACAATAAAAATGGAACTGGCACTTTGTTGGTATTCGCTACCTAAAAGAAAGAGCAGAAAAAAATTCTCCACAAGAACAACATAACTTAAAAAAGCTCAGTTATGACATAAAAAAGAATACAATACACTATCAGTGCTTCTAAGAGGAGCGCATGGTGGGTTTACCTCTATCGAAATACTTTACTACATGTTTGTCAATGCCAACCTCATCTTTTACATTGTCATTGAGCACCTAATTCTTTTGCAAAAAGAATCTTAACCATGCTCTAGGAGAAACATAACCACTTTCCTCCAAATTATACATGATTACGTAACTAACAACAGCCTTAGTTGTGCTATTTACACAATGAGTAGGTTCCTAGAAGTATTATGTTGTTGTCTATATATTTGCTTTATGCATGTCATCCGCTCTTCCTCCTAAAATCTTGAAAGAACAAGAATTTGGACGGACTTGAAGATTGGTAATTTTTGTTTTACTTTATGTATATTATTAATATTGTGTTTATATAATATTTACTTTGAAGTATATTTTGAGTGTAAGTGCTAATTATTTTTTGTGATATGCATGTCGGGCATTAAATTGGAAGGATTGGCCCATGACAACATAAATCCAATCTATCATAATTTTAATGTCCATGAGGTTAATGCCACAATGAAAGTGGCCCTCTTAAGTCATCCATGACAACATACAAACCTAACATGTTATGATTCTTATGTCAATAAAATCGAAGCCATTTTTATTTTACTTGGACCGCGCAACATACAAATCCAATATGTGATAATACAACTCTAAAATCCTCACTCACTCATTAATTAATATTGCTTATCTATTTATTACTAAGTGCTTAATGTGTCTTTTATTTCTCCACTAATATCACTTAGTGGTGCCTTATGGGATTTGTGTTTATGAACACTAATTATTAGGTAGCAATATTGCCTAATAAAGCAAATGCATGTTTTGTGAATGGGGGGCATGTAACAAGTTGCACGTATATTGCTTCTTATATTAGTGAAATAGCTTTAACCTAGTTTCATATATCCCTTTGAAATAAGAAAAAGAGAGAAATTTGCAATTGTGTGGGTTGAAATTTTAGATTTTGGTTTTATGCACTTGATAAGATTTTATCTAGGGCTTGCAAAATACAATTAATTTAAGATTTTCAACAGTTTATATTTATTATTTTTTGAAATTAAAATGAGTAGAATATTTATATAAGGAAAATTAATTTGCAAATCTTACACATGTTTCATCATATAATATATCACATAATGTGATTATTTTCTTAGAATATAATTCTTTATTGTTATTGGATTTGTTACTTTATAATCTAAGAAGACTATCAACATAATATTATGTTTTATAAACTATTTTATAGTGTAAAGAGAGTGAACATATGCATTATATACCTTAAAAGGGTCTTTCCTTTCCAATCAACATAATAGTATACAATTTTAAGTGACTAATACCTCTAGATTGTGTGTTTGTTCTTTTTTGGTTAATAGAGAATTGACAACGGGCGCCATCATTATCTACTCTTGGATTAAGGATATCAACTACTAAGATCTCTATATTGTGTTCTTTTGTTGTTGCATGTCTCTATCATGATCTACTATCAAGATAGGGGTTCGATTCCAGAAAGCTAACCCCATACCCCCACCTCTCTTTGATAAAGTTGGACCAAGGTGAAAGAGACATCTAGATTGTGCGCCCTAATGATTTCATAATTCATAAGCTACCTTATAGTCTCATAAGTGTCAACATAATCTCATTTTTTATAAACTATTTTATAATTTAAAGAGTGTTATGCATCACATACCATAAAAGGGTAATTGCTTTCCAAACATAACAATGTACACCTTTGTAAGTAACTAAGACCTCTAAACTATGTGTTCTTTTTTTGGTCATACAACAAATTGGCTCCATCACTATATATTCTTGGGTTAGAGATATTAATTACTACTATATCTAGATTGTGTTTCTTTGGTTATAGAATGTCTCCGTCATTATTTATAAGAGGGCATGGGTTCAAGTTTTAAAAGCTACCCCAATATCTTAACCTTTTTTCGCGAATGCTAGACCAAGGTGAAGCCGTGAAGCAAGCCCACAAGGTATAGGTTTCAAACTATTGACCTCTAGTTGGCAAGTCTCTTAGTGTCTACCTATCCTTTTCTAATCTTATTTACTTTTATTGTGAAATACACATTCCTTAGGTACTACCTATATGAGATAACCAACATGCTTCCACGTAGTTCAATAGTTAAGGGATATTTTTATTAAGTGGATATGTTTTGACTCAGTGTGAAGTAGTGAGAGGTATTCATTCTAAAAAAACTCTAGAGACTCAAATCATTGATATCCAATATGCATACAATCAATTTGCTTCAAGTTAGTGCATCTATTATGACAGAGTCGAATTATTGTTTCTCACGTATACATAACTGATATACTCATAGAAATAACACATTTGTTTCAACTTGGTACATCCATTCCAACAAAGTCATTCAAGACTCAAAGTATTGAATTAGCATACAAATATGGTAGGTATACTTTTATATATATGTATTGTAAAAAAAACTATTCAAGACTCCAGCCATCTCTATCCCTCTGAAGTCTGAATTTTACACTAATCTAAATTAATCTATAAAAATTTCTTTATGAACTAATAGACTAGCATTCAATATCAAAATACTACATTGAAAATCTTGAACTGAAGAGATATTCCTTTTGTTTTTTCCCTGAGAGAACAATATGCTCTTCTCTCCGTACTATTAAGGCACATTACAAATTCTTTATTCGGTGTTGAAGATATCATTCGACCTTACAATTCCTCTCTGTATTACAGCATCCTAAGCTTTCTTAGCTTTTAACCTCCAGTTAAAAGTGATGCATGTCTGTACAGAATGAAATAAGGTAAACAGAAAGGTGCCAACAAATTTCTGAATCGTATCTGACACGAGCTTTCAATTTAAAAGCTGCACACTTCAATGCCATGAAAAGGCAGAGTCATTGGGCGTAAAGGCAGACACCATTAACCTCGTGAAAAAAACAAACAGACACCTAAAAAAAACATTAACATATACTGTTAAATCTGCACGGTGCAGCCTATAGAATAGTATTTCTAAGGCCTCCCTGCAAGCGCATGTGACTTCACCCTTATTAAATGAACAGTCATTAGCTGTGTGTTCCCTGAAAGCACAGCCTTATCTGCCACTGACCCTCTTATTCAATAAACTCGAGGCAAATTACACATTCCCAGATGATACCATTACCTGCTGCCACCATGGGATAAAAAAACAAAAAAAGAATTACACCCATCTGTCAGTTAAAACTTTAAACCATACCACCATTTGCAGCAACTGTAAAATCTCATAAACCCAAGGTCCTAGTATTTACCATTACCTGCTGCCACCATAGAAAAAATTGTCAATATTTAGAGCTATTGTAAAAACCGAGAGGCCCAATGTCCTAGAGTACAAATACTGCTTATTTTATCCCCATGGTGATTCCATCAATACCTGCTGCCATCATTGAAGAAAACAAATACAAACCCAGTTGTCAGTTAAAACGATATAACCATCTGATGATTTCGTAAAATCTGACAGACCCAATGTATTAGAATAGATAAACTGCTTAATTTATACCCATGGTTGGGGATTCCATCAATTCCGTGCATCTTTCTTTTGTTTTATAACAGCCCACCCGTGTATGGATTTTTATGTACCCATTACCCAATATCTAGGGTGGCTACTTATTTCAGTCATGGAGATCTACCATCTTGAGATTTCCACACACTAACATTAGAATCAAGCAATTTGACCCACTCAATATTTACCAGAACCGAGGTCGCCTCTTTGACATATTTAAACACCCACCTGATATTCTCATTCATTAAGTCCACATTCAGTTCAATAGAAAACAAATATTTTAGCCTTTCCTCTTTATTCCTTGCTGCTGCTTCTCTGTCTATACTCAATGCGATGCTGAGATAGTAGCATAAAAGGCTTCAGGGGTGTAAGTAAACGCCGAGAGCTTAATCTTGTTCTCTGTGTTGGAGCAGCATGGGAGAAGCTGGCCATTTTCAGCTGGGTTCTGTAGATGGTGCCTCAGGTAGCAAAGATGTCAATGGCGGTATTGCTCAAGATCAGAAGAAGAAGAAAGCTGAGCTCTGTCTTCCATTCTATAAGCTATTCTCTTTTGCTGATACGTATGACTTGTTTCTCATGTCTCTTGGATCAATGGGGGCAGTCATCCACGGCTCTGCCATGCCTGTTTTCTTTTTACTCCTTGGAGATTTGATTAACGGGTTTGGGAAAAATCAGGGCAATACTGCTAAAATGGTTGATTTAGTTTCCAAGGTTAGTGCTTTCCTACTTCATTTCCAGTATTGACAAGAGTAGGCCAACTCCCACAATTAACATGGCGATGGGTTTGCGTGGATTGTGTTTGCAGAATGCATTGAATTTTGTCTATCTGGGGGTGGTGGTCTTGTTTTCCTCATGGGCAGGTACATAAATGCTTTACACTGCAAGGTTTCCAAGTAGTTGCGTCTCTTGAGAAATTCATATAGGCTTTTGAAATCCGATTGAGTATCCTAATACTGAGACAACAAAGACACGGTCATATGGATTTCTATCACAATTTGTTTTGCAGAGATTGCTTTTTGGATGCATACTGGAGAGAGGCAGGTGGGTAAATGGAGGAGGCAATACTTGGAAGCACTGCTGAAGCAGGATGTGGGATTTTTTGACACAGACGCTAGAACAGGGGATATTGTCTTCAGCATTTCCACAGACACTCTTCTAGTTCAAGATGCCATCAGTGAAAAGGTTCAGTTATTTCTATTGTTTTTCTTTGGGTAATTTAAATGCAAATGTGGGTATTTTCTTTTATGCATATGTTAATCTGTATACTTTTGTTTCCTGTATACTGATCCAAAAAAAAAAATTAGGCCAAAAGCCAAGTCCAGATTCATGAGTCATTACTTAAAATTGTGTTGAAGCATAGGATGAGATACAAAGCTACACCTGCCAACAAATGTATAGGAAATACAAAATCTAGGCGGAGATGTAAGTTTGCATCTATATACAATTATAAGAAACTCCTGATTGCCCCATTATATAATTTGGATTGAAATCGGTATCATTAACCATAATTATAGACATGAAAAAGTGGCTTTAAGGAACAGGCAGCCCATTAAATGTAAACCTGAAAGTGTTAGTTTACCGTCTTTGTTATTTTAGCTGGTAAATGAATGTTTAGTCATTGCAGAATCAGGTGGGAAACTTTATACACTATCTATCAACATTTATGGTCGGGTTGGCGGTTGGAAGCCCATTTGATATAGTCCTGATCTTGTTAGCTTGATGTCCTTATTTTTCAGCAGCTAAATGAAAGTTTATTTCATTGGGGAAACAGGTGGGAAACTTTATACACTATCTATCAACTTTCGTGGCCGGTTTGGTGGTTGGATTTGTTTCAACATGGAGATTAGCTCTTCTGAGTGTAGCGGTTATCCCTGGAATCGCATTTGCCGGAGGTTTATATGCTTACACACTAACAGTATTGACATCCAAGAGCAGCAAGGCTTATGCAAATGCAGGCAACATTGCAGAGCAGGTATGGTATGAGAATTTTAAATTTATTCTTAAACCGCATTGTCTCATATGCATTATGGTAATGTCTCGATTTGTTTCTCAGTATACACGAAAATGTTCCCAAGTCCTAGTCTAAATTTGTTTAACATGTAACAGGTCATTGCCCAAATCAGAACCGTCTACTCTTTTGTGGGAGAAAACAGAACCTTAAAATCCTACTCAGAAGCTTTACAAATCACACAAAAGTTAGGGTACAAAGGAGGGATGGCCAAGGGATTGGGCATAGGATGCACCTATGGAATAGCATGTATGTCTTGGGCACTGGTTTTTTGGTATGCAGGAGTATTTATTAGAAATGGCCAAACTGATGGGGGCAAAGCATTCACTGCTGTTTTCTCTGCCATAGTTGGTGGAATGTACGCAATTTCTATCCTCTGCAAGTTCTCTTTTTTTTATAGATTTGAAGATCCGTGAAATGAAATACAAATTAATCTTAGCAAGTTGGTGACAATGTGTTTGCTGATAAAGAATAGTTGATTTTACAGTAGTTTAGGACAATCATTCTCCAATATTGCTGCATTTGGAAAGGGAAAAGTAGCTGGATACAAGTTGATGGAGATCATCAAACAACGGCCTACAATCATCCATGATGTTTCAGAAGGAAAAAAGCTAACAGATATCCAAGGCAATATCAATTTCCAAGATGTTACTTTCAGTTATCCTTGTCGGCAAGATGTGTTTATCTTCCGAAATTTTTCTCTACAAATCCCACATGGAAAGACTGTTGCAATAGTAGGAGGTAGTGGATCTGGGAAGAGCACTGTTATATCCCTCATAGAACGTTTTTACGACCCCAATGAAGGTGAGTCATTCTGACAAAGTTTTGCATATTCAGATACATCTGAATTTACTCTTTAGGTCTCATACACATATGTCTGAAAACTGCATGGTCTATTTTGTTTCAATTGCTTGCCCGACCAGGAAATTGGGCCCTTCATTTTCAAGATAAAATATAATCATTGATTCTTTGCAGGACATGTCTACTTGGATGACCATGATCTCAAAACTTTGCAATTAAAGTGGCTTCGTCAGCAGATTGGACTGGTTAACCAAGAACCTGCATTGTTTGCTACAACCATACTTGAAAATATAATGTATGGGAAAGAGGATGCCTCTGTGGAAGAAGTTGAAGAAGCAGCAAATGTTGCAAATGCACACAGTTTCATTACCCTACTTCCAGATGGCTACAACACTCAGGTACGAAGTATGAACCTCTCTTCAAAATTTATTTTTGAAATGCTTTATTCGTAGATAAAATCATGAAGTCACAGTTTGTGATTGTATTATGACCCTGCTTCATAATTTACTCTCAATTTCTAGCATTCATTTAGGGGACTATGCCTCTATAAACCAATTAAACTGTGGTAGTAATCACTTAAGGCATTTAATAACTTTGCTCAATACACTATCATCAAATCTTGTTTAATACCTGCTGCTGATGCACATAGACACTATTTCACACTCAACAAAAATTACAAATGATGAATTTGAACCGGCAAAACCCATTTCTTCAGAGCAAAATTTCAAAAAAGAGTGGCAACTATTCCACTCATAAATGTATTAGCATGTCCATATTTCAAGAAATTCCTTATACATTTTGTGCACATGCAGGTTGGGGAACGAGGGGTACAATTATCTGGAGGTCAAAAACAAAGAGTAGCAATTGCCAGGGCAATGTTAAAGAATCCTAAAATTCTCCTCTTGGATGAAGCAACGAGTGCTCTTGATGCAGGATCAGAAAGCATTGTACAAGAAGCTCTTGACCGTCTAATGATAGGAAGAACCACTGTTGTTGTTGCTCATCGTCTATCAACCATTAGAAATGCAGACATCATTGCAGTTTTGCAGCAAGGTCAGATTGTTGAAATAGGAAATCATGAAGAATTGCTTGCCAAAGGCAGCAATGGTGCATATTCATCAATGGTTAAGCTCCAGGAGATGGCTATGACAAGAGATGGGAATCTTCCTTTAAGGAAATCAAAATCTACACGCCTCAGCCATTCATTATCGACTAAATCTCTAAGCCTCCGTTCAGGTAGCTTAAGAACTCTTACATACCAATACAGTACAGGAGCGGATGGGAGACTAGAAATGATTTCAAATGCAGATGCAAACAAGATTAATAATTTACCTAGAGGCTCTCTCTTTAGGCTTCTTAAATTGAATGCACCTGAATGGCCCTTTGCTCTACTAGGGGCCATGGGATCAATGTTTTCAGGTTTAATTAGTCCAACTTTTTCCATTGTAATGAGCAATATGATTGAAGTCTTTTACTACACTGATGATAAAGAAATGGAGAGAAAAACAAAAACATATATCTTTATTTACATTGGAGCTGGTCTTTATGCTATTGTCGCATACCTGTCTCAGCACTACTTTTTTGGTATTGTTGGTGAAAATCTTACAACAAGAGTCCGGAAGATGATGCTTGCAGGTAAGTCTAGCAACACACTTTTCATTTATTAGGATTGTTGGAAGACTAACAGCATTAGTAGGCTTCTTTATCCATTTGGTGAAATGTAAAAGCATGTAAGACTTTAAGTACACATTCAATTTGGGGGAAAGCATGTAAGACTTGAGACTTAAAAGTACACATTCAAGTAATGCGCATAGAAATTCCTTTATTCAACAATTTGGGGAAAAGCATGTAAGACCTAAGACTTAAAGTACACGTTCAAGTAATGCAGTATGCACATAGAAACTCCTTCATTCTCTCTGAGAGTTTTAAGTAATTTCCCCAGATTCAATTGGTTTCAAAATGTTTCTTTGTGCAAAATCTCACAACAATCTTTGGTGTTGCAGCAATACTCCGCAACGAAGTAAGTTGGTTTGATGAAGAGGAGAATAACTCAAGCCAGATAGCTTCTCGTTTGGCAGCTGATGCAACAAATGTTAAATCTTCAATTGCAGAGAGAATCTCTGTTATTTTACAGAGCACAACTTCATTGCTAACTTCATTTATTGTTGCTTTCATTGTGGAATGGCGGATGGCTCTGCTCATACTTGCCACATTTCCTCTTCTCGTCTTCGCAAATTTTGTGCAGGTAAGCTAAACTTGATTCCTTTTATGAGCCAATAAAGAGAGTCTTTAAGTCATGGATTTCAAATGCGATTCATGTGAAGCATCCAAGGCATCACAATAAGTACAGAATTAGAATAATTTAGCATAAAGTAGAAAATAAGTATGTGGACTAGCAAGAAAAATCTCAATAATTCTGAGCTCATAGATGATAATCTTGACAATAAACAAAATCTTCTCTTACTCCTCACTAGAATGACTAAATTACTGATAGGTTATTCATGGGAGCCTTAAAAGGGTCGTTTGCAATCTAGGTCATGTAAAATGTGTTTCTTGTATTTTGAAAAATCTTTGAGATAATAGCGCAAATTTGAGCTTCAGCCAAAGAACAAAGTTTTAGAGAATTGTTAGTAAGGTTGAATAAATCAGTTGTCTTTGTGCCTAAAACTTTGGATCACAAACCTTAAATGTAAATTGAGGAGTTTCACAAAATGTACAACAATGCCAACTTTGAAGCATTTAATTACACAACTGAAGTAATTTGTGAGCTATACATTGAAATGTGCTTATTTAAATTATAGATCTAAAAGAAATTTGTAGACTTTAAAGGTAAATGAAGGCGTTTGTTATGGATTTTATGGAATTGTGGGAAATGTTGGTTGCAGCAACTGTCTCTTAAAGGGTTTGCAGGAGACACAGCAAAAGCACATGCAAGAGCAAGCATGGTGGCAGGAGAAGCAGTCAGCAACATACGAACTGTAGCTGCCTTCAATGCAGAGGATAAAATCCTCAATCTTTTTGGCAAGGAGCTGAAATTACCTCAAACACAAAGTCTTAAACGGGGACAGTTAGCCGGTGCCCTCTTTGGAATGTCACAACTCACATTATATGGATCACAAGCCTTAATACTTTGGTATGGCTCACGACTGGTACAAAATGGGACCTCAACCTTCTCTAAAGTAATAAAAGTCTTTGTAGTTCTTGTAATTACAGCGAATTCTGTTGCTGAAACTCTAAGCCTTGCACCGGACTTTGTAAGAGGTGGAGAAGCATTGAGTTCCATTTTCGCAATCCTGGACAGGGGAACGAAAATTGAACCAGATGATGAAGATGCTGAAAAAGTTGAAGAAACCAAAGGTGAAATTGAACTAAAGCATATAGAATTTGCTTATCCATCTAGGCCTGATGTGAAAATTTTCAAAGATCTGAACCTAAAAATTAAAGCAGGTCATAGCCAAGCCCTGGTTGGGGCAAGTGGCTCAGGAAAGAGCTCGGTGATTGCATTAATTGAAAGGTTTTACGATCCAATTGCAGGTAAAGTTACCATAGATGGCAAAGACATTAAAAAGCTAAATCTGAAATCTCTGCGTTTAAACATTGGGCTTGTGCAGCAAGAGCCTGCACTTTTTGCTGCTACAATATATGAGAATATACTCTATGGGAAAGAAAATGCTGCTGAAACTGAAATTATTGAAGCTGCTAAGGCATCAAATGCTCATAACTTTATCAGTAGCTTACCTGATGGTTACCAAACCATGGTTGGTGAGAGAGGTGTTCAATTATCTGGAGGGCAGAAGCAAAGAATTGCTATTGCAAGGGCTGTCTTGAAGAATCCTGGTTTGCTTTTGTTGGATGAAGCTACTAGTGCGTTAGATGCAGAATCAGAGAGTATTGTGCAGGAGGCACTGGAGAGATTGATGCGTGGAAGGACAACCGTGGTGGTTGCTCATCGATTGTCAACAATACGCAATGTGGATTCAATTGCTGTTGTTCAAGATGGTAGAATTGTGGAACAAGGTAGTCATCAGGAACTACTTGCTTCTACTGGACCATATTCCCGCCTCCTAAATCTTCAATGGCACAATGCTTAACCGTGACATAATTTCTCTTATATTTGGTTGCTGTAGATACAGAGATGATAAACCCATCTCCATCGTATTGTATTTGATAACTTCTGAGTGTGTTCTGTGTTATGCTACATATTTTTTCTGTCTTGATTGATGATTTACATTTTCTTCACAATTTTGTACTAGAAGTGTTAACCTTCTGTGAGAATTTTTTCAGAACTTTTTATGGGAAATATTGAAAATAGCATTCCTTAAAGCCATGCCTCCAAAACATAGATACTAGCTTTTTCAATTCATATCCCCCAGTTGCTTGTGAATACACCCTTAAGGATGTCCACCAGACTACTCCTCATTCTTAAAAATGAATATATAAATCTTTGAATTGTTTGATGTAATTATTCTCATTTAATACTTTCCAAAATGTGTCTCTATTTTCACCATTGCGAATGGAAAAGACATCTGTTTCAAACATTCAGATATTAACTGCTGTCACTGCAATTTCAGCAAAAAACCAAGATGTTGTTGGCATTTCAATTAGTACTTTCCTCATTCTTAAGGACTTTGAAAATAGAAATATGTGTATATGCTTCTTGATTCAGAGATGTGGCCAGTCCTGTAAGAATTAAATCAACAAATGGCTTTATGACTTGCAAAACTAAATAGAAGCAAAGCAAAAATAATAGAAAAAGATCGATGGTTCATCTTCTTCTTAGATGGAATCCAGAAATTCAGAATTGTTTTTGGTAGATGAAAAATGATGGTGTTTCCCCTCTTGTACACAACTTAATCTACTCATATTTTGAAAATGATGAACCAATACCTGCACTCATACCTGCACATGTACATTTAGGCACGAACAATGATTACTATGATATTCAGCCACAAGCAGGCCAATTTGTTGGTGCAAATGGTAACAGTGCTAGTTATTTTATGAATAAACATTTAAATTGTTCTTCCAAAAATTTCTTCTTTTTTTTGACAAAAGGTGAATTAATATATTAGAAAGAGGTGTTACAACAAGGGATGCAAATGAGAAGACTGGTCATCAGAATCAGACCAAGCAGATACAGAAAAGGTTGCATAGAAATAACCGTCTTGGGTAGAAAATTACACTAACATAATTGGAAACTGTTTCTATTTTTTCTGGAATACTTTATGATGCAAAATCAAAGATATGTGTTCACTTCGGAAAAATACACAAGTGGAACACAGGAATGCTTTGCCTACCCCAAAAGCCGTAGTTTGATGTACTCGATTTTTTAGGTACTTGGAGATAGGGACAAAATTCCCCTCGTCTTCCCCCACCACTTGGGATGTTTTGGCTCCACTTAGAGCCATTCCAATGAGGCTTACCCTCTTAAGGCCCACTCAAGGAAATGTAGACGTCTCAAGGCCTTGTGACATTCAGCACTTCCCATGATGTCTTAGGAGATGCTGAGGCATCCCCCAACCATCCCAAAAACAAAACTCAAAAACGATAAACAAAGTGTTCCACCATGACCTTCCCCACAACACCTATCCCTAAACTCTAATTTATTCATTGTGCTTGTTTGAGAGGAATAGAGAGGAAAGGAGAGCAGCAGAAAGAAAGGGGAGAAATTCACAGGCAAGGGATGCAAAGTACAACATATTAGGAGCAGGTTAGAGAGGTAATTAGCATTTTTGTAGTTTACTCTATTGTTATGCATTTTTTTTTTTTTTGTTTTTGTGGCATTTCTTTATAATTTTGTTGAGTTTTTATGGCTTTTCTTTTTCATTTTGTTGAGCTTTTGCGGAATTTTCTTTATCATTTTTGAGTTTTTAGTTTATTTTTTAAGTATCAACAAGCTACAAAATGAGCACCATTAGTGATGAGGAGATGGATATCAACATCCCATTTTGGCAAGTTTTTCCTAGTTTTCCTGAACTGGAAGAGTTCCTTGTTCAGGCCGGTCGGGGGCAAGTGCAGTCTTCAGGAATCACCCCTCGACTTCAGTTTCTACAAGTTTGATAGTGCACCCAGCAGTGGGACCTAGTCTATGTTACTCCTCTCCGCGAAAAATACCTAGCAACAAAGACCCTCTGCTGTTTACATTTAGCGATAGCAAGCCGAATAGGGAATTGGGGTGGGTAGAGAAAGTTCAGTTGGTGGTGCATCCCAATTTGATGGCCCTCACCTTTGTAGAAGCAATATACAAGGGGGTCATTCAAACCATCCAAATTGCCATTGCACTTTTTGATTGGATACAAACAAGGAAAAGTAATCTGGGAAACAAACTGTTACAAATGCAATATCTACAATTTCAACTAGAATGAAAGCATCACCAAGATTAATGCTTACCTCTTACAAATACCTGGACAATGGATATAGTAATGTCATATTCTTTCAGGCATAGTATTTGACCATTGCGCACTTTCGCTTGACATACGAATTGAAGGTCAGCCATTCAGTTGTCCAAGAAATTTGAAAAAATGAGTCCGAATGTTAAAATTTTGATCAAGAATTGATGCCAAGAGGTTGATAATATTATCTACAGCCAAATGTTAAAACTTTGATCAAGGACTGATGCCAAGAGGCAGGTGCTATACATGCAACCAAATCATATGTATACAGCGGTCAAGAAATTGAAAGAGTTGGGGCCAAGCTAAAAGAAATAGAATCAACAAATATCCCAGGAACATCCATGAAAATGCTTAACACTATCAACTAACTCTTTTTTTTCAGAAAGCTATCATTGGCGATGCCTTGCTCACTTCATTGTGGCAAGGGTATCTCCCTATGATAGATTGCTTTCAGATAGCTCTTCGTAATTAGTTCTACATTGAGAATTGGAGTGAATTGGCAAATTTCCAACCAAATTGTGAACACCCAAATACCAGAAACTTCATGCAAACAGAAATCAAGTAATATGGAAATCTATAACATGAGTATTAAATTAATACCATTAACCAGATTGGATTTATGACTACCAGTCATCATCTGGTTTAACACATTATTATCAAGCAAGAGTAATAATCTTGTTTCACTCATGATGAAACAAATGTGGCTTCCCCAATATTTATGTCTTACCCTGAGAAGTTCAAAGAGGTGGATTGGTATATTTATTCAGATTTTATCCTCCTCCTAACAAATGCTTGGGATTACTCTCTTAAAATATATGGAAAAAATGTCATTATGATACTCGCTATTCATGGAAGTTAACTCTACATAGTTTAAATATGCACCATCAAAATTTCTAAAAATCTAACCTTGCTATAGTGCTACATATCTTGAATTTCACGCTTATTAAGCAATTTTTCTGGGGGGGGGGGGGGGGGGAATCAATTAATAGCCTATCTTAAATTTAAGTCAGAAGTTGGTTGTTGGTTGCAATGTCATGAGTGTGTTCACTTTTAATTTCAATGTTAACTTTGATGTCTATCTGATCATCACTTAAAAATCTTTCTTTTTTAAAATATCAATTGAAAAACCATAATATCTTGTCTAGATGGTGGATTTTGGGGCTCTTTTTTGCTACAAATATTTTTTCAAGCCTCGCATCATTGGTGTATCTAGATTGGCACTATTTATCACTAGTGGTGAAAAATATACCATGAAAGAAATGAAGTTATCACAACAATAGATGTTTGACAAAAGGGGTGGGTTGTGATGATGTGATTGTGTAAGGTTTTATGATATTAAATTTGGCATTCATCAAAGTAATTTTGAGCATAAACATTTACTTAGACTCTCACTTAAAAAATAATTTACTTTTTAACTTTGAAAATTCAATAAAAATATAGCAGTAACTTGGTCATTACTATTGAGTTTGAGGGCTTTTTTACTATAATGATTAATCAATGATATATGAGAGTTACAAGAGCAGGGGCGAATGGAATACTCACAGTCCCACAAAAAAGCCACGAGGGCACCACAAAACGCCCAAAGGGCCAACAGAGAACGCCACGAGGGAAAACACGAGAACTACATAAAACCAAAGAACATTAAGCACATGTCGCCACTCCTAGAGGAGGAGGATCATCCCGAGGAGGGATGAAAGCTCCACTCGACGGCTCAGCCGAAGGAGGATCAACCTGCCAGCCATCCTGATCAGGCATTTGCATCTGCAGAGGCACCATAATTCCCCAACCAGGGGGCAGAGAGCCAACAAAAGTCTGAACTCCATGCGGAGGAGAGGCCCAACGCAAAGAACTTGCCACAACCTTCCCCTACGGAGGAGGACTCCAGCCCCGACTCTGACGAGGACGAAGCTGAAGGGCGACCCGGGGAGAGGCGGAGCGGTGGCTGCGAGAGTGGCTTCTACGACGCGGTCCTTGCGGAGGTGGTTGACATGGTAGAGATGGCCAAGGTGGATGCAGCAAAGGGTCAGGAGGGACCTGACTCATCATGCAAGGAGCACTCCCCCAGTGTGCAAGCAATTCCTGCAGGTGAGAAAACTCCAGAGCAACTTTTTCGGCTTGAGCTTGAATCTGTATGTGCACAACAGACAAAATAACCACTTTATCATTAGTGGAAAATAAAGCAACAATTTGATCATTCTGGAATATTACAAGCTTTCCAAATTTGAAAGAGAATACAAGCTCTAAACAAATGCCACAGAGTATCAATATAAGTAGGCCAAGAACTGAAATCTCCAAACAAAGCCATACGCCAATGAAAGAATTCAGGGTGGTAGGGTTGAAATAACGTATGAATCCAAGACCAAATGGCTTGAGCATGGGAACAAGACCAAAACAAATGCTTAAAAGATTTAGGTCGAGAGCAGAAGGGGCATTTAGGATTGGGAATTCCAATGTGACTAAGATGCTCACCAACAGGAAGACCCTGATAAATAAGGCACCATAGAAAATGGTTGACTTTAGGTTCCAACAAAGGGTTCCAAGCACGGGAAAGCCAATGAAGCCAAGTAGTCGGGGTAGATTGCAGACCCCAGCAGGCATTGAGTTTGGAAATGGCAGGCGAAATAGGACTCAATAGTTGGTAAATGGTGTATGCATTATAGTGAAGAAATGCAATATTATGATTCCACTGCCAATCTTGCCACCATGCATCCAGAGGTTTAAGACCCAGTTTATGAAGCATGACATCTGACATCAACTCTTGAATTCTAAGGATAGACAGAAGGTTGAATTGGCAAGATTGAATTTCATCTTGAGCTCGGGCCAGGAAATCCAGTCTCTGTGGGAAACCAAATCTTGAATGGTGTGAATCCCTTTTCGAGATAAACAGAGAGCTTTGATGCCCATAGTTTCAGTAAGTGAAATACTATCTTCCGTGATAATGGGAGACCACCAGATATTCTAGGAATTGAAAGAGAGCTTGGTGTGAAATCCATCTCCAATCCAATGCAACAATGGTTTCACAACTTCAAAGGCCTTCCATATGCTTTTGGCGATGAAAGTGCCAGTAATCTTAACAGGTGCCTTGGTGATAATTAAGGTATGTAACCCTATATTATTCCAACATCTTTTTCCATAAGGGGAACCTGAAGCAATGCAATGGTGAAGAAAGAATTTTCCAGGCTTGATTACGTGAAATATGTCTCACCACTCATTTAGAACATAAAGCGATGTTTTTCTTATAAACATCAATAATACCCATGCCACCTTGATCACGGGGTAAACAAAAAACCTCCCAAGTGACCCGATGAAAGCCAACTGAACCAGAACTTTTACACCAAAGGTAATCCTAGAGCATCTTGGCAAGTTTGGCAAAGGAAGCCCGAGATGGGCACCAACAAGCAGAATAGTAAACATGGGTGGAAGCAAGAATCTTGGTACACACCTGAAATTTACCAGCCAATGAGAGAGATTTGGAAGACCACCGAGAGACCTTATGCTCAACTCTGTCAATCACATATTGCCATAAAGTTGCAGAATCACTATCAAAGGAAAAAGGAATGCCCAAAAATTTAAATTGTTCTCCGCGCCCAATCCACTTCCAGGGGTAAGCTTTTCAACCAGTTAGGCATAGGCCAACAACTTTGCCGATAGCCCAAAGTTTTAGCCATCTGAATGTTGGATCCTGAAGCAAGACAAAAGATGTCAAGGCATTCAAAAACTTCAACAAAATTCTACTCATTTTCAGCAAGGGTAAGAAAAGAATCATCAACAAAGTGCCCATTAATGAGCTGAGTAGAATGATCTGGAAAAAAATTCCCCGAATGCGACCTTGATCAGCCCATTTAGCAATAAGATATCCAAGAGCATCGATGGCTAAGACAAAAAGAGCAGGCGCAAGAGGGCACCCCTGTCTGATAGAGCGGAAAAGGCCAATCGAAGAGGATTGTTGACCATTGATAGTGAGGCAAGCAGAAGCATTGGAAAACAGAGTTTGGACAGCCGAGGTAAAAAATTTGCCAAAACCTAAAGCTGTGAGCATAGCCATAATAAAAGGCCATTCAATATGATCATAAGCCTTTTCAAAGTCAATTTTAAGAAATAAGGGTCATTGCAGAGACAAGTGAGCCCATTCCATTCCTTCCCAGACCGCAATGAGATTATCCAGAATATAGCGACCTTTGACAAATCCCGTCTGCTCGGGTCGAACAATCTTGGGTAACAGATTGGCAATGCGAAGAGCAAGGGCCTTAGCAAGAATTTTGTAAGAAACATTCAACAAAGTGATAGGCCACCAACTAGTAATCAACTCTGGATCGCCCGCTTTAGGGATGAACTTAATGTTTCCTTGATTGATGAAGCTCCCTAAAGAATTGGATTGGAGAGCTTCATTGTAGACCCGAAGCAGGTTTGGACCAAAAAAAGACCAAGTGGCTTTGTAGAATTCACAAGGAAATCCATCCAGTCCTGGAGATTTATCATCGACAAGACACAACAGAGCAACATAAAGCTCATCTAAAGAAAGAGGGGCATTGCATCGAGCACGATCATTAGGAGAGAGCTTGACAGGAACCACCTCAATACATTGTTGCAAAGTGGCAGCTCGCTCATTGGTGGCCTCTTGCACTTGGAAAACTAACTGATAGTGTTCCACAAAGGCGTTAGTGATCTCGGGCAAATCTGTGAGCCAACTCTGAGCAACTTGAATAGCTTTAATCTGTTGACGAGCATGCTTGGCATGGAGGGATTTGAAAAAGTGCTTAGATGCTTTGTCTCCCACCTTGAGCCAATGTAGCCTCGACCGGATCTGAGCTCCACGGCCGAGTGAGATTCCATGAGCTTGAGCTTATGTCAAATATCAACAACCTGTAACTGAAGAGGGGTGTCGAAAGGATTGGATTTGAGGAGAACAAAGATCCTCCTGAATTCTTTGTGTAGAGCTGAGTCTACTCGTTTACACACTCGAGCAACCTGCTTACCAAATTGGCGGAGGAATCAGGTGTGTGCATTGAATCCACTTCCCACCACTCAATCCAGCTGGTAGCAAAAGGTGGATGTGGTGCCATGTTCCAAACTTTAGCAATAAGAGGGACCACCCCCGAGTGACTCAACAAGGAAACATTAAGAAGGAATTGATTTGATGGGACTTTGAAAGGGGCCCCACGCCAAATAATCTTAAAAGAGATCAGATGGTGATCTGACAAAAGAACATCTGACCACACTGTGACAGGGGAGAGGCCTTGCATGTCAAAATCAAATATTTGTTGCTGAGAGAGAAGTACATGATCAAGCCTTTTAAAAACCTGATCGCATCCTTCTCGAAGATTGGTCCAAGTATACCAAGCTTGAGACTTAAATTCATGCCGTCGTCTGAGCAAAGGATAAGAAATCCCCCAACAACTTTTAAAGTAATACCAAGCCGCATGCTCACCGACACACCAATGCATAGGGAGGGCGTTGAGTTTGTCATCAGGATGTTCAATCATATTAAAGTCACCACAAACCAACCAATAAGCAAAAGGCAAGTTATCACCTAACCATTTCCATAATGTCATTCTTTCTGTGCCATCATTAGGAGCATAAACATTAAGAATACCAAAAGAAAGATCATTAATTGCCATAATCACCCACATGACCTGATTTGAAGGATCTTGGCCTGAGGAGGTGATTAAGGTAGAAAATTTTGGGGCAATGGAAATACTAGCACCACCTTTTCCATCAATATGTTGAGTATGAAAATGTGAAAAAGCAGGAGCAATACAAGTTAGCGTATTCTGAAGCAAAAAACTAGAAATTTTAATTTCCTGTAAACAAATAATATCCAAGCAGCTTAAACGTTGGCAGGCTAACTGAAAAAATACTTGCGAGAGGGGTCTGTGAGACCCCTAACATTCCAAGAAATGAAATTCATGAAAAATCAAACATGTCAAACTCCCCCTGACCGTCTGGCATGCCATCCTCCGAGCCAAGGATTGCAAAATTATTAGCAAGCGGGATTGGTCTAAATTAGAAATCTCAACATGAATGGAGTGCGTTTAGCCCCATTATCTCCCGCGCGATCCATGGGACACCTCCTGAGGTGGACTGCATGAGTGACGTAGAGGAAGAGATGTTGAAGCTAAATTCCTAGAGTTCTCCATTTATGAAGGCAAAACTTGGCTCTGAGAGGGATTGAAAGGAATGGAAACCGACGAGGGGGAAGGACCTAGACCCAACTTATCCTTAGATAGAAGAGGGGAAGGAGAAGGAGTAGGGGGCACCACAGAAGTGGATTTTACACCTGAAGCCTTCTTATTCCCGACTACAGTCCAATCATTAGTCGGTTGATCACCTTTAGGCTTAGACACTGAGGGTTGTGTCACCACTGGTTTAGAATGAGCTAGAAGAGGACAATCGTGAATGCGATGGTTTGGGGCTTGACAATGAAAGCAAGTGTTGGGGAGGTTGAAATAAACCACCTTTTGAGAGATACGCAGGGACCCAACTTGAATATCCAGGTGGTCCCACAGATCTTTCGCAAGGTCAACTTCGACACAAACCCATTTATTAGGACGAGCATAAAAAATGCTCTTGCTCATGGCATATCACCCTGCCAATGGGTTTAACTATCTCTGGAAGGAAAGACCAGAGATGAATGGGGAGTCTAGGAAGCTCGATCCAAACTGGGATTTTCAAAGAAACCTGGCTGGTGGGGCTAAAGTCAGGAGTCCACTGAGAAAGCACTAAAAGGGTGTTGCCTAAATACCAACAAGCAACCTTAAGAAGGAGGGCTTGGACCTGAGAAGGCTCACGAAATGAAAAGAGATAAAATCCCTTGGTGAGGTTACGGATTCCTGAAACCAGGATACCGTTGGACTCCCAATGGTTCTTTATCCAGTTTTACAGGTAAGATTATGAGGGGATGCGGCCAAAGAAATAAGCAATAAGGCAATTGTTACGATACCATTTGACCACATGGTCTAAGAATTCATCATAAATCACAACATATGGGGATGATTCAGAGTCCATACCTCATTGTAGACCTTCAACACAAACTTTTGAGCATGCTTGGTCTTTTATCATGTGGAGGTCGTGAAAGCTTTTGGGGAACATGTCCTCACATTCTTTTAGTAGGGGAGAGAGGCCAATAATGGATCACCCTAAGCTGAGGGGTCCACAAAATCAATTGTATGCCATGTAGGTGGCATCGCAGATAATTATTTTGATTTTGCACCAATATTATTTTGATATTTTTTTATCTTGGGAAACAATTGATTTTGTGGACCCCTTATCTCAGGGTGCACCACTGTTAGCCCCTCTCCCCTATTAAAATAATGTGAGGACATGTTCCCCATAAGCTTTTGCAGCCTCCACATGATAAAAGATGCAGTTATATAAAGATGATACAAATAAAACTAATACAAATGTCTTAAATATATTTATCTGAAAAATGTTAACAGATATCAATTTCCAACCATTTATTTTGGATTTTTCTTACACCCTAATTATTAACTAGTATAAAAATCTGAAATGCATCTATTTAAAAAATGGCAATACATATCCATTTCAAGTATTTTATTTTGAATTTTAGACATATAACATTGATTAATCACCAAGTTTTGCAAATAATCACTGATTTTTGCAAAAATAAGTGATTATTTCCCCTATTTTGTCTTATCTTAAATTCAACATTTAATTAACAATTAATGGTGTATCTTAAAATGAAGGTCTATGTTACAATTATTTACCTATCTTCAATTTCATGTTTATGTGACGGTAACATGGCAATTGCAACTTTAAATTTGATGACCATTTGACCATCACACGGGAGTTTTTCTTTTTTGTTTGGTGAAGTCAATCCAAAGATCACTATATATTGGTCATATCATGCAGTTTGGAGCCCATTGAATTTTCACCAAACAGTAGAGTTCAGAACCCAATTTTCTTTTCACAAAAAGAGTTTTTCGAGCACAACATGGGGGGGGGGGGGGGTCTAGATTGAGGCCATTTACCACCAATAAATGGGAAATTCTTTGAGAAGGTTTAATTAATCAATGTGGTATGTTAAAAATTATAGATATGTTCCATTAGATTAATATCTCTCAACGTTTTTGAGATAGATGTATTCAAGGTATATGCACTAGTTTATATATCAATTTCAATGCAAACATTAATGACCCTATTGTGTGATATTTTTTTTGAACTTTCTTTGTATGATCATTCAAAATGGTGGTAGCCCTATCCCTAAGAGTGAAGTACTTCCTACCTCTCATTGTTAAAACGAACCAAACTAGATTTACTAACACTATATATTTATATGCATATATATGTATACACACACGCACGCACGCACGCACGCACACACACACACACACACATATGTGTGTGTGTGTGTGTGTGTGTGTGTGTGTGTGTGTGTGTGTGTGTGTGTGTGTGTGTGTGTGTGTGTGTGTGTGTGTGTGTGTATGTGTGTGTGTGTGTGTGTGTGTATGTATGTATGTGTGTGTAAGTATGTATGTATGTATGTATACATATGTATACATGCATACACACACACATATGACAATGTCATTAATGTCTAGGAAAATATGTGATTGGGTAACATGGGATCACCTCTCAAGCTGTGGGACTTGGGCTTGAGGTGAACCTCCAGAGAAGGTTGGATTCCTCTTCCTAAACTAAGCACTACACTACTCCTAATGCAATAAAAACAACTACCTAGACCTATACTAACATTTCAAGGGATTAGGGAGAGAGATTTGCAAGAAATAAAACCTAAATTAGAAGTGGTGATGCACCAAGAAAGGGTTTTGCTAGACAAAATTATGGCTTGCCAATGAAGAGAGATGATCATGAGGAAGAATGGGAAAGATACATCACATAGTCAATTTACATACAATACTTCATTCCTTGATAAACACAATGACCTTCAAAACTCTCAATGAAAACACTGGTTGCACAGTTCACCTGGAAACATGAGAAAGGAAAATAGAAGCAATAAAATGATGTCAGGACACATAATTATCACAAAACATAATTTCCATTACTTCAAGCACTTGCACATGCATCATTACAGTAGGGAAAGGCATAAGTTGCCATTACAATTTTAGAAGAAAGGCTTGAGAACCTAAAAATTCACAATAACTCAACTTGTGAAGAGAGGGGAAGCTTGGAAAATGTCTAATCCTCTTTTGGAAATAAGCATTCCCTTTACATTATATAGAAATTTTTGAGTTGTTGAGAGAAAGAAGGAAAAATCCCTAAAAACTAGGCAAGAATGTAGCAAATAATGAAATGGGTCAACCATGCTTGCCTCATTAATTGCAACTCCACCTTTCTGAGGCATTATTCATCAGAATGAGGAAAACCTCCAATTTTGGAACACCAAAACTTCTGAAAATCCATTTGATGATTCCATTGTGTATTCTCACTCTCCCGATTCCAACAACTATAATTTTGTAAAAAAATGGACAATCGGGGAGGAAGTTATGGTTCCTGAGAAAAAGTTCACTTTTTGGGTATCCCGGGCATTATACTCTCCATCTCAGATCTTTGATAATATTCCAAATGACTTGATTTCCTCCAAAATTAAAATTAATATTTTAATTAATATTTTAATAAACACTTTTTTGATAACTTTTGAATGATGGTTTAAAATTTTATTATTTGGCCAAGTTCTCATTGTTGGTTAGCTTAACACATGGCTCACCATGATTAACCAATCTCCATTGTTAAGTATCTTGGCCAGCTTGCATTTCATGATTTATTGGCGAGTTCTTCATCTTCCCTTTTCCACCCTCTTTTTAATTGCTACCCAAACAGGTTCCCTTGACAGCTACATGGCTTCACCCGAAACTTCTCATTGATCTTTGACATTCTTCATTATTGACACTCCTGGTCCAAGAATCCAACACTCCCAACATCTCATTCGACCTGAGAACTCATTTGTTTGCATGAACCGAGCATTCACAACTTAACAAATTTTACCTTTGAACTCAGTTCCAGATCAGTTTACATAATACATCGAGTATTCATTATCCTCCACTTGACTATTCCACACATTCCCAAAACTCCCTTCAACTCGCCACGTAGCATTGAAATAATTGTCAGACATCTTCCTGAAACCTCAGGCATTTGACTCAAAATGATTCCTTGAACTTCAGACTTTTGATCCCATCAAAGTTCCCCAACTCACCACGTAGTTCAAAATCTCAAATCCATGAATTCCCAAACTTAGAACAAATTTCAAGAGTTCGGAGCTTCTCCTAAACTCATATTTCAAATTTGAGCCAATAAGCTTCATCCGATTGCATCTCCGAAATGATCTTATGAATCCCGAAAATCCAAATGAAGCTCTGGATGACTTCAGCTAAAGTTTCAGCCTGAACCTTTCAACATTTCTATCAATCCACTTTGCACCGAATGATCTCCAAACATGATCATTCCTGCTGAAAGCCCAAAATTCAATATCTAAAGCCATAACTATGATTTCCTTGATGCTCCAAGTGTGAGCTTCCTGAGCTAGCCCTTCCATCTTTAACCGACTCTTCCCTTTCATTGTCTATCCAAGATTGATCAAACGATGCTGTTGAGCACTTTCGTTTCTTTCCAACTTCAACTTGGCCCACCATCAAACTTTCGGATACTTCATCATTCACAACCAAGCTCACCCAAAATTCCGATTTTTCATTGTCTGCTTTGAACAACCTCTTTCTCTTAATGGCTTATTTAGCTCATCGAAGACGCCTTCTTCTAACATTGACTAAATGTGTCCTTCTGACTAGCCCTTGCTCAGCCCCTTGAGCTTATCGCCATTGAGGTGTAGTGCTCTCTGCCTTCTCCAATGATGCCATTTTCCAGCAAACTTTCTCCGATTCCAACTCGATGGACCCAACGAATCTATGACCCTGCTCGACGTTGAAGCTCTGCCATGCAATGAGTTGAATTCTTTCCTCTGGCCAACATTGCCTCGATTTCAAATACATGTCATCTAACACGTTTGATTCACCTTATTGACGTCAATTCCGAGCTATCATTTCCATCTTGAGCTCAATGAATCCTATAAATTTGATTTCCGAGCCAACATTTACTGATTTCAAACACTACGAACTTCGAGGAGTCCATCCACTATTCAAACTTTGTCTCACTGATTCATTTCATTCAAGCTGATATTTGCACCATCCTTCTGCTCTACACATAACTAATATTTGGCATTGAATTAGTCTCCCAAACACTTTTACATCAAGCCAAGTTTTCATTCATTCTTGATGTCCTACAATCATTGACTCACCTGCAAACTCCAATGATTTACTCACTTAATGGCCCATTAATTGAATATTACTTACATGCAGTTGCATTCTAGATCTGTTGATGCCTATGAGCTAGTCTCTTCTTAAATCCATTCACGTTCAAGCACCAAGCTCGAGATGAGCTGCCAATGAAACTCGACCCTCATCATGCCAACCGAGCTAGCTTCTTATGATCATAATCATTGACCTATTAACTTGTCCAGCCACTAAGATAACCTCACTTTTCCATATCACATGTCAATGGAATTTTTTTAACCATTTGGAATTTTTTAAATTCTGATAAGTCAAATTAGCCAATTTTAACATATAATCATGCTTGAGCATTTTATAGTTTCAAAATGTTAAAACTCCTGCTTCCAAATTTGAACTCACCTAGAGCAAAAAATTTGAACATTCTTGAACAGGATTTAACTATCTAAGAACATCATGGAATGCTAAAAATTCTAATAGTTCCATGAGGACACCATGGACATGAATTATCCATAAAAAAAATGAACCATGTTGAAAATTTTTATCCCAGGGTGTTACCCCTGTTGTCCATTTTTTCTCCAGGAGGGAAAAATGGATAACATTTTTGATGACCTCTCAGGGATGCTTTCCTGTTAAGCATTATTCCAGTAGTCTTCAGCATGCATTGGGCATGGAGTCTTTGATATCCCAAAACTGATCCTGAACTTGAGTAGACCATTTGACCTTATCCTAAATATGATGTTGTCAAATATGAAGCACATTGGAACTCATGAATTCCTAGAATGCACATCACATTGTAGATATTTAAGTAAAAATTTGACAATTTTGGGACATCATGGAACTCTATTAAAACTTGAATCTTTCCTTCTTCTAAAAATTCCACTTTTGACATGTTGTGCAAGAGAAATGAAAAACACAACACACAAAAAACTGAAAACCATACATGCTTCAAATGAAACATGCAGAGTGTGCTAGGCACTTATTCTACTGAAAGAAAACCTATTCCTACTCTATGCTAACTGGAGGCACATGTGAGCTAAACAAACCCTGCAACTGGTTGTGCAAAATAGCTTCCTTTCCTCACAATGGGAAGCCATGTAGATGATTTGACAATGGACATGGCTGAGACTGAGAGTGAAAAACTGAAACAAGCCCAATTCTCCACTTGGTTCACCAAGGCATCAACTGGAAAGAGAAAGTATGCCTCTTTTAGTTGCTTTGCATTTTTTTTGTAGAGGGATAACAATTGATCCTTGGGGTTGTGAAACTCATCCTCACATTCTGAAGTGAATGTGATTGGACTTCTCTTTTGGCTCCAAAGAAGCCAAATACCTTATGGGACATGGTCTAACCCTTTGAATATGATTTCTACTCTGAGATTCAACTTTAACAAGGAAGTTTCCTTGAAGACATCCCTGTATGAAAGGTGTTTCCCATGTCTGATTTCCCCCTTGTTTCCCATTTACAAACAATTGATACTCCATTTGGATGAATGGTAATGAAGTGATGTTCCCTTCATTTTCTTTTCCTTCTTGACAAAAAGAATTCCTCTACAACAATGCAACTCTTTGGACCACTTTGCAACCTCTCTAATGAAGTCACTTGAAAATCTTTGCAAGTGTTTGAAGCGTACTTATCATACAGAAGTTCCACTCCCATTTGAAGACAAAGTTGTTCTACATCTTTAATCCCTTCATCCCACATGAAACTTGAAAAGATTAGATTCATCACCTGTTCCTCATCTTTTGAGGATTATTAGGAGCAACAAGCAATCTTCAAAAACTTCTCCTCCAAAACTGGTTCATTAACCAAATCAGGTTCCATAATTGAGAGCAAGAAACTCTCAATAATGTAATCTCCATTAAAGCTTCTAAATTTCTCCCAGTTTCTTCCTTCCATAACACTCTCTTTATTTGTTCTAATGAATGTTGTAAAAAGATTTCCAATTCCATCCAAATAATCCTCCAAATTCAATAAAGGACTTGTTTGAAACTAGTTGTGCCAAAGGTTCAACTTCTTCTCCCATGATGTTTCTCTAATTAGCAATTTGTTCCCCATATCCCTCTTCATCTTCAAACATAAAATTTGCAAGATCAAATTCATCTAAGAAGTCATATTTTTGACAAAATGAAGAATGGGAAGAATTTGAAACTTCCTCCATGGTATAATCTACACTTGAAACTTCTAAGTCCACCACGACAAGAATCCCGTTATGGTCAGTTGTGGCATTTGATGAGGATATTGGCAAGTTTTTGCAATGTTCCATAAATGCAACAAGTTCTTGACATGCCTGGAAATTAGGATCATTGCACTCATAAGAGTCACCTTGTACACTTGAGAGTCTTTCTTCTTCAACTTACACATGCTCTCTTCTTCTTGCTCTTCTACAACTGTTTTGCAACTTGTGGGGAATCAACAGTCTCCACAAACATAGTGCCAACATGTATGCTGCACTCTGAACACATAGAATGATCATCATCATCCTCTTGTACTTGTTCTTGTGCAAATTCAGTCTTCACCACCTGTTCTTGAATCTCAACCTTGGATAGAGGTTTGAGTTAGGAGGGGAACTTTCTTGATGTTCAAATCTTGCAGCCCACTCCTTCATATTCTTTGCAATCTCATCTTTACTAAGCTCCTTAACCTTCTCCTCTTCTTCTTCATATTCTTGTTCTTCCCAAAATGGATTTGGGAATATAAGAGGAGAGGTGGGTTAGGGCTCAACTACTTTCCTCACTGTTTGAGGTAGTGAAAGAGGTACAACTTCTTGTCTTGGTGGCCTTTGTAGAAAAGAAGGAATCCTAGAAGAATGAGGAAAATAATATTCATGGTGTAATGGTAGATAGGGGATGTAGAAATGGGATTCTCAACATGGGCAGTAGGTGAAAAGCTTGGAATTTGAGGTTTAGAATGAAATGACATTGGTTGGGAAATAGGAAGAGGACTCTAAGGTGGTGGTGTAGAACCAACCCATCGATAATATTGCATTACATCAAACTCATAGGCCTCTATTTCTTCGATCCAACCTTCAAGCTGAGGCAACATTTCAGTCATAAAAGCAATCTTTTCCTGCAAGCTGTAAAAACTTGGCATAGGGCCAACCCATGGACAAGCTACCTTGAAGCCAATCTTGAATGCCTTCATTTGAGTTGTGGCTCTAGATTGTACCATGCCTACCTCCAGTTTTTGCATCTTAAGTTACAACTTTACATCTTCATCTGTAGGATAGCCTCCATCATCTACATGTTCCTGCTCTTGAAAAGATGCATAGTTAAGTGAACAATCAAACTGACCATGGCTCTGCTCATAGAGATATGCATGTTGCTGATTTTCATCATAAAATGGAGCTGGAGGTGGGTTAAAATAGCCTGAAGATGGAAAGTATTGTTGTTGGTGCAAGTGGGAACTCAACTGTGGAAATGAAACCATGATTGCACAACTTCATGAATGGAAGAAAAATGGAAAGATGTGGAAGAAAATAGATGGAAATGGGTGGAAAAAAGACAGTCTGCAACTCAAAGAGTGGGTTACTTAGACCAATGGAGTCGCCAGTTGTGCTTGGGTATACCTCCTAAGGCTGAAATTTCACTAAGAGCACAACAACTTAATGAAATAAAGTGAACACAAATACACACACCTGTGAAAAATACAATGACTCTTGTGGTCCCACTATGGGCGTGCCAAAAATTGTTATGGTAGCCAAATCACTGCACCCCCCGAATGGCCTGAATGAACATGAACATTCGGTGTGATTGGGTAACATGGGATCACCTCTCAAGCTATGGGACTTGGGCTTGAGGTGAACCTCTGGAGAAGGCTGGCTTCCTCTTCCTAAACTAAGCACTACACTACTCCTAATGCAATAAAAATAGCTACCTAGACCTATACTAACATTTCAAGGGGATTAGGGAGAGAGATTTGCAAGAAATAAAACCTAAATTAGAAGTGGTGATGCACCAAGAAAGGGTTTTGCTAGACAAAATTCTGGCTTGCCAATGAAGAGAGATGATCATGAGGAAGGAATGAACATGCATCACAAACTCAATTTACATACAATACTTCATTCCTTGATAAGCACAATGACCTCCAAAACTTGCAAAAGAAACACTGGTTGCACAGTTCACCTGCAAACATGAGAGAGGAAAATAGAAGCAACAAAATAATGTAAGGACAAATAATTGATCACAAAACATAATTTCCATTACTTCAAGCACTTGCACAATGCATCATTACAGCGGGGAAAGGCATAGGTTGCCATTACAATTTTTAGAAGAAAGGCTTGAAAGCTTGCAAATTCACAACTCAGCTTGTGAAGAGAGGGAAGCTTGGAAAATGTCTAACTTTTTTGGAATAAACACCCCTTTACATTTATAGAAAATTCTGAGTTTTTGAGAGAAAGAAGGAAGAATCCCTAAAACTAGGCCAAGAATTAGTAATTAATCAAGTCAACCATGCTTGCCTCATTAATTGCAACTCCACCTTTCAAGCATTATTCAAGGAATGAGGAAAACATATAATTATGGAATGTAAAACTTCCAAAAATCCATTCTTGATGATTCCATTGTGTATTTCTCACTCTCCCGATTCCAACGACTATAATTTTCAAATGCCTCCTCCAAATAATTAAAATATAATATTTTAATATTTTTTGTGAAACACCTTGTGCCTTTCGGAGGCCCACTAGTTTTGTTTTACATTGGGGAAAGGGTCTTAATGTTAGATAACACATGGCTTGCCAGCATCGTACTAACTGATCTCCTTGTTAATTGCCATGTACTTTGCATGCATTGGAGAGTTCTTAAATCTTCCCTCACCACCCGGGCACAAAAATTGCTACCAAACTCTTTGTGCTACATTCCTGAAAAGCCACCTCATTGGATGACTCATTTGGTTGACCACCTCTTCTTATGACACATCCACCACTATCCAACACTCCCAACATCTGTCGACCTGAATGAAAATGGCTCATTTGCCTTTTGCATTGATCCTACTCAACATTACTTTGACCTAGTGACTTGGGGACCAACTTATGGTCTACATAATACATCAAGCTATTCATTATCATTTCCACTGAGTATGTTGACATTCGGGTTGATCCCTTCAACTCACCGTGTAGCATTGAACTAACCTTCCAGACATCTCCTAATCACCTCAGAATTTGACTTTGGACATGATTGTTGTCTGCATTTCTAACAGGTCAAAGTTGATCAACGAAAGCCAAACCTAGTTTGAATCCCCAAAGACATGAGTTCCGTGAACTCTGAAATTTCAGTGTTCGGGCTTAGGAAAACTTGGTTTCAAATCAGAGCCAACCCTCTCGGGTGATCTCTAAAATGATCTTCCGATCCCGAAATCTAAATCCTTTGAATGGATGACTTCAGACCTTTTTACTATCGGGCTTTTGATGACATTTCTATCCCTCCACTTTGCACTGAATCTCGATTGAACATGACTCAACTCTCAGAAAGTTTCCTCAAATGGGCTTAATATCTGAAACATCATTTCAGCTCAAACTCACTTGTATTCTCGACCCATGTCACGCCTGAGTTCACCCTTAAGATCTTAATCAATCTATGCAAGAATCATGTGAGCCAAGATTCTCATCGCAATGTATGCTGTCGAGCACTTAGACCAACTTGTTTCTTTTATGACTTAAACATGGCACTTCACAGATACCTTCTCATTGAAACATTGATTCACTAGCATCATGGCCCGATCCCATTTCTTCATTATTGCAATTCCATCAAAAAGTTTGGGAATGGCTTATTTAGCTTCATCTCAGAGAGCTCTTCACACACTAAGTTGTGTCACCATGAACCATGATAGCCCAAAGTTTGTTTACTCACCCCTTGAGATATCTCATCTAAGGTGTAGGCTTTGTATAATGAGATTTACCACAAACTCAAACCTGATTCCCACGGACCTGACGGCTCTATGACCTTTCTCAACAACAAAGCTCTATCATATAATGAGTTGAATTCTTCCCTCTAGCCAATGTTGCCTCAATTTTGAACACATGTCATCTGACACCTTTGATTCACCTGATCGACGTCAATTCTGAGCTATCACAAGACCGAGCTCAACGAATCCTGCATTTTATTTTCAAGCCACCATTCACCGAGCTCCAAACACTACGCTTTGAGGAGTATTGCACTATTACAAGCTTGTCTACTAAGTCCTTTCATTAGCTCTTATTTACATCATGTATTCTGGGCTCTGCACGCAACTCAATATTTTACCTCAGCTTAGTCTCCCAAACACTTCTATGCTTTCATTCATTCATGTAATCATTAACTCAGCCTGTAAAATCCAATGAGTTACTCGCTTAACTTGGCCCATGCTGAATATTACTCACATGCATCAAGTCCTGAGTTCTATGCCTATGAACCGGTCTTGAAAATCCATGCCACATGACTCAAGCACCAAGTTTGAGATGAGCTCCCAATGTAACTCGACCCTCATCATGCCAACCCGATCTGCTTTCTTATCGAGCTCTTATTAACTTGTCCAACTAAGCTCATTTTCCTTATCACATGTGTCAGGTTGTTTGTATTTTTTGGGCCTTCTATAGTCAAATTAGTTCACCCACACATCAATCTAGCTCGACTGAATTGTATCGAATGTTAAAACTCCTATGTATTGTGTGAGCTCACCTCAAGCCCCCTTGTATGGACCATTCTTGAACATTTTAAACCTTTTTTCCTTAACATCATGGAATTCATGGAATTTCCTCAGTTCTGAGACATCATGGAGGTATAACAGAAAGCCGAAAAAAATTATACACCAACTTTGACCATTTTTTCCTGTAGACCCCCGTTATCCATTTTTTCCTAAGAGGCAAAAATGGATAAGAGGAACCTCTCCTCCCAATTTAGATCAAGAAATTGTAAATAAGCATTTAAGCATATGAATCCTTTCTCATCCTCTTAGAATAATAGTCCTTTGTGAAGAATGTGATAAAGTTCCTTAACAAATTTTGCATTGCTTCAAGATTTTTCATTCAATGGAGAAAGACCATGTGTTATAGAGAGTCCATCTCTCTCATACCTATTTAGTTTGAGGGATTTAAGTGGAAATGGATTCAATAAGGGGAACATTTCAAATTCTTAAGTATGTTCTTTTCTTATTAGGATTCACCTTCTTACATTTATAGCCATGTGATTAAATGGTTGGGACAAATATTTGTTTTTGGGTCACCAAATCCCTCTTCTTAGTAATAAATTTTAGTTTTTCTCAAAGGTGTTGACTATGACCCATGTCTACTACTTTTCTTGGTGGGATCCTTCTAAAGCTACCTATGTTAAGGTATAAAAGCTTATGGGAAATTTATTATTGGCCAATTCTAAAGACAATAAAGGTTTTCACAAATTTTCTTCAATTATTTGTTGCAGGGAAAATTTTAGTGGAGAATCTTCATTAATTCATGAACATTCGGGTTTTTAAAATTTGGATTTGGAAAATTTTGAGGAGTCGGCTCACATGTTATTTGTCCTAAATATTTTGGGTACGAGTTACATTATTAGGTTGGTTCACCTAACATTTAAACTAATTGTTGATTGTTTATATTCAAATCGCATTTACCATGAAAGAGAAATTTGCCACATTCACCTTCATATATATATAATACTAATTACAATTCCAATATTAAATATTGAATTCCACTCATAATTGCTATACTCGTGGGCGTTGATGATCAACTACATATTGCAACCAAACAATAACATATAGCTACCATATGAAAACATCCAAGCATTTTAACCATTCCAATGATCATAGGGTCAATAGCATATGTATGCTACCATTTGGTAGCATATGTTATGTCAATATATCAAAGAACAGTATGAACATCGGTCATTTTTACAATTTCAAAATGTTTTAGTTCCATTCCCCTCCCTAATAGTATACAACATTGACTTAATCTTAAAATTGATTTAGAAATCTTTAAGGTATGTCCTTTCCATCCACTTCTCAAATCTTTACAAGTCATGAAATATTTTAATTCTTTCTCAAACCAAAGGAGGGTAGAGCAACCTTAAAAAAAGGGCAAAATAAATGGATTCACGGATATGTGTTTGGCCTCCTTTTGCTCGCCTAAGATTTACACATTTCCATTGTGTGGCTCTTTTCTATAATATATGCATGATAATGAAACCTACACCATCTCCCTTTATGCCCAATAGTGCATGGTTTTCCATGTCGACCTGCACCATTAACATGCAATATTTATCACATTCATTAATGCATTTCCCTTTGGTAAAATAATTTTTTAATTTTATATAGTTAGTACTCTTGTTGATAGTCAGACTATTTACATTGGAAGGAGTAATTTGGTTGGGGTAGGCATTTAAAACTACCTATTTCAAGAGGTTGGTTAACTGAAGTAGCATGTTGACAAGTTTTAGTGCTCTCAACAAAACTGAATTCATTATGCATCATGGTACCTTGTGAGAGTAAAGGCTCATTATTACCTATATTATTTGGGATCATGTATAACTGATTGAATCTTGGGCCAATTTGAGTTAATATGCATTGTGGTTAATTCCGTTTATATAAATCAAACCAAATTAAGGTGTTTTCCCTCATCATGTAGTTTTGCTTTTATAATAGGGTAATATCATGTGCTTGTTGTTATTATTTTGAAGCACTAAAACCCAGTCTTTAGAATAGTTTGCATCTAGTTTCTAAATGGCTTCATTATATACCCCACGTGTAGTAGTGATTGGAGAGGTAAGTTTAGTACTTTTTTAAAAAGTTAAACATTTTTTTATGATATCATGTAGTTGAAGATCAATTTTCTTTGGCCTCATTTGGTAGTATTCACTAGGGTGTTTTTGAAGGCTGGTGTTATTATTCTGAAGCAATAAGCTTGGATTTTACTGCTTTAGAATAATAGCACCAGCCTTCACAAACAACCTAGTGAATGATACCAAATGTTTTTCAGGCGCACCACTTAGACCAGAAGGAGGCACAATATACACAAGCACAACATCGCTACCATCTCTCTCCCCATTGTTCTTCACCATTATTTCAAGCTCAATGTTAAAAACATTTCATAAATTTGTATTACAAGTTTTCTTGGCCTCCCCAGTTTGTTTACGTAGCTATTAGAAATCAATTCTAAGTTTTTATGGTCTAAAATCTGCAAATTTATTTGATTTTCTTTCAGTGGTAATGAGCTTCAATTTTTATAGAGTAAGGTTGTGATATTAAGTTCCAATATTTCTAGAATAATATTGTTGATATTAACTTTACTTTTTCAGGTATCGCAGTATTTTGAAGACCTCTCCTTCCCTATACCTTCCTATATTTTATAGTTTTTGGTGCTTTGTAGGAATTCCTCACAATGTTTTCTAGCCTAATGGTTATAAATATAATTTATAACTTCTAGCTTGATAATTTTCCATCTAAGCATGATTAAAATTGTTAACAACCTATATTTTCTTCCTGTGAAACTAGGTATCAAGCATACAAATCGATTTCATCAAATCTGAAATATAATGACAAGATCCTTGCCTTAACAAGTGGCTGCTCTGCCCTCCTTTGGTTTGAGAAAGGAATTAAAATATTTTATGACTTGCACAGATACCCTGCTGCCCTTTTAAATAAATGTCTTAAATCTGAAAAATGTCTTGGAGAGGGTGTTCTTTGTATTTTGGAAATGGGATCAAGCTACATTCCTGAAAAAAAAATTCTCTTATTTGTTTCACCACCGATTGGAGTAGTCAATAACTTGAGTGTTTACATCTAGTCCAGTGCTTCTCGACATGATTGGGGAAACTACTATAGAGATAAATGGATATCCTTAGTTAAAAAGTGGCATATTTTTGGTGAGAATAGATGCTACAATATTTTCCAGCATCCTCTCAGGCCCTTCCAAAATCAGAGATCTAGAGCAGAGCATAGACATCCTTTGAAGCATAACGGAAGTAAGTTACTATCAAATGTAGTTACAAGTGTCCTAGTTGCATTCCACGAGAACACATATCTTCAAGGCTATATCAAATAGTTCATGTTCCTTGTTTATACGTCCACATTTTGCATATGTATCTACCAGGGTGGATACAATTTTCATCTAAATTTTTTCCTCTATCCTTTATGGTTTGATGAATGTTCATACCCTGTTCCAAATCCCCCATTTTGGCACAGGAAGGTAGGATTTTGGAAAAGGTTGTTGAATTTAGATTTAAAGCTGATAATTACAATATTTCTTGAAAGTTTCTAAGGAATTTTCAATGAATCCCTATTGTTCATATCCTATAATCAATTCTATCATTAAGGACACATCTCTTTGAGGCATTCTGTCAAATAGTTCATGTGCTTTGTTTATGCTTCCACATTTTGCATACATGTATACTAGGGAAGTTGCAACTACAACGTTTAGCAAAATTCCTCTATCCTTTATGCTTTTATGGATGTCCATATCTTGTTCCAAATATCCCATTTTGGCATAAGGTGGGAGTACATTGGAAAATGTAAATTGGGGTTAGAGAACTATTTGTTACATATAGTGAAAGCAAAGAAAAGAGAGGAATTTGATATTGCCGATATGAATATTTTGTATATCATCACCTATTTGGAGATTACAACTTGGCATTATTGACTTATAAGTTTAGAGTGTATGCAACAATGGTGTAATCATTATGTAATATGTAATGGTGCAAGTTTAAAAAAACAAATGTATTGAATGTGATAAATTGGGACGTATAGAGTAATGTTTGGCATATTTGAGAAAGTTGTTGCTTACACTAGAGACTGATACAACAATTGTTTAATGTTACACTTCCATTTAGTTCATGGTATGAAAAATATCCATATCGAGTATACTAGTATATATTTTATGTTTTGGTGCCGTTATCAAAGTTGGATTAAAAAGAGCATTGTCAAAGAGTTATCAATCGCTATATTACCTTTACATTGACAATTACATGACCAAATTGACATAGTTTTGAATGTTAGTGCTCTCAGATGACATAGTTTATTGCATTTGAGTCTTACAAAATAAAATATGGGTTTGTATTTCATTTCATGATTTACATTAGATATTGTATACATGGAAAATATCATGTATTATTTAAGCACATGCAAAATTATGAGTTTTCAAATTAGTAAATATGTTTTCTTTGCATCTTCCTATCTTTGTTCTCTTCCTTTGACACTAGGTGTCAATCCTACAAATTGATTTTTTCGGATCTAAAATATAATCAAATGTAAGTATTTGAAGTCAATTTTCATGGTATCCATGAATTGTTCATATTTCTCTCTTTTTTTTTATAGTTACTTAGGATTTTAGATGTCTCAAATCAGCTTATAAGATTCTTATTTGTTGGCAAATTGGCTACATTGTGCTCATTATGCGGATGAAGCAATGCAAGTTGGGCCATGCTGCTTATGCTTTAAACTATGTTTCTTCCACCGAGCTTGGTAATAAATTTTCTATCTTCCTCTACTTATCAATGGAAGGCCTTGCTTTAGCTGTTCTAAAGTTTGTATTTTGTGTTTCTGACATTTTATTGACACTTGGTAGTTGATGATAAATGCAAGCAACAAGGAACCTTTGCTGAAATAAGATATTCCCTTGTCAAATTACATGTGTCATAATTGTTAAAGTAGGATTCCTCATTTCAAAAGGGGGAATATAATCCTCCCATTACCAAATGCTTCTTTTGTTGCAAATAGAACTTTGAGAGTTTAAAGAATTCTCCCCTCTACATGCATGCCATTTATTTGCATGTTGCTCTAACTGTGTATCTCCATCACAAATTGATGCAACAATGTATGTCACTCTCTGAAGTTACATTGGAAAAAAAATGATGTCATTTCAATATATCAACATTGTCACTGGTCAATACATATTTCGAGTTCACAATGATACTCATTAACTTTCAATTTTCATCTGTTGTTGTTTGCTTCTCTTTTCTCCACCTCTATCAGCGTGTCCATTGCACCTTTGGGTGCAATTGTTAGTTTTAACTCAATAACTATGTGTACCATTGTATGTCAAGGGTTAATGACATTTAGGCACCCTTTTGTATTTTATCTTATTTGATATTGATAAAATGTTTGTGGGAAAAAGATTCAAATCAAATTGTTTTTTATTTCTAATATTAATTACCAGCCCGCTCTAACATCATAGATGATATATAGTCGTCGATTGCACTAGATGATATTTGGTTATTATTTATTCTTGAAATTCAGAAATTTCATTCTTTAAATTCGTATCGTCTCTAGAGAGATAAAAAATTTAAAATTAGTATTGTCTCTAGAGAGATTAAAAAATTAGTATTTTGTATTCTCTCTAGGGAGACAAAAATGATATTGTCTCTAGAGAGACGAAAATCATATTGTCTCTAGAGAGACAAAAATGATATTTTCTCTCAAGAGACAAAAATGATATTGTCTCTCAAAAGAAAAAATATGTATCAATTTAAAGTGTCTCTAGAGAGACAATAATTAGAGAAAATATTAGAGACACCCACTTTGAGACAATATACAACTTTTTTATTGTCTCTATTTGATATGATTTGGTTAAGTATTGTCTCTATTATTGTCCCAAAACACACCCCCCTTGTAGTAGTGGCAGGGTCCCCTCCTGAAAAAAAGTGGACCCCATCTGTTGTTGGGCCCCCAACCAACACATAACATGAGCCCCACATCGAATGTCGAAGACTAGAGGATAAAACCAAAAAGCATATTTTCTTGAACACACTCTCCTAATTTTTAACACCTCATTCATCCACTTGTCAAGATCTCATCCCACCTCATCTTTGTGTAATTTTCTCTTTTATTTTTCCAATTGGATAAAAACTTTCGTTGACCATATCTTCCTCATACGACATTTGTTTTTCCATGTTCAAAGTGTGTCGGAAAGCTCTCAATGAGTTATTCCATGTGCAGGTAGTTTTGTAACTTCTGCAGACCATCTAATCAATTTAGAGTGAGGATCTTCTTGGATTACTCCTAATCCTATAATAGGGTAGTAATTCTTTTACAATATTCCAAAAATATAAAATTATGACCTAAACATGGTTTGATCTACTATTTATTTACTTTACATATGTTTTTGTCACATGGTTTGATAGATATCATATTATATACTCTTTATAAATGTGTTTCATGAGGTATATGAACATATTTCAAGACACACATGACTCTGCATGCTTATAGATGTTGGACCTTTCCTCTTACATAGTGGCCATGCAACATCTAGAGGCATCTTCTACACTATCATATGTCATTGTTTCATTATGTAGTTGTCTTTTATATCTTGATTATGCTTATATTATACATTGTTATATATGTTATTTATTTATATTTTTGGGACTAATACATATGGACTATGCAAGAACAATATTTGTTCCATGCACCCATTGGCTCCTGTATACTTTTTATCATTACACATTTTATTGATTACTTTCATTTTTATGTATGTGGTCTTTCTCCTTCTCTATGTGTGTGTCACTTAGGTGTCCCTTGTTTATTGCCTAGGTTTCCTTTTCTTATGTAGCCATGTGGCCCTTGTTTGTGTGTGCATCCCTATTATGTCCCTTATATGTGGCTCTTAAAATTTTCCATGCCTACCTATGCGACATTAATTGTTGTACTTATATGATTTTGTGCTTATATAATTGTATTATTGTTGTTATGTTTATCTCTTTATGTCATGGCTTCTATTTTTCACTCTCTTGTAGGGCTCAATGCTACATATTAGTCACCTACAAACATCTTCTATGTGATCCAACGATGACTATATGATAAATAATACATGGACGCATTTCAATTCATTTAAGGCAAGTGATCTACAATGAATGTCACTCAACTAAAAATAGGTGGAGTTTAGTGGGGTTATTACATGAATATAAACATAATTCAAGAACATGGACAAATTACATGATATAAAATATAGTGGATCAAAGTATATGAATACAAGAACATGAATAGATAATAATTATTTACATAACTTTAGTAGATATAAAACCATACAATAGGGATGGAATCCTTACTATCCAAAATGGATGGAATTGTCTTAGATATATTTTCAGAAGAAAATTCATACTTTTTTGGAACATACGCGCTTTTACAATTTTTTGATACAAATTCAAGGACAAATTGCACAATTCACAACAAATTTTACTATATTTTAGTACATAATATGGGGGCATGCTGACTTCATTCCCTTCTAACTTGTGTATCTCATAAGAATTTTTATAAGACATGGTGTGGGGAAATGAGAATGATTCATATACAATGTACAATGGGGACATATGTATTCATTTCCTTTCCAGATTACAAGTGTTTACACATTTGGGACCTAGATATATCCATGATGGTGTGGTTATGTCGGTTGAAGGACTTTTAGACAATTGGATGCCTTATGCCACCCTTCCTCTCACTCTCTGTAGAATTTTTTGGCCATATTTATTTGGTGCATTAGAACACCCAATCCCCATCATTAGGTGTATTGGAGCACCCCATTCCCTCATAGTTACAGTTTCTTCTCCAAATTCGGTACTAATCACCCCCAATCCTTCGTTATCTCAGCTCTAATCCCTCCCTCAAAGTACTTAAAATGGGAATAACCTCCTTTAGTAATGCAAACATGTGTATTCCTTCCATGCTTTGTTATTTTTCAAAATTCAAATTTTAAATTCAATATCAATATAACATTAAATTTTAATTCTTTGTATATGGACATTGATTAAAATCTATATTGTAAGTTTTAACATTGGGACCTTGCAACCACCTAAAACATCTTAAGAAATCAAGAAAATTGAGAAACTATTTTACACACTCAGGTATATTTTCCTTTAAGAAAGTGAATTTCATTCATTAGTTTAAAGGGGGGTAAATATGACACCTATTAGGAATAACCCTTGTTAGTGTTCCACATATTTATCGTAGAGTAAATCTTCCTTATGATGTGGTGAGTTGATTGTATGGTCAATATGGTTATGTTGTTATTCTAATATATTACAAAGTGTATATATAATATATTATTGTTTTTATACATCCACACGATTTTAGGAGAGAATAATGGGTTGTTGACTTCATATTTAGAGGCTATAGTTTGCCCATATATTTAGGGGGGGCTATCCATATCCCTTTCCAACCTTTTGATTGATTTCTATTTTTACACATGCACACACAGATATATATATATATGGCCTTCTGAGCAGGTCCCCTATATCTATATCTAGGTTTATGCCTAATCTTGAGGTTTCTCTATTGCCCAAACCCCTCTATATATACCTATGGTATGTGCCATAAAATAATAGTAGAGAATATTATTATTTTCCTTGTGCAAATATGCTCCTTCCACTTCATTTGGTATCAGAGTAGGCATGGCTCTGTCAGATATTAGTCAAGGGGAAATATTGTATTATTTTTACCTGGTATATGGAAATTTTTTAGTGATGAGTTTGTGATTTGTTAGTTTGGTGATTTAGATTTTAGAATTTTTATGGGTCTGTGAAGAAGTGAATTCGGATCTTTTTTTAAAGGAAAAGAATCCAGTTGAATGTCCTCTTGGGCTGCATATTACATAATTTTCCACATCACGGAGCATTGTGATCTACTTGTACGTGTTGCTATATTGACAAAGGCTTCACTACAAATATCAATCATAAATTAGATTAACAATAATTTGTATATTAATTTTGGCGAATTTTCTTATTTAATTTATATGCAACCTACAATTTCCATTTTGGTCAATACATTTTTAGATCTAAACCCCTTCTTGTTGATTTTAGGGCTAATATTTATCATCTTAGGGTTTTTCCAAAGCCATGACTTATTTTGGAGTAAAATTAGATATTTTATTATGATGTCATTGAATAAATCTAAATCCACAACTCCAACACCTTGGATTTCCTAATTATGTGGTACTCAATTAGATCATATTTAAATACCCTTAATTTATCAACGCCCTAAGAAAATGTCCCATACATCTAAGGTTATTTTTTCCTCTTCTATTTACTTAATC
The DNA here is from genome assembly GCA_019776745.2 of Taxus chinensis. Lineage (NCBI taxonomy): Eukaryota > Viridiplantae > Streptophyta > Pinopsida > Cupressales > Taxaceae > Taxus > Taxus chinensis. Next base: position 141,311,013 of record CM034157.1, read on the forward strand.
CTAGCACAACTAACGGTAATATTGTTTATGTCCATGGGGATCCCATACATATTACATAAATTAAAACTCTCATTGAGACTAAGTCTAACCATGAAGGTGACCAATTTGAGCCTAATAGTAATCATACGTGTGTAATTCAATAGATGGTGCCTACCATCAAAATGGACATCTTCACATGAGTGCTTAAGGATAAGGTACAACATCTTGATCATATTATTACCATGTTGCAATCCGCTCACCAACAACAAACTGCACAACTCTAAAATCCACCATCTATGAGATCTCCTTCCTCTTTAGGTGCCACTACTCAAAGTGTTTACTTAACCCTCACCCACAGCTAATGTTTCAACTAGGGGCCATCACAAATGGTTCCTCGATATACTACACATAAACATTAGATGGATTCCAGACCAAAACCTAATACACCATCTATGGATAATTTTCCTACTATTTGTCTCCAAAAATTACAAGCCTTGCAAGAAAAATAAGCGCTATTATCACAAAAGTGATCATAGATTCCCATAAAATCCATTAGATTACTAAATAACCAATTAGAACATGAAGTTCTTAACTATCAATTACCTCTTGATTTTACTCCAAATATTTCATTTTATGATGGAAAAATTGATCCTCAAAAGCACCTTCATGCCTTCATGACCTCTTATATGGATATATTCATGATGACAATTTATTTACCATGTTATTCCCACATAGCCTCAAGTAATATGCACTTGATTGGTCATATAAACTCCCTTTATGTTCAATACAGAAATTTCAAGATCTAGGTAATAGTTTCCTTGCACATTTCTCAATCAATATTGGACAAAATTTATCATTTGCACATATCACTCAAGTCAATAAATAATCCCATGGAAAATTGTAAAATTATGTGTTTCTCTATAAAACTTACTCTCACATGGACCTAAATATATACATGAAAATGTGTTGATTGAAGTATTCACTACTAGTCTGATCCCGAAGTTCCACAAATAAGTCCTGTTTCTTAATTGCAAATCTCTTGAGGATATCTATTGAATGGTCAAACTATATGAGAATAAGCTTATGGAATCCAACAGGTTGACTTATTATTAGACCATGTAACCATCTAGTAGCAAAAAAACTTAAGAGAAACCCCCATTCAAGGCAAAGTCATATGATATTAATAAATTTGAAACCATTAATGTGGCACAATTTTCTCCAGCAAAAATATTATGACAACTCCTACACCACAATAAAACCATTTTCTGCAACCTCCTTGTGTTATCTTATGAAATATACTTAAGTTTAATTTAATTAAACTTTCGTCACTTGTTATCATCAATATGAAAAAGCAACGAGTACAAGGATCTCTGCAAAATTAACACATTAAAATTTGCATACAATAGAAATATGGATTGCCATAATTCGGGGCATTAGAACACAGATATTCCCCTTCACAAATCAACGTGTCAATTTTTCAACGTTAAGAATTACCCGCCCTGATACGAAATGCACGGATCTCTGCAAGATTAACACAATAAAATTTTCATACAATAGAAATATGTTACCTTCAATTCATAAACACTATGAATAATTCTCCATCATATTCAACATATGATACGTTTATATAGTCATGGAGATAGTAAAATAATCTTGTAGGAAATAGGATCAAACAACTCAGGATAGTCACGGGTAATAAACAAATAATATTGTTATAACTATATAATAATATACTCACCATATGTAATCATTAAATAAAAAATTACTATGATAATTTTGTCAATGTAAATGTGAGTAATAATAGTTATTTACTAACAACTAGGACATAAGTTTGATGACTTATTCTCTTGAAATTATCAACAATGTAGTGGACATTCTATGAATAGATGTTTTAGACTATACAAGAAAATATAGGATATTCTCAACAACACTATTTCTCTCCAAGATATTGAGTCAACCACCAACACAAAAAATGTCTCAAACTAATGCACGCATATGATTATTCACATGGCCTATCACGTAGTATCTCCTCCATCTACCTATGATAATGATGCTCACCCAATTGATAGTATAATTTTTGTTATACATAGTACACAATCGGTCATACTACATATTATCTTCTCCAATTAAAAGATTTATCCAAATGAGTAAGAAACATATAGACCTATATTCGTTCACACATATGTCGATTCATAACCTATTTAAAAAGTGTTATGGTAGGCAATAGCTCTAGCTGCAATATTTGCATGATGGAACTTCTTAAATTTTTGGTTATACTGCATGCGACCTCATGGGAACAACTCAAATCATTCAAGATTTGATGGATAATGAAAAAAACCACTTGGGACACAGTTTTACTAGTACATATTAGACGTGAGAAGAATACCAGCTAGTTCCTTGTAGTATATTCAAACAAAATATTCAATATGTTACTTCGATTCCCTTGGATCCATGATATGCATGTTATTCCCTCGACAAAGCATAGATGGTTGAAGTTCATACACAAAAACATGGTGGTGACTATTCCTAATATACCATATGAGTACCCTATTCACTCTACTTTGATGTCTACTTCAACACCTACTACACAGTCGATGCCACACACTAATACATGATAATTACATCCTACTACACTAAGTAATGATCATGTCACTTAACATATCTCACAACACTCCGTGATAGAGAATTAGTGTCATCACACTCCTACTCCTCCAAGTGTACACATTATATGTTGGCTAGCCAATTGTGATACATAGTAGATTATAATTTTTTCATTTGTGACTCTTTAAAGACATTAATGCACTATAATTCACACCAAGAATGTATAGTTACTTCGAATACTAGTGACTTGGGTTTATATTCACATTATGCAACTAAAAAGGATAGTACTAAGCATCATACTTGTACCCTCAATGTAAAAGTCCATTGCATATTAGTAAGCATGACTATGTTGCATTCAACACATACCCCATCTACAAATGTGATACACCCCTTAGATGATATCATTAGACTATATAACCTTATCTTATTTCATAACATCTTGTGCACACACGTTAGCATTACTAGCAATTTGTTCATATCCTCTTCCTTAGTTATTAACTAGGTTATTACATGATGATGCAACACATTTAAAATCTCTAATGTGTTTGATAAGGGTAATACTTACCAAGGACCACATCTTTTTATTTTTCATTGTTTCTAGCCACTAGCCCAAGGCCAATAGTATTGCATTTACATTTCACATCTACTATTCAAAAAACACAAAAAAAAATAGCATTGCAGAAATACAAAAATAAGGACCTACAAGTGATATCTTCAGTCCTTTTCTAGCTTTGATCCTTCTGATCATTCAATTATAACACTCTACACGAATTTATTACTCAAAATTTATAGAATGAATTAAATAGTTACAACACATGGACATTATACATATTACCACACTAAGGGAATGTGCATACTAGGGGACGTTTTACATACTTATCCTATTTTGATTACCTATTATTACCATATGGATTCTTACAACCTTTTATGCTAAGGGATGCCTACCACATTGGTGGCATCTATACAACTGAGTTATCACAATAACGTCTCTCTAGACTGTTCCATTGGACACACCATACTACTTTACTGCTTATGACACATACTATAACATGCTCTATTTGATGATCATATTGTTTACTTATAGAAGTTGATTTTACTATGATCCATGCTTACTTTATTTTATTATTCTTACTAGTTCATTATTATTGGCTCTAGGCTCTTGTTTTGGCTAATATTGACTTATCACAATACACTATTTACTCATACCATTGATTTCTTACACTATACTTCTCACTTATATCATTAATTTTTATAAGACATCGATCACTTGGATTTCTCTATTACTTTGTGTTACATGTTGTACTTGTTATATGGCATTGATTGATTTGATTGGATCATGCTCTTGAGTTTTATATTCAATGATTGCTTTAAGACATTGATTGAGTTTATTGCTTCAAGATCTTGTGTTATATTCCTTAAATTTTGTACGACATTGATTGATTTGATTGATCCATGCTCTTGATTATTTTTTCATGTAGATATTAATTCAATTGATTATTTCTTGTACTTATGCAATTGTTATACCATATTTCCCACTTTGATTTCTTTATCCACTTGTTTAATTTGTGATACTATCTATTATGTTTTCTTTATGCTCGTATGTTATATGTTGTGTTTTCTGTAAACACTTATGTGCTCTATGTTTTGTTTGCTTTGTGCACTTGTATGCTTTACGCTCTATTTTCCCCTTCACTACAAATGTATATGCCCAACTTCCACTATTTTTTTCCTTATGTTGGTTCACATTTAGGGCATACTACCCCTTTTAATTTCCATGATGCATTACTTGCTAGATCCTTTGGAAGTAAATAAACATCCTACAACATGTTACTTGTTTTAGCTTTTAACAAGATCAAACATATTATGACATATTATAGACCTAGCTTGAGTTATCATTGATAAATACACATGATTATGAAATACTTACCTTAAAACTTATATTATTTTGGTATGCATTGTGTCTTGTATACATTGATTAGCATGCATGGATTATGGAGAGACTTGTTTGACATGCATTTCTTAATTGAACTTCTAGCTTTAGGCCCTATGGTTGATTACAGTATGATTATTGCTTGCTAACACCACTTCTTACATATTGGTTTTTAGCATCTTGAATGATATATTATTGGTTATTACACATTTATCATAGTATTTTGACTGGTACACATAATAATTAGATCATTGTTTGTTAGACATTTTTTAGGCACATCGATGCCTACACTTCATGATTTCATCACAATGGATCTCATATTGATCATGGCACCTTGATGTCTACACATTACTCTAAAAGCATCGATTGGTATACTTCAGTGTAAATTTTAGTGGCTAATATTCATTAACTCATGAATATTTGGGTTTTTGAAATTTGGATTTGGCTATTTTTTAGGGGTTAGGTCGTTTGCTATTTCGCCTAAATTTTCCTGGGTACAAGTTAATTTTTTGGGTTGATTCACCTAGTGTTTACAGTAATAGCCAAATTTTTATATTTTAATCTCCTTTACCACATGCACAAAAGAGAAATTTGCTACCGTTCGGTACCCTAATGTTACCATCTAACATTTGATACTAACCGAGAGTATTTCCTTTCAATTTTTGGCATTCACCAAGATTTGAAAGTCAATTATAGAAAATCACCAAGCAATATCTATGGTTGTTTTTTAGAGGGGGCCTTCAAATTTACCCTGGTATACTTTATGATTATGATATTTCTTGATATAGATTGTTTCTTTCAATGCTTACTACATGTTGACTATTACACTACTTCTTACACACTTAACTTTATATCACTACTTGTTTCATACTTGATTTTGCACACATGAACTAATGACTAACACTACAACATTGGTCAAGTATTTTGCCTCTTATCAGTCATGTCTCATTATGATGGGCATGTCATGTCATTTTGCGCCACGTCGTTTATTAGGTCATTATGGATCCATTGGGCATTGGTTTTTGTGTTACGGTCATGGCGTCCTTCCTATCATTACTATGTCACATTTTTGCTCATTGTTGACTAGTTAAAATCTAATTTATTAATGTATAATGCATCCTCATACGCGTAGACACTAGATCTCCAAGTGATAAAATTCAATTATCACCTTAGCAAGATGAAGTCATAAATAAACAATGAAGCCATTCAAGTTGAGTCATCCTTATCCAACGAATTCATCCTCCAAATTAATAACTATCACTTTTTCAAATTCACAAGTTAGCCCAGTCATCCTCATGTCAAGTGAGTAGGAAAACCTTTTGCAATAGTTACCTATAAAATAAAACTCACACTACCCATCAAATTAGGGCCTCTTATTTCACATATTTAAAGGATTGCCTATGAGATCAATCAAATGCAATAGATTATTAAATCACTCTCTCAAGAAAATCATCCAACACTAAGTCTGCATACATCTTATAAAACTATCCTAATCCATTTTACAAATATACATCCTATAAAAAAATATAATTTCCAAGTGTCAGATGTCATATTGGAATATGCATTGCTAAAACTCATGCTATGTACATTGTGCACACATTCATGAGATATGAAACTATGAGGGTTTGATTTCTCTTCATATTTTTCTATTCACATATTGTGAAGGAAACTCAACCCAATCAAACTAACTAGTTTCTATGTATTTAAAGAGGAGAGATATGGTTTGAAGAATAAAAATCCATAATTTGTTGCACAACTATGACCATGAACTTAAAAACACATGAAAGGAATCTACAAACACAAGATCTTAGTGTAAAATGCAAAATTTGTATCAGTATTACGGAGGAAAATTATGTCCATAGAGGACAAAATCACTTGGGTGAATTATTCTGGAATAGGATATTTTGTCCTCCTCTCTTATTCAGACTCCTATATTTTTAGTACAGTTCATCAACACTCTGCACAACCTTTTTCGGACATTTTTATGTCACCTTTACTTCATCTCAGCTTGTAAATTAGTGCAATCTATTCTAACACTATCCCATACTTAATCTATATTTCAAGAGCTTGTATGTTTTTCATATTTAATCATGACATGATCTAGCATATGTGTATTTACTATATTTCTAATTCTTAATTCATATATACATAAATTGATCAATTACAAATTAGATTAACCTATATTTTGATATTATAAGTCATTTCATGCCTCACATTTAAAATTTACTTATGATGGTAAAAGTTGCTGACCAAGTTATTTCTTGTATGTCTAAATTTTTATACCCAAGACATGTATTTAGGCTTCACTAACAACAATATTCAATTTTGTTTAAACCAATCTAAAACTGCCATATAGGATTTGATATTTTTCTTCTATAAAGTTTGCTAATTAAAATTTTTTTAAACTAATTTTAAAAAAAAAACATTTTTCTTGAATTTCATTGGGTAAAGGCTTATTCCTAGTATAGGACACATTAAATTTGAAATTTTTAAAACTGATTTAATAATTTAAGATAGAAACTATAATTTTAGAAAGTTTTTAGTTTTTTTTGTTTTTAATAGAAATTATTGAGAGAAGTTCAGAACTGCTAGGTATATCTAATTTGGATTTGGATAGTTTCTTATTTTACCCATAAAAACACCTTAAACTGCTTTTTTAAACCCTGCTTTGCAGAATTTGATTAATCAAAACTTATTTTGCTTTCCTTTGAGTTGCCTTCACAGAACATTGCTGCAAGAAAGAGGAAACGCAAATATAGAGAGTATCACAGGCAGCTGCTTCTGCAGAGAAAGAAGGCTAAACCCAGACGCTCCAGCTCCTAATGGTAAGTTCAATCGTAATGAAGCACAAGCAAAACTACTGTTACTATTCAGATTGTTATGCAGAGGCTTATTGATTATAGGGTCGCAGCAATCCATAAGATTATAAACATCAATATTAGCAAGTGTGCATAACAAGGTAGCCATTAATTAGATCAGCGACCTATTCATGTGTTCAGGTTCACAATCAAGCTGCCAGAAAGAGTAAAACAAGCTGACAATAAGAACAGAACCTGCATTAGCATTCTATATAATCTTACATTTTTCCACCGATGTAACAAACCTAGAAAGGACGTTAAATCTTAAAAAAACAGTGTACAGACTACTTTATTTTTACTTCATTTAACATAGATACGAATTCTGTAAGGAAATAAATCATAAGTGCATAGATAACATAAATTTGAGCTTCTTCCAAACATCAGACAACTTTCTACATGGAGCACATATGGATCTTTGCTGCAAACTCGATCACTGTGCTAGTCTATATTTCTTCTGCAACTCTTCCTTTATCACTTTTTCTATCTTGCTCTTCCCTGTGGAAACTTCTTTTTATTTTTCATTTCTACATTCTTATTTTGAACCATTTAAAACTTCTCTATCTTTTACTGGAGACGATGTAATTTGAAAATATATTATTTCAGTTAAAGCAGTTTCATTGCTTTTCTACCAATAAATTCTTTATTAACAAAAATTGGAAAAGTGAAGAAGTTAACTTATACGGAAAAATTGCTTCACCCTGAAGAAAGAAGGTAACTAATTAATACGGAAAAAAAAATTCCGTATTAGTTAGCTTCTTCACTTTTTCCGTATTAGTTACCACTAAATAAATGCCAACATATTTACCGTATTAGTTACCACTGCTCCACCTTGAAGAAAGAAGGTAACTAATATGGTAACTATGTTCGCATTTTGGAGATGTGAAGAAGCAAACTCATTTGTAATTTAGTACCTGATCTGTCATTAAAAACACTTCTCAAAGGTTTAGTTTGCAATAACATTCAATTCAAAGTCAATATTGCACTTGCATTTATTATGGGGAAAAGACAAATATACACCCATAGCACATTCAAGTGAGTTCAAAACATATTTACATTAGCTTATCATGTAACAAGGACATTGCCAAATTATGACCTAGTTGGATTTGTTCAATATCGTCATTGATTTATACATCTATCAGATTTTTTTTTTTTTTTTGAACTTGAGCACTTCTATTGAGTGGTGTTGTACATCCTTGGACAACTGCAATGATGATTCCGGAGGGAACATATAGATTCAACGATGCAATAGTAAGTAAAGAAGACTAAACTAATGATCAACTTCAACTAAGCAGCTACGATGTAAGGATTCAATGAACGCATTTGTCATCAAAATCACCCAGAATTACGATTCTGGGGTCAATCATTTGACTAATTCGCATCGGGTGTCTCCAATCCTTGCACTGTGGAAATAAGATCATTGATACGTCTGGTAAGCTCATTGAAAGTTTCATACTCTCAAACACCAATATGACCAAGGACCCATCGACCATGTGGTGGAAATCTTGAATAGAAGATTGAGCATAATTTCTACCACTTTTATGTCAGTTGATTCTCCTTTAGGCAGGAACTAGTGAATGTTAAATAATATAGCTTTCCAAGATTTATAATCATTAGACCACTTGTTTCTGAGTAAAATTAATAATAGGCTCAAAAGAGGGTGATAGTTAAGGTAACGGATGTGGGTTGCATCATTTTTAGTGGAAGTCGAAAAGTGCGCTTTAGCGCGCTTCAATGTTTTTCCAAAGCTCTATCGTAATTAGAGCTTTACGACGACGTAAATCCCCTTTATCTTCTATCAAATTATATCAGTTCACTATGGTAAACAAATCATTGTGAATCAATTACCATTTTTCTGTGAAGATTTTTGAATTAGGCTTTGATGTTATTAGATTTACACTCATGTGCGCTAGAATTGGGGAAATAGCCCACTGACGTAAGCCGTTACTAGCTCGGTCTGAGCTATTTTTTTCCTCATGTGCGCAGGCCAACACTCACTAGTAATCCATTATTTTGGGTTTGCTCTCCATTTAGGTGATTCAGAATACTAAATTCAAATACCGTATTCTGTTTAAAATTTATTTGTGAATAATTCAGTTTTTTTAATTTTGTTATTTGTGAAAGTGTCTGCAATATTTTTAAGGAGATTCTGGTAGGTACCCAAATACGTTTAGATTTATGTTTTTCTAAGAAACTGTTGAGTCTTCTTTTAAAAGAAATTGTCTTCACGTGTATCGAGACCACTTTGTTTTTATATAACCATACCTAGAACTTAGAATTATTTTCATTTAAAACTAATATAATTTATGGATGTAGTTATCGAAAATAGTGTTAGATTATGGGGAAAAAGATCTATAAATAATAACCCCGGCTCTTTGTACGAATAGAAATCACTTACGTTAACATGAGCTTGACCGTTTACGTCACTTTGTCCTGCGGTTTGACCGGTTCACCAGGTCGTGAGGTAAGTCAGTTGTCCGGAACCTTGAGCGCCAGCGCAGCTCCCATGTGACTCACTGCTGGAAGTGTACTCATGTACACATTGGGGGACATTATCAGGATTGGAATTCGACACTATGTCCACTCCTTTTACTGCTTCAAATTGTGAGTTACACCGGGAACAATTTCAATATGATTACATGTTTATAATAGTTAGGGTGATAGGTGTTCTAAAATGGGAGTTATATTTAGATATTAGCAATTGCATGCAAAATGTGTGATGGAAATGTTAAAGGGGATGTATCGTACAATTTAAACACTACAGAATGAAAGATCCCTAGATAGATCTTTCTTACACTATACTGATTTTCAGTTAAATAAAAACAGCAAATACAGATTTCTGTTTATTATATGTCAAATCCCTAGTGCAGATCTGGAAAGTGCGACTAGGTTCTAGGAGAGATATCAATGTAAATCACACCCAATAAAATTACTTCTAATTATCACAAATGATTGCCACTAATTTTAGGAGTTCAAACATACAAAAATTTGAATTTATTGACGCCACAAACACTCAGAAATCGGATCTAAAATCTGATTTAAAAACTGGTAAAGAAATCCTCTAAAAAATTATAAAATTGTTTCACTTCACAAAAACCCGTAGATGATTTGACAATAGAAATCAAATTTAAAAACCTCATAGAACATGCCAAAACAGTCCCAACTGGGTCGATCCAATAGAAGAAAAACTTCTGCAATTTATTCTCCAAAATGCCCTCAAAATACACTACTAGAAATGACTGAAAATCAGATTACAATCAATGAGACATCCTGAGTGGAAATCTCTCACAATACTCTTGGGGTTTTCGTCTGCAAGAGATATAATCCTAAGGGGTTTCGTCCTTGGATTATTTGCATAAGCTCAGAGCTCACATGTAAGAAAAAATATCATATCAAAAATCCGAAATGCCTCTACATAGGTCAACCTCTTCTTTATATAGGAAATGGGACCCAAAGTGACCTTTGGACTTCCAATGAAAGTGACCTTTGGACTTCCAAATGAAAGTGACCTTTAGACTTCCAATGAAAGTGACCTTTGGACTTCCAATGAAAGTGACCTTTGGACTTCTATTGAAAGTGACCTTTGGACTTCCCATGAAAGTGGCCTTTGGACTTCCAAATGGAAGTGACATTTGGACTTCCCATGAAAGTGACCTTTGGACTTCCAAATGGCATTTTCCATAGGAGGAATACAAGACAAATAATATTTTATCCTTCCTAACTTCATTATTCCTCTTTGGCCCAAGAATAAAATATAATAACCCCTTCACAATGATATTTGCCCCTCGTATTGACCATAGGGATTATTATTTATTTTTATTAAGCCAAATAAAGTAATATAAGTGCTTTAACAATTTTATTTTATTTTTTTATAGCACTTAATAATAATTTATTGTGACCTAAGTCACCCTTATATTTTTCCTTTGGTCATCGAGTTGACAAAATAGGCCAAAGGTCTTCGATTGGGAAAATGAGACATTATAAAATGTAATTAAAATAGAGTAAAATTAGGGAAAATTAATGAATATTTTGGAAACTGGTAAAATTTGGGGAAATTAGTTTACATAGGGTACAATTAAGAAAAATATTGCAATTGGGGAATAATAATTAGCTGGAGGAATTATTAAAGACTTGAAGGAAATGAGGGTAAAATTAATTAAATAGAGTCAAAATAGGGTGAATTAATTAAAATTTAGGAAAATAATACATTTCAGAGACATTATTTACGTGCCATGTAGAAACAGAGGGGTAAACAGGTGTGGGGCAGGGCGGGGAGGAGGGAAGGGAGGCAAAGTCGACCCCCCGATTCAGACGGGTTGAGCTTCCCTTCCCTCCCTTGTTAGCTGAGAGCAGTGAGGCTTACCAACAAAGAATGGATATATTATCCATTTAACGAAGATGAAAACTTAATTCAAGAGGTTTTTCTTTATTGGCCGTTAAGAAAGATGACCGCCCATAAGGTAAAATGGAGAAAATTAGGTACAATTGTGAAAATGATGGCTAAATAAGGGAAATTAGAAGTTAAACAAGAAAATTTAAAAGAAAAAGTAGTGTTAAATTGAGGTAATGGGGTAAATTAATAAGGTAATTAATAAAAAAATCAGCAACTTAGTGAAATTTAGAGGAATTAGCTAAATTAGAGTAAAATGTGAGAGATTATTGTAAACCTAGTAAAAGTATATTATAATGGAGATTAGGGTAATTATGGTACAATTTATTATGTGGAATTAAATTAAAAAGATTCAAATTAGGATAAATTAGTAAATATCATATAAAGTAGTAAAATTTAGGAAATTAGGATAAATTGGGCACAAGTAAAATAAGACACAATTAGGGAAAATTAAGGTTAAATTAAAGAAAATAGGATTAAAATATTAAAAAAATTAGAAATTTAGTAGCAAATTGGGGAAATTAATGAAATCTTAGGGAAATAAAGCATAACTTAGTCAAAATTCAACAAAGTAAAATTTAGGGAAATTAGTGAAACATTGGGAAAATGAGGGGGAAATCACTCAACATAGAGTAATACTAAGGGAAACTAGTCAAAAATTGGGAAAGTGCAATTTGAATAAATTATTGTACATAGGGTACAATTGAGAAAATTAGTAACATTAAAGAAAAAAATCTAGATTGAAATAGTTAGAAATTATTTTTTTTATGTTAGAATTAATTTTATGAGTTATTTTCGAAATGTAAAAAAAAATTACCTTTTATCGTCGATGGCATTTATTTTATTATCTAATTTGAACATTAACTTTTTTAGATTGAATAAATATTTTTTTAGGCTCATTGTCCTTGTCTCTTTATAATGACGACGATCTTATATTGTGACATAGAAAAATATTTCACCACCATTACCATTATCCCCACTAGAATAAAGTCCACATGATTGTGCATGCCCGCAACAACATAAAGGATCTACATGAATGCAATACGAACGTGATAAATCTACCATTATCACTTCTCCTAGACATACATTTCGAGGCATATCACATCCACAATATGATATTATCTCATATGCTATCCTTTAGTAATGACCTAGAGTAATACAAACACGGTATGTGTACCTTCAGGAACATCAAAAGGAATAGATCTACCTCCACCTCAATTGGATAAATATCACATTATTTCTCATAATGAAAACTTTGAAAAATATTCAATATTTATAGTTATGTAAACAAGTTAAGTTTACATTAATATATGTCGCTTGAATATAAATTTTATCTTATTTATTTTTATTTTACATGTCCATATTCTAATCTAATTTTCCAATAGACACAATACCTTTTGGTGCATACAAATAGCCAATAAGCACTAATGTTTATCACATATAACATGAAAGATGGGAAACTTTGTTACTATAAAATATGTCCATCATCAAAAGGCCAAGTAAACTTGTATACCTAATCTCATTAGAGAAAATAATATGTATTCATGAGGACATTAGAGTTATATCTCTTAGAACTAATTTGTGTACTTTCATTTCACAATCTCTACCTCCATGATCTAAATTTAGATTTTATGTTGTCGAATAACGTTGTTTGTTTCCTCTAATTGAATCAAAAGCTACAATAATTGATCTAAAACTCATGACTTAGACAATCACCCTAACACATAAAACTTCCTAACAAGACGAACATATAAATATCCTTAAAATATTAGAAATTGTGGATCTCTACCAGTTCTTTTTTTGTTTCTTTGTATGCAAGCCAACACAATGGCTTGCAAATTATTTTTATTAATTTTTCTCAAATACTTATCTGAAATAGATATTATTTTCTTCTTAATTGTGCTACTTTTTTCATATTAGGAAATGTCAAATTTCTATCTACCTATAGTTTTGCGGGTTGGACTATCCCTCGCCATGATTAAGATCATGACAGACGCCAATGCAAATTATGTGAACACATGCCTTCAGACTTAATTTCTAGCTAGTAGCTGAGCCATTTCCTAATTAAATCTAAGATATGGTAGAAAATGTAAAGCTTCATAATTGAAGTTCAAATGAGAGCATATAAGCATTCAAAATCTCTAACCATAACATGAAAATCAATGTTGATTATGTAAACACATGCCTTCAAACATAATTTGTAGAGTGAACCTGGTCCATTTTTTATAATTCTAAAATATGGCAAAAATACAAAACTTCATAATTGAAGTTAAAGTAAGAAAATATATGCATTCAAATTGTCAATAACAAAATGTGTCTTTGCAACGTGACTTCCAAAATTGTAGTTTTCCCTAGTCATTGTGTCCTAAGGGAGAAGCCCTTGTCTAACCAAAAAGAAAAATTAATTTTATCAACATCCACAAAAGACTGGAAGTAAGTCAATGGGTGATCCGGAAATAATCAAGTTTTTATCTACTTGATCTCGGACCCTTATAGGCTTTAATTATTTGCCGATAATTTGCTCCTTTTAATTAATCCATTTAAAATAAATGCAAGACATTAAAGACAATTGCACAAAGATTGATTACGAAGTTTGGCAATTGCCTGCGTCTTTGGGTTCTTATCGAACCGTTCCACTAGTCAAAACTTGTAAGTTACAATAGTACTTTCACAAGAAAACCTAATGAAAACTATTAAGAACTTGCTTAGAAGAATAACCAGACCTTCAGAAGACAAGGGTGAAATATAGCACCCGACTTCCCCTTTCCTGGCGTATTCAGCAAGCTCGATGGCACCAACTCCACTGTTCGGAATCCTCCGGTTCTTGATCGGCCTTCCAGACGCTTCGTAATGCCCTATGGCACTCTGGTCGATATTCCAGGATTCACAATAATTTGGTGTGGCGCTATGGGCTGACTAGGTAGTATTAATAACTCCTAGCCACGATAATTTTAATTTACTATTGCCTAAAAATAATAGGTCAATAATAATTAAAATAATAATGCCTAAATAAATTAGGTATTCACACAACTATGCCCATGGCAACTAACTCTCATCTTGACTCGCTCTCCGCCTTTCTAAACTCTAGGAATCAACTTCTCTATTGCGTTGTGTGTCTTACAAAGAAATGGGTTCCCTATTTATACAAAAAATAGGACCCTAGAATAATGTGATAAAATATTATCTAAGGCTAATAATACATCAGCCCGTAGCATAGTTGATGGGTTAAATCCCATTGTGGGCGGCTTAGCATAATAATTGGGATAAAATCCCATATTTGGCCGTGGAGTTTAATGTCTTAGGCTTTATGAAGCCTTTCTCCACGCAAGGATAGTGGTCAAAGGACCACAGGAGCTTAACCGCCACCCTACCACTGCTTCACCTCCTTCTCCACGTGGAAGCTTGGCATGTGTGTTTGGTTGGCGGCTTATGTGGGATGAATACTAGTGTTTGAATATATATATATATATATATATATATGTGTGGCATTTGGAAATAAGTATAGAAAAGAATTACAAAGTAAAATGTAACTCAGTTCATGTATGACTCGGCTGATTAGCTCGATGTCGATCCTTGATAGGCAAATCGATCGTAATCGATTCGTGGTGGCTTGTGGACCCACCACATCGGCTATAATACCATAGTCCATACGGCGGTCGGGCTCCACTCCGTAACAAAAGTTGAGCCTCTTGTTCCAGCGAGCAATCTTTTACGACCATTGAAGACAAGAGATCAAAAATCAACAAACAACTCCCTTCACCTTTTCGTCACATGTCACAGTGCCATTGGTCCACAATTGATTAGTTGACCATAGTTGACTTTCCCGTTGACTGAACTTTGACCGGACATATCTGGAGCTCCCGATGTCCATTTTTCACGTTCTTACAGTCAATGGAAAGCTCTCGACATGATCTTCTATACTGATACCATTTAGGGATGTTTAGGGAACTTTCAAAAATGATCCCCTGATCAATGGGACTTAAAGAGTAGATTAAGTTTTAAAATAGAAGTGCTAGGGTAAATGTGTACACCATTTATTTGAATAAATGCATTGTTTCAGTATCAAACTTTCTTATGTAATTATTATTCACATGTTAGATTTGGAAAGTATCTTAATGACTCTTAATTATGTTTGATTGTATTTGATAGTTATATTTTAATCAAATTTTCTTTAAAACACTTGTCTTATAAATAAAAATGATGCATATTGGATTAAGGGTTTGATGTGATAGGTTTTCCCTACACCAGAGTTGTATTGAACATTGCCTTATGAAATAAAGTTGTTATTATCTTATTTTGTAGTACTATGTTCTAGTTTATACTTATAATTATACAATAGTTGTTTGCAGGTTACTTTCATTGTCTAGTAATTGTCATTGTTTTTGTATTGGTTTGAAAGAGAATGTTCAAATTCTAGTTAGTTTTATTCATTTTGTTTTTTTGTTTTACATTATCATATCTTGTTTTGAATATTACATTTAATTCACCAGATAATTATAAGCTTTTTTAAAGATCCAATCAATTTGCACCTATGTGGCAAATTTCCAAATATTAACCAATGAAATTATGCCTATACTCTACAATTTTCCAAGATATTATAGAAAAATTTAGGGATCCATTCTTAAAATTAGTCCAGGTCAATAGCATTGAAGGGAAATTGTTCCCTCTAGGCTTCCTAACATAGCCATTAAAAGCACAACTTTGTAACAATAGGAAAATGGGTGATCACACATTTAACAGAATGAAAAACATTTTAGCAGATACTAAACACCCGATCTAGCAACTTTCTTTGAAAGGGATGAGTTGAAAGTTTTTGTAACATTTTTTGAATGAGAGGGATACCATCCCACAAACCCAATTGGACAAGTTGAGCGAAGGTAACACACTATTTATTGTCTTGTGCCATATCCCAAAGTATATATGTGGTTGATAATGTTGTCAATCCCCTGAACCAACGAAAAATAAAGAGAAATGTAGACAGTTACAAACATATTTAAACACTAGGTGAGTTCTTCATCGAGTTTTTCTTGATATGAATAAAGTGGACATAGTGTAGGGAATATTTATCTGTGTTATTCGTGTGATATATGTTGTTATGTTATGCATGTTGAATTATTATAACCCACGTTAAATTTGATTGTGTAACGCAATAATTATTTGTTTAAATAGAATATATCTCTATTTTCCTAATATCATCTATAACCAAGACTTTATGAACTTAATAAGCTAGCAATATTGCTTAATTTATGTCAATAATAGTAATGTATTTGTGTGCTTATTGATTGTTGCTCTAGAATAGGCTTGTTTTGGAAAATATTCCTTGTGTTTATTCAGCTTTTGAAAAGTTTCTCTCTGCTCTCCTTTGTTTTATTTTTGGTTTTTCTTTTCCTATTTTATCACCTTAATGGTTTCCACTTTGTCTACATGTTTTCTTGTTTTTTGGATTTTTTGTCAAAACTATAACAATGCATTTCTAGTTCCCCAAAGTTGTACTTTGTGATCTGTTTTTATGTTGAGGCCCTTTTACATGTACTTGGGTCCAGTTAGGTTCTAATTTGAAATCAAGAAGTTTATAAATACATAAGCACATTAGTGCATTTAGGAAAAAATGAAGGAGGTATTAATTTGAGTGATTGAGAAGCATCCTCTTGTCAAAAGCATATTTTGAGCATTTAAAGAAGAGCATCTAACAGTTACTTGTATTGATTAGAGCATTGAAAATGTTAAAGGGTTGGAACACTTACTTTACATTGGACTACCTGTTGAACTACAATATAACTAATACATTATTTTCTAAACAATTTAAAATCATAGGGCCCTAATAATAATGAGGGATAACACGAGTCCCCATTAACTCCCTCCATTTTTTGCAATTTTGCAAGGTCTTGTAGTCAGCTAAGGGTTTCAAGGAGAGAAAAGTCATAGAGCCCTTATAATAACTAAGGGATAACACAAGTCTCTATTAACTCCCTCCATTTTTTGTAATTTTGCAAGGTTTTGTAGTCACGTTATGATTTCAAGGAGAGAAAAATCTCTATGATCCACAATGTATTTTTGAAAAGTGAATAAGGTTTTCAAATTTTAAAGAAAAAGAATACGAGCATGCATTTAGTTTTCCCCTACCTAACAGTCGCGAGAATTGTTGCACTAACTACAGTTTTGGGCTTCCTAATCAAGGAGTGATATGGTTTTGGTTGATGTCCACAATATGCATTGATTTTCAAGGTCTTCTTCACCTTGATATCTTGGCTTATAGTGTGGTGTACGTTTTGACAACTCTTGACAACTACGACAAATCAAATATTCTTCTAAAACCCCCACAAGTCAAGTATTATTACTTAAGGGATATTCTTTGATATAATTATGTTTGATTTTACATATTTATATCTTGTTTAAATTTGAATTGCAATGTATGTGGTTAGGTGTATCTAAATTATTAATGTAAACCCACTTTCCATGTCTACTCATAAATGTGCCATATTTAAACTTATTGAATGTTACTTTTTGCACATGCATTAACCATGTTTTTTAAGTATTGAATTATGTGATAGAGAAGCATCCCAGTTCCAAAAGCATATTTCACATATTCTAAGGAGCATCAACATTTATTTGTCACATTGATTAGAAAATTTAAAGTGGTAAGGGTTGGAACATTTGCATCACACTATTGATGACGGAATTGTATTATACCCCATCTATCCTCCTGCTAAGATGGAGGAATTTAAAATTCATGGTTCTAACAAAAAGAGTACGCCATGTTGTTGTGCCTTGGAGATCCACAACTCTAGGTCAAGGGTTGATGATCACTTTGAACTATCCAATTTGGTTGATAGCCTTCACAGCCCATCCACAATGACGTGATTATCAAGGGCGCGCTCTACCAATAAGCTAATAGCCCTCACACTAAATTGATGATTGAATTGTATTATACTTGATGTGTTGTTTATCAAAATGTTCAATCTTAAGACCCTGATACTAATTGATGGTTAACATAGGGCCCCAATAACTCCCTCTAATTTTACGGTTTCATAAATGTTGCAATCACATTAGGGTTCCATGGAGAGTAGTGTCCCAACAATTCACTCTGAATTTTGGTAAAGTGAGAAAATTTTCAAAAACACATTACAAAAAAATATGGTCGTGCAATTTATTTTCCCCTATTTGGTAGTTGCCAAAACTACATGACTATTGTTCAAGTCTTGTTAGCTAAGAAGTACTACAATTTTGGTCAAGGTACTTAGTTTGGGGTGATTTTCTAGGTCTCATTCCTCATGCTATCTAGACTGGAATTGTGTTGTATGTTTATGACGACTCTCCACAATTACAACAATTTAATTATTCTTCTAAAAAACTCCTCTTATTAATTATTATTACTTCAAAATACTCTTTTATATAATTAGGTATAATTTAGTTATTTCTATCAGAGTATATTTGAATAGCAACACGTGGTTAGATGTATTTGCACAATCAATGTAAAATCAATTTTGACATCCATACATGTAAATGTGTCGTATTTAACCTTATTGAATGTCACATTTTGCACATGCATTGAACAAGAGTATATAAATTATAACATGGCCCATGGTGTTCTAAATGTGCATGTTCAC
Source organism: Taxus chinensis (assembly GCA_019776745.2). Lineage (NCBI taxonomy): Eukaryota > Viridiplantae > Streptophyta > Pinopsida > Cupressales > Taxaceae > Taxus > Taxus chinensis. The sequence goes on from CM034157.1 coordinate 141,330,375, forward strand.
CAGTTAACAATGTTACATTTTAGCTATTTATCTAACCTTTAGGGTCATAGGAAAAATCCATATAACATATGAGTATTTTTTACCTATCAACAATAAAGTTAGACCAACACCTCTAGATAAATTGCATAAAATAGTAATTGGAGAATATATGTTTCACTCTTTTATGCAAATTTATCCGGAGGTATTGCTCTAACCCTATGGATTGTGGAAGTTTGAAGTTTCTAGTCAAAAAGTTACTTAAAATCAATTTTGCAATGTTAAATTGTAAACCATCATAGTGGAATTGTGTAACCAACAAGAATGATATAAAAATCAAGGAAACATTTTTGTTACCTTTGTATCGAGATGAATTACATGAGTGATGGAAATATAAAAGTCAATAAGAATGGTTATGCTAATTATGAGGCACCTCAAACCCCCCATCAAATTTAATATTTACTTAGTACTTCATGTAAAATGCTCTAGGAATGTTTGACAAAATGTGTCAATCTACGTTGAAGGGTTATGTCCTCTCCTCCACTATACCCCCCTCGGTATGTATCGGGTACAAATACGTTTAGGTTATGTAGGGGAAACATCCCAGGTATGTTATAGGTACATCCCCATTGTACCCCCTTGGTACGTATATGGTACAAATACAATTACTTAGATAGATCTGAATATCAGTCAGAAATAGAACACCAAAAGAACACCAAAGATAGAGATGAATGATCACAATATGAAAGTATAATGACTTAGCCACTTCGAGGGGGAAACCTCCAAACCATGTAATAAGACTCAAGTGCTCAATATGATGCTTAACTACTCCTTACTACCTCCTATATATACCCTTCCTATACTATGGCCAACACCTAGGCCGACCTACTAAACATATGAAAGCATAAATGAATGACATATGACAAGAAAAGGGATTATGTAAGCCACAAGTCGGCCCTACATATCCAATATAACCTATAGGACTAAGGGCGTAGCATGCCCCTCCCCTTCGAAGCAACATTGTCCCCAATGTTGGCAAGCCCTGGATGTTGCTGCAGAAATGCTTCATCTTCCCATGTTGCATCTTCATTGTCCATATTCTTCCACTTGATCAGATACTCGGTAATGACTCTTTTTAGCCTTTTGGTGTGTGTCTGAAGGATCCCTTCAGGTTCCAATATGATCCTTCCCTCCTCGTCCAACTCAGGAAGAACTGATTGGGTTGACACCTTCTACCCAATGACCTTCTTCAAGCAAGAAACATGGAAGACTGGATGTATTTTAGTTCCCTGAGGGAGCTCCAACTTGTATGCCACACTACCAATTTTCTGCAAAACTTGGTAAGGACCATAGTATTTAGGTGCAAGCTTATTATCCTTCTTCTGTTGTTTTAAGGACAATTGCTTATATGGTTGCAATCATACAAAAACAAAGTCTCCCACTTCAAAGTGTCACTCACTACGGTGTTGATCAACCTGTTGCTTCATACGGTTTTGTGTCATTGCCAAATTCTCTCTAAGGCTAGAGAGTACCTCATGTTGGTGTTGAATGTGATCTTTGACTGCTCTCACTTTAGGTTTGACCTTCAAGCTAGAGATGAGTGATGGAGGATGGTACCTGTATAGTGCCAAAAATGGAGACATTTTGGATGAGGTATGAAATGAAGTATTATACCACCATTCTGCAAGTGGCAACCATTGCACCCATCATTCTTGTTTATCTGAAGTAAAACATCGAAGATACCCCTCCAAACATGTGTTTACCACCTCAGTTTTCCCATCTGATTGGGGATGATAAGATGAACTCTGAGCCAATTGGGTACCCAAACAAGAGAACAAATCAGTCCAAAAATTGCTAGTAAATATAGGGTCACGATCACTTACTATAATTTTGGGTGTGCCATGGAGCTTTTGAACTGTATCCATAAAAGAGATGACAATTGTACTAGCTGTAAAAGGATGAGACAGGGCACAAAAATGAGCATACTTGGTAAGTCTATCCACCATGACCATGATTACACTTTTCCCTTCTGATTTTGGTAATCCTGTGATGAAATCCATAGAGACCTCTTCCCATCTCTGACTAGGAATAGACAAAGGTTGTAGGAGACCTGGTGTCTTAATGGTCTCACCCTTATTACGTTGGCACACCAAACATTCTGCCACAAATTTTTGAACATCACCTTTCAACCCCTCCCAAAAGAAATCTTGTTTAACTCTATGATAAGTTTTCAAGAACCCAGAATGGCCACCTAGTGGAGAAGAATGAAGCTCTGAAAGAACATGATGTTTAAGTGTAGAGTTCTTGCACAAATACAACTTGTCCTTGTACCACAATGTATCACCCTTCCATATAAATTTTTCAGATATGCTTGGATCCTGTTGGAGATTCTGAATGAGAGTGTTGGGTCTTTGCATCTTTCTGCCATTCTTCCCTTGCTTAGTCTACCCAATCTACCTTCAGTATAGATCACACAACAATGCTTTTGTGGACATACCTCCTAGATAATGCATCGACCACCACATTTTCTTTCCCTTTCTTATAAATGATCTCAAAGTCATAACCCAACATCTTTGTGACCCATTTTTGTTTCTCTTCATAAGATATTCGTTGCTCCAAGAAGTATTTGAGACTATCATGATCTGTCTTTACCTTGAAGTGTCTACCCATCAAGTATGGTCTCCATTGTTTGACCACATGCAAGATTGCCATCATTTCCTTCTCATAGGTGGGCTTCAACAAATTCTTTCCTTTTAGTTGATGACTCTCAAATGTTATGGGATGTCCTTCTTGCATGAGTGTTGCACCTATCCCCTTTCCTGAAGCATCACATTCAATTATGAAGGTCTTGGAGAAATATGGGGTTGCTAACACTGGGGTGGTGCACATCACCTCCTTCAATTTTTCAAATGCATGGAAGCTTCCTCATTCCAATGAAAGGAGTCTTTCTTCAATAATGTTGTGAGTGGTGTTGCTATACTACCATAGTTCTTTACAAATCTGTGATAGTACCTTGTGAGCCCTAAGAAACCTCATAAATTCTTGAGGGTTCTGGGAACTTCCCATTCCACCATGGCCTTGATCTTGCGAGGGTCCACCTTGACACCTTCATGAGAGATGATATGGCCTAAGTATTCCACTTCCTTTACCCCAAAAGAACACTTTGAAGGCTTTGCATACAGTTGATGTTTCTCAGAGCTTCCAAGACCATATTTACATGATGTAAGTGTTCCTCCCATGATTTGTTGTAGATTAGGATATCATCAAAAAATACCAAGACAAACTTCTGTAGGAATGGTCGAAATACAAAATTCATCAAACTCTGAAATGTGGATGGTGCATTAGTAAGGCCAAAAGGCATCACTAGAAATTCATAATGGCCTTGATGAGTTCTGAAGGTTGTCTTATGAATATCCTCTTCCTTTACTCTAATTTGGTGATACCCAGAATGAAGATCTAGTTTTGTAAAATAAATTGCACCATGCAACTCATCTAACAAATCATCAATGACAAGAATAGGAAACTTATCTTTGATAGTGTACTTGTTAAGTTCTCTGTAGTCTGGACACATGCACCACCTGCCATCCTTCCTATGCACCATCACCACTGGAGCAGAATAAGCACTCTGACTATGATGGATAATACCCATTTCCAACATTTCCTCTACCATCTTCTCAATCTCACTCTTTTGCACATATGGGTATCTATAAGGCCTGATGTTGGGGGGTTGGCTTCCTGGAACTAACTGAATGGCATGATCATGATCTCTTTTGGGAGGCAATCCTTTGGGCTCCTCAAAGACAACTACATGTTTATCAATAACCTTATGAAGATCAGGATGTGTGACTGTATTTGGTGGTTGAACTTCCATGGAGAACAATCATGCTATGAATCCTTCTACCCCCTTTTTAAGAATCTTTTGCATTTGGTGAGAGCTAACCAATTGTGGAGATTTTTCTTGTAGTCCTCGAAGTTCAAATTGTCTTCCTTCAGAATGAAAGTGCATGAACAATTCTTGGAAATTTAGCTCTATGGTGCCCAAAGTTGTGAGCCACTGAACACCTAAGACAATATCAGCTCCACCCATGGGAATAACAAACATAGTGGACTCCATTTTGTAGTCACCCATCATAAGTCTGATTTTATGGCATTTCCCTGAACATTGGATTGTGCCACCATCTACAATCATTACTTGAAATTCAGGTGTTGGGTAGATGAAACAATTTAGCCTTGTTGCCAACTTATTATTGATGAAATTATGTGTACTCCCAGAGTCAATCAATATTGTCACCTTCTACTTCTTAAGGTAACCCACCACCTGAAGGGTTTGGAGTGCTAATACCAGATAGAGCATGACATGAGATAGTTGGTTGGGGCTCTTCAGATTCTTCCTCTGGTTCTTCCACTTCATCACTTGATGTTTCCTCATCTTCTTCCTCCTCACTAGTCCCTTTAATGTAAAACAATTTCTTCTCTACACATTTATGTCCTTTGCTCCATTTATTATCACAATTGAAACATAAACCCTTTTCTCTTTTCTCTTCAATTTGTTGAGGAGTCAACCTTGTAGGTTGAGGGAATGATGGTATTGAGGTGCTACGATCTCTAATGCTAGTGAAATATTCCTTCTTTATACTAGAAATTTTTCCTCTGCACTACATGCCATAATAATATAATCAAAAGCAAAGGATGGATTAAACATTTGTACCTCATGTTGGATGTGATCCTTGAGACTACCCAGGAATAGATCATTTAGATTGTCATCTGTAATTGTATCCACACGTAATGACAAGCTTTGGAACTGTTGAATATAATCCTTTACTGACCCTGTTTGTCGTAACTTTGCCAATTGGCTAAAGTAGTTCTCAGCCACACTACTACTATAGTGCATTTGCAGCTCCTCTATAAAAACTGACCAAGTGACATTAAGAGCCTTCTTCTTCTTTTGAGTACACAACCAATGATACCAAGTGAATTGTTTTGGTTCCAGATACAAGGATGCCATAACCACCTTCTGGCCATTTGGGACTTGATGCAGATAAAAAAAATTCTCCATTTGGTTGATCCAAGTGATTGGATCATTCCCATTGAACTTGCACATTTCCACTTTTGGAATAATGTTATGCCATTGGCTAGAAGATCCACCAAGTTGTGCAGAGGATCCTCCTTGGTTGGTGTGATTTGGATTTGTGTGCACATTGCTTGAGGAATCCTTGTGACTAGAATTAGAATTCATGCTAGTATTAATGCTTGAAAGACTGAGCATCATCTCCTCCCTAAGTGACTTAAATCCAAGCTACATTTCACCCTTAAGGTTACCTTCCAGTGCTTGAAGGTTACCTTTCATTTTACCTTTCAATACTAGAAGCTTGTGGTTGAGGTCATCCTTATCATATTATGAACTTTTTCCTGAAGTTGGTTGACTACCTCTGATACTCCAGAACCTAAAGATTCCAAATCCATATCTTCCTTATTTGGAGTCATTCCTGGAGTGGCTTGACCCTTCCCTTGGCCTCTAGTTGATCTCCTTGTCATGATGTAGGGTTTGGATCTTGGGATACAAGGATTAGGGTAAAAATTTAGGGTTTGGGGTTTCATATGGTTATTGGTTGAATAGAGAGAAACATAGAGAACAAACCCTAGCTAATTTTTGGAAAGCTTTTGAAAATATAAGAAACTTAGAAAAATCCCAAAATTGGCAACCTGGGTAGCGAATTTATGAAAAATCCTAAAATGATATAACTTGTGAAAAATAAGTCAAAACATCTTGAAATTGAGATAACTTTACTTGACTTATTTCACAACTTCAGTTAAAAAAATTGCAAAAAAATTCGCTACCATTTTTGAGATATAGCCGAATCTTCACAATTAGGGTTTTGACCCAATTTTGGCCAAGATCAAGCTCTGATACCACTTGTAATGAAATTACTTAGATAGATCTGAATATCAACAACAATAGAACACCAAAGAACACCAAAATATAGAGAAATGATCACAATATGCAAGTAGAATGACTTAGCCACTTTGAGGGGGCAACCTCCAAACCATACAATAAGACTCAAGTGCTCAATATGATGATTAACTACTCCTTACTACCTCCTATATATACCCTTCCTATACTATGGCCAACACCAAGGCCGACCTACTAAACATATGAAAGCATAAATGAATGACATATGACAAGAAAAGGGATTATGTAAGCCACAAAATATTTTTTAAGTTTTTTATTTCTCATGGACTAAAAAATAAGTAATGTGTCTGTGTGCATACATATATGAACGTACCCAAGACAAGGGTTTTCGAAAATCGGCATATCCGTGTTCAAACCCAAACCCATACCCATACCCGCATCTTAACAACATGGGTGTCAACAAGAGGAAACAAATGCCTTAGTTATGACATAGATCATAGCAACCACCGTAAGAGATAATAAAATAGATGGAACACACATTTTCACTAAATGAATTTGGGCAGTTCACTTCCTGCCAGTTTATCGTCAATTATATTTAGCAGATCACCAAATACAACATGGTATTTCATGGTGATGAAGATACATCCTTGCACCAACCTGTGTAAAATAACGAGAGCTCTTAGAGCATGTTATACACTAATGTTGATAATAAATATATGGAAAAATTACTTGTTAATTATTCCTCTTAAAAGCTTACATTTACAAATTTACAAGCTTGTTCTAAACAAGGTGGTATATCCCACATCGAGGATTGTGTTCCAGTGTAGTATCAAGTTCAACTGTCTTATGATGATTTAACCATTATCTTATTTTCTTTCTACAAAACCAAAAACAATGTATAATACGTACTGAATTGTCATGTATAATATTTACCGTATTCTTGCCTTTTTGAATAACTTTATTTCATTTTCCATGCACTGATTGTCCCTTGAAGAATCATGGATGCTTAGATATTTGTTTGCAACAGAAGTGGGAAAAAGTCATATACAGCCTAGACTATGGCTTACAAACTTCGATAGTTAGTCCAGACCTTGAAAGTATATATGGGATTTGCCAGATTAGAATTCAACGAGGCATTCAGGCTAGCACTAAAAACTGCTAAGAATTTTGACCATCACTTTCAAAACACCAGTAATTAGAGGAGATTTGTACCATTAGATGGGGTTGTCTCATCAATACAATCAATTTTGAACAGCTATTACTAAGGATGAAATTAATTTCCATCAAGGAGGTTGAAATGTTAAAGCCCTATCAACAATAATTTAAAATTTCTTCTCAAGTTGAAAATTAGTCCACCAGTTCTCCACAGAACTGAGCTATAAACCATATGCTCACAACATAAGAAGAAACCAATCGTGGTACAGATCTCCCAACTGCACTATTCCAAAATTTTGGAAAAGGGAATGTAATTCCAAGTACAAGATGTGGTCTTTCGCAGGGAAGCAAGAAGCACGTAATGCTTTACAGAGAGAATAATTGAAATGCATGCCATGAAGCTAGTAAAAGCATGAAGCACTTCTCTAAAACCATGTAATCCCAAAAAGGTTGTACTTGAAGAAATCAATACAAAAAAGACAACCCTTCAAAGAGAATCTTCACCTAGAATTTTGAAATTTTCCAATACAGTTTAACAGCAGACCTTGCCTTAGTTGCCTAGAAATTGGTACATGTACAGCTCTTTTACAATATAATGGGTTATTTCTTGGAAAAGCCCATCTCTGCATTCCGTGTGATTCATTGCAAATCAACAGATTTAAACCAGAAAATCAGACAATCTGGTGAGGAATGTTCAATAAATCAAAGCTGAAGGGCTAAATCAGGTTGCGAATCAGTCAGCACTCCAGAAGACTGCCTAACTGGAGACTTCGGAGACTGAAATCCTACATTCAAATCTGGTGGAATTGAATGTGAAAAATCTGATGTATGCTGAAAAGGGTGTTTAGAAGGTAAAGATTTCCATAAGCATTGTTGAGATTGGGGCGATTCAGCTCCTACTGGTGTCTGCATGTGGTTAATTTGACTAAGGGTATTTGAATTTGAAGAATCTGCCATTTGGCTTCCATTCCCTCTAGAAATGGTGTGAGAAATTTTTGACAAGCTCTGAGGATGCATCCAGCTCAGTTGTGACTGCATATACAATGACATATCCAAAGGTGTCTGTTGTTGCATAAACTGAGGAACACTAGCAAACGGCCTTACTTGAGGCTGCTGTGCATTATAGTATCCATCAGATGTTATCTGCATTTTAATTCTAGGGGTAGCATCTGCATGAACAAGATCTGCAGCTCGTGATCGAGCCCACGCTTCTGCCACAGCATCTCCTCGGCTAACTGCTGTTTGTCTTGATTGAGCTGAGGAAAAACCAAATACTGGAGTATTGGAAGACATGTTGGAAGCTATCTGCTGCAATCCTGGCATTTTGCTTTGGGTTGAATTAACAATCCGATTTAAGTCTTGCATCCCATGCTCTTGACTACTTGTAGATTCAGGTACCCGAGCAACTCTACCTCTGTCTTCATAGTTGGGTGCAGAAGGTTCTACAGCATGTGATGCAACATTATAACTACCAAGATTGCTTGGTAGTTTTGAATCATCGTGTGATTCCCTGGCCATAAAATTTGAAGTAACATCCAGTCTCCTTTCAGCACCAATACTTCCAGCAGCACTTGCGTGGAGACTAGAAACAGGTTGTGCCCGATCAACCTGTTTAGTAGACGTCCATTGCATAAGTTTGTTATTTCTTGAGACAATTTCAAGCAATCTCGACTGAGATACATCTGATGCAAAATTAGCACCTGCCAGATCAATTTCCTTGGACTCCACAACTGGTGAAGCTGACTTGAACTCAATCTCTTTTACTACTTGTGTATGTGGCTTAATAATTTTATCACTGGTCAAATGTGAACCCGTAAATTGAGTTACAGGTAATGCAGCAGATTCTGTTGCAGATACTACATAGGTGGGAGCAACCACAGTACTGCTACATGGATAGGCTTGTCCTTCAAAACCCTGTGTTTTCACACAGGCTTGATCACCTGTTACATTAACCACCTTGTTTGCACCATGGCCAGTTAGAATGGCATTAGACAGAGTTGCCGTTTTTTGGTCATTACTCTCCTCACGCAATAGCAAAGCACTGTGAGGAACCTCGTCCTCACCTACCCATCCAGGGCCAAATGGCATACTAGCAGGCAGAGATTTTTCTATCTTCTTGGCTGCGATCTTCCAGGCTGCAGGACCTAGCTCTGCCGAGAAACGAGCAACACTCCTTGCATATGCATATTCCAATTGAATTCCAGCTTGCAAATACTGAAATGCAATGTATCAGATTTTGAACAAGTATAACTAAATGACAAATAAACATCTAGGCGACACAGTTCAGCAAATATTAAACACAGCACATACATTAACTAGCTGCTTGGAATTCCCACCAGCCATCACAGATAGTGAATCATTTCCAGTCATTAAAATATTCCAAGGTTTGTAAGTGGCACGACGGTTCTCTTCTGGCAATAGCTCTCTTCTCCCATCTCTAAAAGCCGTTCCCTTCAACATTGAACCTGAAATGAGGACTCGGAGATTTAAGGAACAATCCTTGCATGGAATAATTCAACAGTAAAGAGAACCATCTAAATATAACTTCAATACAAATAGCAACAAATACTACAGAAAAAACCTACGATACACAAACATGTAGTAAAAGATGTCCCAAAAGTTGAACCATAGACTCCACAACACAGAAAGGAAAATATATGATCACCAAATGCCTCTTAAAATTCTAATTATTCCTCATGGAAGCTGCTCACATTCTCAATGCAGGGGTACTCAATTTTCGGGAGATTTTATGTTCACTGCAAGACAGTAGCAAAAATTCACAGAAGATTGAGATCAACCTGAGAGTTCCTCTGACAGCTCAGCTGGACTGTTAACATCTGCATTGAAATGCCCTTGAAGATTTCGTCCTGTTGGCTCCAAGAAAGTGCCAGACCTGTCCAAGCTAGCCCCCTTCCTAAACTTTACTGCATCGTTAGACCAGTCTGCACATTCTCCACTGATAGCAAGACTTGTCCCAGAAGCCAAGTCTGATCTAGTGGATTCAAAACGAGACCTTCCCCAACCACCCCTCCTTGACGGCTTCTTAGAATAATGAACAGACTTTGTTTTTAATGCAGGCTTTCGCTCACGCTCCAATTCAAGTCCTTCAGGATCACATCGTAAAGACTGAAATGTTTTCCTCGCTAATTCCTGTATAGTTCGAGCCTGAAGAAAGGAATCACTATTTTTCAGAAACTTTACATATAAGAATTTTGATAGAAATTATTGATGTCTGCAAATGATCAAAGAAATAATCTTATTGATGGAAGGGTATACTAGCTTGAGTAAAATTAGGTGCAAAAAAAAAATATACAAACTAAATAACCAAGATGAATAATGATATTCAGAATGACATCCTCAGGTATTTTCTTCTCATTTGCATAACAATGCAAAAAGCCAGAATGAGGTACTATTACTTTACCTGTCTGTAGTAGATGGTTCCAGATGCATTATAGGACATTGCATTGCTACAAACCAATAAAACGTCCTTCTGTGGACATGACAAAAAATCAAATTCAGGCAGACATTTAATGACCGCATAGCATTAAATATTTCAAATAAAAAAGTTTCCTAATTTTTCCATATCCTTAAGCTTCCCCATATTTTCTTCAAGCTCAAGGGCCGCAGATATATCATAAACCAGACCTGTGACAGCGAAAGCTACAGTAGTCTATATTCCCGAGTTCACTGAAAAAAACATGTACATGAACCTTGAAATATGGAAATTAAAGAGGTGCAACGAGTACGTGAAAATGGGGCAATATGAATTCAAGAATCCTTGCAATTTCTGAAATAATCTCATGAAGAGAATCAACAAGGTAAAATAAACTGTAGCTGGAAATTAACATGATATAAAAACATTAATAAAGTTCAAATTTTTAGCAATAGATGTTGGTTTGTCTCCTTGCACTTGATAACTTGAAGAATATGCTATACAAATATTGAGACAACCATAAATATGGAGAATAAAAGTTTCTAAAAAATTGGTAGTATCTCGGTGACAATGCAACCTACCATGATATTTGAACCTTCCCTAAATTGACAAAGGATCAAAGGTGTCTCTTAGTTATTAACTTAGAGTATTAATGCAACGTTATGTCATCAAAAAGTATTAATTATCGCGCAACATAATGCTTATAATCTTGCATATCTATAAGCTCACGTGCCTCTTATTATTTGCAGTTGACATTGAACTTCAACTTTTCCATTTCTGTAAGAAAATGAGCTCTATCTTGCCTGTTGAAAAATTCCCTCAAATGACCACATTTTCTTTCATTTGTAGCAACTATCTATTAACCTGTGCTCAACTCAAACTGTGATTGATAACCTGGTCTCTTTAGCCCAAAAGAATACTTTCTCCAAATTTGACAAGCATTACTGCCAGTATATCTTTGGTTTAAAACTTTGAAAAGGTATTCTTCATGTGTTGAGCTAATATCACATATCAATAAGTTCACAAATTGTTTTAACTTTTACGAATTCCGACTTTCACGCTTTATGAACATCCAGGCATTAGGCCTTGTTGCTTTACCTTATTCCACAAGTTGTGATATTCTTAAGAATGGATCCCTGATCTGAATCTTATACACAGCTGTTTTCACTCATCATTAAAGACCCTTCTCATTCAAAACTGTGGTTATGAGCCTAGGCACCCTTTTCTCCCACTGATATTCGATTTATTGGTTATATATCTATAACAATAGGGCTTCATGATATGGATGTGGTTGAAATCTTGAAGGCAAGGTTGCAGGATACAGCACGCCTCCTGCTAGGACGCACGTACCTCCATGCCAGATACAGATACAGGTGCAGAGTAGCTTGGATACGGCCCGGATACCATACCCAATCATATCCATATATGAACCCGTATCTGGGCCATAACAGATACAGCCGGATACAGTATGCAGGCCAATTGTAGCTGTATCTGATTTAAGAGTTTTCAAAATTTTGGAAAAAAAATTCAAAAGGCTAAATTGTTAATTAAAAAAACTGCATACGACCATCTAAAATGCACTTGAGCAGCAACAGTTTAATACGTGGGGATGAATGAGTGCTGACTTGCTCTATTACTTTCTTTTCTCTATTACTTCAAAATTTCACATTTCTCTGCTCAACCTGTTATGATTTTATTTGATTTATTTCCTTTCTTACTCTGCTTCTTTTCTCTCATTTCGTTTATTTACCTTTGGCATGTACAACCTGCAATTTTTTAATCCACGGAATACCAGCTTTCTACCTTTCCTGTGGGCTGGGTATATGTAATTTGTTTGTAATTTTAATCTAATGTATAGATTTGATTATAACTTAAAATTCATAATTATTATAAATATATTTCTTTCAATTTATAATCTAGATTATTATAACATTTTAAATATTTTATATATTTGTTTCTGAAAATAATATAAACTTAAAAGGTAAAATAAATGGTCTTAATTATCGGATCCGGACTTCAAACCGACCGAGGGTCAGACCAGAACAAAAAACCGGAACTAGACCAGAACCGGACCGGTTTAAAAACTTATGCACTGGTCCACTAAAAAATATTCAACAAGTTTTTTTGCAAATTTAGAATGCCCTCTTTTAGAAATTTTCAATGATTTCATAATTTGCTCATGGATTACTTGAACAATTACAGCAACTATGCAAAGTTTCCTTCTCATGTATCTTCACACATCTACAGGGTAAATCTAGCAAATACGGCAACTCTTTCTCCATCAAGCATCCGGAACCGGAACCGGCCGGTTTGACCGGTTTAACCTTTTTTTTTTGCACGAACCGCTCAATGAAACCGGATCGGTTTTAGCCCAAACCGGCCGGTTTCGTACGGAACCGGCCGGTTTGGGCTAAAACCGGTCAAACCGGTCCGGTTTCGTCCTAAACCGGCCGGTCCAAGCCTGTTTTCCTTATACGGCGGCCACTTAAAAAAACGTTTTTTAATTGTTTTCTTTTATTTTTTATTGTCTCTAAACCCTAATTTGGTGTTATAAATACACCCCCTATTCACTTCACACCTCTCTCATTGAGCATTTGTGAGCATTTGTGAGCATAAAATTGAAGAGTTTATTTTTTGTAGTGAGCTTGGAAGTTGGAGGCTTGGAGCTTGTTTGGCATTGCTTGTGGGCTCTTTGTGGTGATATTGGCATCCATTTGTGAGCACCTCACCTCTATTTGTGAGCACCTCTCTTATTTGCAAGGATTTGGAGGATTGGGGCAGCATTGAATAGTGTTCATTTGGAGTGAGTTTGGGTTGTTTGGCATCAAGTGTGGGCTCTTTGTGGTGGCATTTACATCTACATTTGGAGTGTGGGCTCTTTGTGGTGCCATATACAAGCTTGGAGCATTTCTTCACCTCATTTGTGTGCACATTGAAAGGTATGTTACATTTTAAACTTGCCCCTTATTTGTAAATTTTATTAAATAAGAAATATGAAATTTATTTTGTTTTTATTTGCATTTTCAGATTTGTTTGCATTTGCAATGGCCCCCAAAACAAAAGACCCTACATGGACCCATGCAGACATAATTGATGATCAAGTTTTTTGTAAATATTGTAAGAAACACATCAAGGGGGGGGGATTCATAGGTTGAAACAACACTTGGCTGGTCAAAGAGGCCAAGTTACCCCATGTGATGCACCTGATATTGATGCCATTAGGTTGGAAATGAAAAACATGCTTGAAAAACATAGAGAAGAGAAGGCTAGGCAAAAAGAGATGGAAGCTGAAATAGGGAGGAGGGAACATGCCTTGAGTGTTGAAGGATCTTGCTCTGACCCTTCTGTGACTGTTAGAGACCCCTTTCGGTATATGCCTCCCCCATCCACTCATAGTCAAGAAAACCGGCCTCAAAAAAGAAAGACCATTCAAAGCTTTTTTCCATCTTCCACACCTGCTACTGCTAGTGCCTCCATGCCAACACAAAATCAACCCACCTTGGATAACCATTGGAAGAAGCAATACAAAGAAGCAACTTTTGAGTACATTGCTAGATGGTGGTATGATGCAGATATCCCTTTCAATGCTGCCCGCTCACCTTATTACCAGCCGATGTTTGATTCCATTGTTGCTGCTGGTAAGGGCTTCAAAGGCCCTAGTATGCATGACTTGAGAGGATCACTTTTGAAGAAAGAAGTTGCATCCATAGATGAATATTTGAAAGGTTGCAAAGCTTCATGGGCCAAAACAGGATGCACTATCATGTCAGATGGGTGGAGTGATGGCAAGAACCGCACAATAATAAATTTTCTTGCCTCTTGTCCACAAGGTACAATGTTTTTGAAATCAGTAGATGCATCTGATAGGGTGAAAGATGCAAATTTATTGTTTGAGCTTTTGGATGAGATTGTTTTAGAGGTGGGGGTGGAAAATGTTGTACAAATCATAACAGATAATGCCTCTAACTATGTTCTTGCTGGTAAGATGTTAGAGGCTAAACACAAAACAATATTTTGGACTCCATGTGTTGCACATTGCATAGACCTCATGCTTGAGGATATAGGGAAAAAAGATTGGATCAAGAACACTGTAGAGCATGGCAAAAGCATCACCAAATACATCTATAATCACTCATGGGTATTGAACCTAATGAGGAAGAACACTGAGGGCAGAGAACTTGTTAGGCCAGCCATCACGAGATTTGCAACAAACTTCCTCACGTTGCAATCTCTTATTTCCCAACAACAGAACTTGAAAAGGATGTTTTCAAGTGATGAATGGAATGCATCAAAGTGGAGCCGGAAACAGGATGGGAAAGACACAAAGAAGAAACTTTTTGATAATTTATTTTGGAAAAAAACAGCAGAGATTGTGAAAGTTGCTGAGCCTCTTGTTAAGGTGTTGCGGTTGGTGGATGGGGAAAAATTAGCCATGGGCTATATTTATGAGGCTATGGATCAGGCAAAGGAGCAGATAAGGGCAGCATACAAAGACAGGGTAACTAAGTATGGGCCTATATGGGAGATCATAGATAATAGATGGAACAATCAACTCCATCGACCTATACATGCAGCTGGGTATTTCTTGAACCCGAAATATCATTACAGAGCTCAGCTTGGAGAAGATCAAACAGGAGAAGTAAAAGATGGTTTGTACGAGTGCCTAGAGCGCATGGTCCCTGATGAGATGCAACAACTTGAGGTTCACCGACAGATCAAGCTTCTTCAGCAGAGCCACATGTACCTTTGGGAAAAACCTTGCAAAGATTGCAAGGGATGTGGACCAACCAGGTAAGAAATTCTAAGTTTTTTGAAGTTCATTTGATTAAATTTTTTAATGAATAATCATGAATTTTTAGCATAAGACAATCTTTATCTAATTTGTTGAATTACGCTTTAACCTTTAAGTTATAAGTTTATGTTTTACTTTTAATTTTTAACTGTGTTTTTAACTTTTTATTGTCATTGTTTACTAATTAAACATTTACACTTTTTATCGCAGCACATTGGTGGGATTCGTTTGGTAGTCAGTGTCCTCAATTGCAAAAGTTTGCAATTAGGATCCTGAGCCAAACTTGCAGTGCTTCTGGGTGCGAGCGCAACTGGTCCGTCTTTGAGCGGATTCACACGAAGAAGAGAAACCGTTTGGAACAACAACGGTTGAATGATCTTGTCTTTGTGCAGTACAACCTTCGGTTAAGGCGCAACCAGTTGTTGAACCGAAGACCTGATACTGATCCCATTGTCTTGGATGATATAGATCCAACCTCAGAATGGGTAGAGGAGAGTCAGCCAACAGAGTTTGATCCCGATGACTTGGGGTGGATGGGTTTGGATCAAGAATCTGATGAGCCATTAGCAGCACCGCCGCCATCGTCACGAGACACAGCAGGCACTAGTCGCACTCGTGCTACTCCCCGACCCCGTGCAATACAGTTGTTGCAGATGTACCTGAGGATTTGGATGAGTCCGAGTCAGAGCCAGAGGTCGGTGATGATATTGATGAGGATGACCTTGAGGATCCCATTTCCAGCAGCGGTGCAGAGTTTGATGATTGATCATTGATGTCATCTAGTTTATTCTAGAGTTTTGTAACTTGTAGTATTTGTAATGTATCAATGATCATATCATGTTGCTTTTTTGGAGTCTTGAACTATGGAGGCCATTTAGAGCCTCATTGTTTATGTATTTTGTTTCGGAATCTCATCTATGATATATGTATTGTGTATTGGACTTGGAGTTCATGCCATTTTGCTATAAACACCTTTCTTGCATATATATAAGAGCAAACTTTGCATATTTTGTGTGTAATTGTTGGAATCATGGTTTTTAACCTTTCAAATATATTATTTTCATTAAAAATATAAAATTTTATGTATTTTTTAGTAAACCGGTTCATTAAGTTTGAACCGGTCCGGTTCCGATCCGGACCTCGGCCAGTTCCGAGTCTAGTTCCAATTTTTAAAACATAGTCATCGGGATCAAACTCTGCAGGTGACTCTCCTCTACCCATTTTGAGGTTGGATCAATATCATCCAAGACAATGGGATCTGTATTAGGTATCCTATTCAATAATCATGTTGCGCCTTAGCCGGAGGTTGTATTGCACGAAGAAGAGATCATTTATATGTTGTTGTTCCAAATGGGGTCTATATAACATCATTTTAGGGTTAGGGTTGGAAAAAAGTAACTTCAAATCTAAAATTGGCTTATGATAAGTTAAAAAATGCTTATCAAATCCGGAACCAGCCGGTTTGTTCACCAGTATACTGAATCGATTGGTGGTTCGGTATGGAACTGGTCATTGGTTTGGTTTTTCTAACGGTTTGCAAAAAAAATTAATGAAACAGTCAAACCGGATGAATCGAACCAGAACCGGAACGGTTTTTAAGACACCGATGTGTGTGTGTTGTGTGTGTGTGTATGAACTGGTCAAACCAGATGAATCGAACCGGACCCAGAACGGTTTTTTAAACACTGATGTGTGTGTGCGTGCGTGTAAGTGTGCGTGTGCGTATAAGTGCACGTGCACGCGCGTGTGTGTGTGAAATTAGCCGTATCCATATCTAATACTATATTTGTATCCATATAAATATCCATGCGACTATACTCATAGCTGCTTTTCATTTTTTACATTTTATTTTCAAATCTATATAAAATACTCACCGTCATTGATGTCTTATCTCTAATGCTTCACACATTTATCCTACTTGAAACATCTTTTTGTTCTGAGATTACGACCACTCTATCTTAAAATATATGCACGACTAACTTCTTTTCATGTTTCTCTTACATCAAACCTTTAAAATCCCTTGCACCTGAACTCTCAATTAGGGGTTTCATTGAAACCCCCCAACATACCCAATGCAGACTTCATACACTTAAGTACAATGAGATTTTTCTCTCCTGCAAACTTTGGAAGTTATAGGCACTAGCTTTGAAAACCTGCAAACCCAATTCTTAGAAATTTCAGATTGTCCGAGTGGCCCTAATGGCCTATTCTGCACAACTCAAAACAAAAAACTTCAGACAAATGTTTAGGGAATGCCATTTTGTTTGTTTTTGGACCAGGAAGTGAAATTCATTAAAGAGCTTCAACTGTTACTTTGACCCACTAATGTCTAATAATAAAAAGTTCACGGAAATATTTGCTGGGAGATTCCAATGGTAGCTTACAGTAACCAGGCTTTTAAGAATATTCTGGAATTGCAAGATTGCTTTCATTACACCATTACACAATGGTTCATAATTTATGGAATCTTAGATGCACATACTGTCATAATCAAATGAGGTGATGCACTACCTGATGGATTTTTTCATTAAAATTGTATGGATGAAATTCGATCGCAATAATACTAAATACAAAAGGTTGGCTACTACTATTCTTTACACAAAATTAGACCCAAGTAGAAAACAGTGAACCCATTATAAGAGCTAAGACTTTTATGCACCGATGAAAGCTTCCTAAATACAAACAGTAAAGAAGCAAACACACTTAAACTGTACAACATTTGTAAGCAATGGTGGATATATAATTATGATTATCTATTTAGCCACGAGATCTTCACTAGATTGTTACTTGTACCATTGTTATTCTTTGTGGTACAGCTTTTATTAGATTAACATATGGAATCAAAGCTTATATAGGAGCATTTCTATTCAGCATAGCACATTCAACAAAGATAGGTCTTATAACATGGATTAGAGATTGTTAAATTAAAGTTCAATGAGAAAATGCATATATATAAAGATTGAAATATAACAGTATGAACAGTGGGTAATACCCAATAAGCAAAGACCAGCACCTTCTAAATGCTTAACTGATGAAGGCTTGAAAAATTCATCAGCACTTATACAAAACTATTTTTAATGACTAGTCTCTTCAACCTAAAAAAGTTTTGCAAAATCTAACCCTTCATGAACTAAAGTTAACTTCACCTTGACAACATACTTTTGACACGATTAATGCATAAAAGAGAAATTCAGAGAAAAGCTTGAAGAAATCAAGGATAATGGGTATCCGCCCTCCAAGCTCTTCTGAAAGTTTTGCAAAAATGTGAGAAGTTGGGAAATAATAAATTGAAAACTGAACAAAGCACTGGGTGAATTTTGATTGGCACTACCTTTCCTCCCAACCACCCCCCAGAGAAAAGAGAAATATGCCAGTCTCTTGACTAGCAAACCTAAGTTGCCACAGGGGCAGTTCCTGTTGTGGCATTCCCTTCTGCTGGGTTTTCTGTAAAGTAGCATAATGGTATCATCTTTTGATGGCAACAATCTTGACAAAGTTCGTTCCAAAGTAACAAGATGATCCCAAACGATCTTTGCGGAATTCTATCTACTAGCAAATACTTCCTCATGTGATTATCTTTAAACAATGTGAGTAATAGGACATCATCTGGTTGGAATGAACTCCAAGGGTGTGATCCCATGGAACACTGGCTGCTGCTTAGGCATTAACAACTTCAGACATCACTTATATGAAATTACCGTTACCATAATACTGATATATTTACCATATAGTAAATCCCATGTAAATACTAATATTCCTAACATTCCCCCCTTAGTGTTTACATGGTAGAAAAACATTCACACTTCTCTTTTGTAGCTTGTCGCCTATGCCTTGCTCATGATCTTGGCACACACTCAAACTGAAGGTAGAAGAAGGAACACATCAACTTCTTATCAACCAAGCACTCTAATAAATCGGGAACACATCTGACCGAACTAGTGTGGGAACATATATTTTCTTATCAACCAATCATTAGGGAGACACAGCCTACAATGGTGAACTTGAAAATGGTTTTACAACAAACCTAGGTATGAACAAGAACACATTTGACTGTTGGCGAAGAATCATGATGTTGCATTTCATATCTATTTGGATTCATCATAGTTATTTGGGTAATTATGTAGGAATAGCCAATATTTGTGAATAGGATATAAAGTGTAATCTGCTCTTAAACCAGTTCTGAAAAGCTGAAAAATAGAATCCACACCAACAAGTTGAAAAATTTTGTCATAACCATACCAGTTGTGCATGGCAATCGTAGGACCTGAATTTGGAATGATAAGTCGTTGATTACACTCTATTGAACTCTCATGTGCCTCCATCAAATACATGCTAAAACTCAGATTGGATGATGACATGAACAAGCAACAATTTCCACATTGGGTTTAAATGTAAGTTCACATGTGCAATGTGAAATGGTAGTTATTTTCGGACATTCAAGTAACAAGAAAAGGCTAGTACTTTAAACACGATGATGGTGCACTAAGGGGTATAGGCAATAATTGAGGTACAATTTGAGGCACGTAAACGTTGATTCATTGGCAAATGTTTCTAAATGTGGAAAACGAGACAGAGCATTTGAGTGTTCTCATTCAAGCACATTCAGATGGTAGAAATGTGAGATGCAATGGCACAAACAAATGAGTGTTAGAATCAGTTTAAACTATTGAGCCTGAAATAGAGGAAGCGCTCAAATGAAAGGGTTTTTAAGTCATGCAAATGAACAGGATGGTCCAATACAATAATCGAGGTATGGATCAAGGCCGTGGACGTGATTTCATTTCCTTTCAAATGTGGAGAAATGGGACTTAAAGATTTTGAGTGTCCAAATACAATACAAAAAAATGGTGGTAGAAATGCTAGAGTGCATATGACATAAGCAGATGAAATATGCACGTTGCATTCGTGCATCACACCAATGACACTTGATGATAGAGCAAAACGAAATTTGTAAAATGTAATTAAGATAATACCTTATTAGTTAATTCGGCTACAACATCCAAATATATAGTCAAAGACGAGCCTATAAATAGGGAGTCAACAAGCCATAAAATTCTCTCCAAGAATCAAGTGGGTGTTAGACCCGTAATGCTTACGATATAACAATATATTGCAAACTATATTTGTAATATAGTAGACATAACCAAATAATAACCTATTAGATACACGGTATATAACAAATGGTAAATAATAATTTACCCAATGTAAATAATAATTTCTCCTTCTAAATTATCTCTCTCACATACTCATAGGGAACTTAAGAGATTTATAATATCAGCTCACATACATATCAACTCATGCAAAATGCTTTCTTTCTCGCTCTACTCAAAATGTTCACACAAACTTGCTTATATAGAAAGAAGGAGAGGGAAAAAACCACAATGTGGTTTCCCTAAAACCATGTGCCCATACCATGGGCTTGATTATGCTCCAAATAGAAATATTCTCTTACACATGTAAGAGTAACTCGTCTTACGCATCATAGAATCTCTTACACGTCATAAATGTCAATAAAACTCTTACGCATTCATAAGCTGTCATAGAATCTCTTACAGCATTGTCATGGAACCTGTAAAATCTCTTACACGTCATAAGCTGCCATAGCTCAATTTCTTACCACTCAAAAGCTGTACATAGAATCTCTTACGCGTCATAAGCTGCCATAGAGATCTCTTACGCGTCATCCACAATATCTCTTACACATCCCGCCATGTGTCGTAAGATTCCTTGGT
Source organism: Taxus chinensis (assembly GCA_019776745.2). NCBI lineage: Eukaryota > Viridiplantae > Streptophyta > Pinopsida > Cupressales > Taxaceae > Taxus > Taxus chinensis. Next base: position 141,351,374 of record CM034157.1, read on the forward strand.
ACATGTTGAAAACATATTCAAATTTTGACTTATATCACACTAATTTTGACATGGAAAATCATATTTTACATTAACACTAAGTTGTAATAGCTTGATATTAATACAAATTTTCAGAACTATCAATATTTCCATCAACACAATGTAATAATATATTGACATCATTACGGACAACATACTCAGAGGCTATTATATAGCCATGGAGGTACCTCCAAGCTCCTAGAAAATAGGAATCAATAATCTAGGATACTATTTTGAACGATGTATAACTAATTGGCAAATGACACGAAACCCCCTTTAAATATAGCCATTGGGTATAAGCATGAGGACCCTAATCTACTAAGTTTTAGTAATGATATCTTTTACCATTTGTAAATCCCATGTAAATACTAATTCCTCCTAAATGGGATCTAAGACAAGTGGTCGATAGTAAAAATGATACAAAAGAGGTCTTTCTTACTATTGAGGTAACTTTGCCAGGAACCCTCAATTTACCTTGAGATATGTTATGGATGACAATCATCATATGTATTCCTAGGGACTAGTTATAGTTGTTTATGTATGTGTGTATTTCCTACACTAAGTATGAGGATTCATATGTGTGGAAGCATTTACATGCATTGTTAACATTGTAAGTCCATTCAACTTTTGTAAAATGAGGGTTCTAATGTCCAAACAATGATTGAATGAGTCACATGGAGCTATTTTATTAGTCACGTGAACTATTGTATTTTATTCTATATTTGTATGCTTAGGGAATTTTATGTACTTATGGCATTAGAAGCTTCTTTTGAACAAGCTTCCAGTAAATCTAAAGTTCCTGGAACTTTCTTCTTTTAAAACCTCAAGGGAAATTTAGAAGCTTCCTTGAATCTATAAATACATAATACTTGTCATACAAGTGTACAACATATGTGGGGTGTGGTTCAAATTTAGGTATGTGCTATTGTGTTGCAAACTGTCATAGTTCTATCGAAATCTTCGCCCAAGAATACAACGGACCAAGAAAGCCAATGATTTTGTAATACAATGGTAATCCATACCTTTCTAGAACCTCTTAAGAATATGACACCTAGGAATGATTGCAAGATATCAACCTTGGGGGTTACAATACTTTTCCCCTTGGAGCCAATAGAAAACTTGTTTTTGAACACCTTAGTTGCCAGGAAACACCCCCCAGACCCCGTATCCATTCTTGAAAATTTGCTAGTGGTCCTATGAAACTAGGTACGAAATGTCGTCTACCCTAGTGATGACCTTTGGAGGGTTCTAGGTGTCCAAATTGGAGTTAACTTTTTGAAAACGTTTAAGAGGTTTTGTGGGAAGTTTTATAATTAATTTCAGTTTCCAAGAAGTTTCCGGGATAAGTTTTGGACTTATATATTATAAGAAAGAGTTTATTCAACAGTTTGTTGTGTTACTCCACTTAATCTTTTCAAATATAGCCTATGCATTTTTGCTCATGAGAATTTTCTTGGAAAACCAAATCCTACAGTGTGCTCATGTAAAGTCTTATAACATTAAAACTATACTAACAAGGAGGCACATTAAACAAGCCTAAAGATAGTTTGAAACCAGAATAGTAATCCAAAGAAAGTAGGAAGAATCTAGCAATGAAACCAAGAAATGCCAGGCTAGAAAATAGGTTTTGACTCAGTGTATTAATGCTCCTTAGAATAGAATTTTCCATTGGAATCCTCAATCAAATGAATACAATGAAGCGGAAGTTACAACAATAATGTTTTGAAACATGGATGCATGACAGATGATTATTAATGTGAATCTTTAGATGATATATTCTAGAATCTAGATTATAATCATGTATATATGAAACATTGAAATTGTAACCATGTTGAATGATGAATCTTTAGAACTTCAATGAATACAAAATATTTTGAGTGCTTTATCTCTTATGGAACCAAAATGGACTAAAATTTTAGCGGCGAAAATGAGTAGTATGGCATATATAGTAGGAATATCCGGATATTTTGGAATTTGGCGATTATTTACGGTCATGTCAGTGCCCAGGTTTCGTACCCAAAAATTCCACAAAAAATAATCTGTCCGCATTGCGAATAGCCAACGAATTTCCGTTTCCCAACATATATTTTTTAATTGAATTGTCGCGTGATCGACAAACTATGGATTTTAAAACATTCTTAGATCTCAATAGAAATCTATGGAACCTTATTGGTCACTTTGGGCTCATTCGCCGACATGTATGGGAGTCAATTTTAAGGAATTTGATTAAATTCGCCATATACACACACACACAAACACATAGATGTAGATTGTAAATGTACAACATCACTAACATTGAGCAAAGTTGAAAGGTTTTTTAAATCTTTTCCAATTTGCGAATTTGCGAAGTAGTAGAAAACGATTCAATGAATTAGCATATTACATTTTTTAAGAAAAATCAAATAAATCAAGGTCTTGTCGGCTACGTGAAAAGCAATTTACATCCTACAAGCACTTACTGTAGTTAAGTCTATTTAAAAGCTGTTTTCTTTCATGCCGCATTGTTTTATTTGTTTTTGTAAGTTATTTATGTCATTTTTTTATATTACGGTATCAAGCGAATGTTATGACACTGCATTACCTTAGTCGATTTTCATCCCATAGCTCTGCACAACTCAAAAATTGTTTACAGGATTCAGGAAACATGACAACTAAACAAGGGAAGCTCAGGAAAAAAAGCAATTACAACCCCTCTAGGTAGTGGTAATGGCATTCGAAAAATAACATCTTCGCTTTGAGAAACTATCTAAGGATTTCCCATCCTTCTCCTAGAACAGGATGTTATATGCAAAGAGAAGAAAGAATTCAGAGAAGGCTGAATGCACACTCAAACAAGTGTGACAGCGTTTATTTATTGATGAGGAAGAGGTGGTTACAGTTACCAACCGAACAGTTACATAACTGAATTACATGCTATATACATGTTCTATATTTTAACACCCCCTCTTAATGACTAAACCGGAAACAAGACCAAGTTTGTCCCGAAATTTTACAAATGTCCTAAAGCCCATATGTTTAGTCATTAGATCTACAGACTGTGCCATAGGTTGTACTTCAAAATCAACAGTCCATGATTGTGTTGCGGTTGTCGAATGGAGAAGAACCGCAAAACAAAAATCTGGTCGTGTGAACAAAGGATATGGCAAGTGGTCCACTGGTTCTTTGTTACGTGATTCATTGACCAGTGATGAATCATCAATGGCTGAGAGTGTCAGCCCCATCTCCAGAGTGCTGGAATCAGAACCTCGGAGAGGTGGATTGAAAAATCTGTTCCAGGCTTGTGTAGCCTGCTGGAGTCTGTACAGAGACTCAGTTATCCTGCAATCAAAGTCACCTCGATCATGTCCTTGCAACACCATGTAGTGCTCATCCAACCTTTTCAAGAAGAGAAATGTGACCATCTGTGCAGTAGGAGTTAGAACCAACTCCGCAATAGTAGGAGAAATAACCATCTTCATCTCAGCAGTGGGAGAAATAACCATCTCTGCAGTGGTAGGAGTGAGAACCAACTCTCCTCTTATCTATTTGCTCATTTATCCCCCTCTGTTGGGAAAGATCTTTCACAACACAATGAGCAAATTGTTCATGCTCTACTGTCCTTCGAGCAAGTACCTCTGAGTGAGTGGCTTGGCATGCCATCTCACCATGCACCGTCAATGCATCTGGAATAGTGGAGTCTCCATCCACAACAAATTGTTCTTCAGAATGAGGAAATCCATCCTCCCAAGGCATGTCCGCCTCCCGTACATCTGGTATAGTGGATACTCCCTCCATAATAAGTGCATGTAGGTTGACTGTATCCAAGTCAACAGATCTGTGAGGAATGGCTTCCTCCCAAGGCATTGCAGCCTCCTGCACATCCTGTATGGTGGAGTTGTCCTCCACGCATGCACTCATGTTGATCGTAGCAGGATCAACAAGCCGATATTGGCCACCTTCCCCAATACCAAGGGCAATCATCTGTCTCTGTTTCATATCAGAAACAACACACTTCTTCCCACAGAAATCCACAGAAATATTGGGATTTTCAGTTAATTGACGAATAGATAGAAGATTCTTTTGTAAAGAAGGTACATATCTAACATTCCGTACCAACAGTTTATGAGCATTATTCAATACAATGCATATATCTCCTATCCCTTCTACTGCAAGTGATTCTCCATCAGCTAGTACTACTGATTCAAAACATATATTTGCAGTAAATGAAACATACCAGTCCCTACGACATGAAAAGTGTGCAGATGCACCAGAGTCAATGATCCAACAACTAGTACCACTGTCATGCGAGCATGATGTCGTAAGACAATAAAGAGCATGCCCGTCATCCGAATCCCGTTCTTCTGCAACTGTTGCCACATGTTCCTCATCACATGGCTTTTTGTTCTGTTGCGAAAGATCATACTTCCGCTTTTGACAATCCTTCTTAAGGTGCCCAACCTTGTGACAGTAATAGCATGTGACCTGATACCGAGTGGAAGACTCACCAGAATGACGTCTCCACTTTCCTTTTGACTGTGTGACAAGAGCACTCTCTGATTGGTCACAATTAGATTTTGCCTGAATTTGTCTCCGCTCCTTTTGCAACAGGTAGGAACTCACCTTGTCAAACGTGAGTGTTTGACTTTCAGCCATTAAATGGAGTGCCTCCACAAATGACTCATACGAAGAAGGTAAGTTGTTCAGAACCAGAGCCACCATATCATCGTCATCCACCTTTTTGTTGATGGAAGATAACTGGTCTGGGAGGTCTTTCATCCGAAGTAGGTGCTCAGACAGCGATCCACCTTCTTGTAACTTTACGGAAAAGAGCATATTCTTCAGGTATAAAACCCAACTCTTTTCTGACGTCTGATATTTATCCCTCAGACTGGCCCACAACGTGCTTGCCACAGTGGCATTCCGCACTTCCGGTATCATATCATCCGACACCGATAACTTGAGAAGCAATAAAGCTTCCTTATGACGTTTGTCATAATCCGCAAAGTTTGTCGTTGGTCGAGCTTCACTACCTGTGATTATTTTATCACAATCACGAAATTCTGCAAGCGTTAAAATCTTATGGCTCCATACATTGAAATTAGTGCCCGTTAATTTTTGTGTTTCCGACAAAGTCAAGTGTGAAATATTTGCCATTTTATTATTCCAAAGTAACGGAAATAATAAAATAATATGACTTAATTACCAATAAATATTATTATTCCAGTTGCAAATAGTATGAAATTTATTACTCACATGTAAAGCATAATTGAATACCTTTGTTGCTGAAACAAAATAGTAATAATTTAAGCTGCCCAAATTGGATTAATCTGATCGGATCATTGTAGAACCCTGGTCATTCGTTTTTCTCCTTTTCCTTCACGACTTTTTCCTGCCCACTGTCAAAATTCACACGACAGGTATTTTCTGCGATCAACAAACTGGTTAGCCACTGACTTCATTTACACGACACATTTTGATTCTTGTGACTGTCCTATTTTCCCACGAAACTAACTTTCTTGCTCCATGACTTTGCTGGCCCACTACGACTTTGCGACATGGCTGAATTGTAATGCGACCACGATGGTCTACCCAATGGCACTTGCACCAGGATGTTGAAACGATTCGTGCCCTCAACGTTTTTCCTTTGTTCCTTCACCTCGCGACTGGACTTTGCCTCGATCTGCGACAATTCTTTAGCTCTTGAACCACACCTGTCACTTTGCCTCAATTTCCGCAACTGTACCAGTCGTTCTTTGCACTAGACATCTTTTCCCTTCCCGTGAATCTTCTGCAATAAGCGACGGAATAACTTCTTCAATTTGTGCCCTACTAGGGCTTCCCCAAACTTCCAATTCGTGCCTTTTGAAAGGCTTCCTCGAACTGCGAACCGACCGCTTTGATACCAATGTTAGCATATGCAAAGAGAAGAAAGAATTCAGAGAAGGCTGAATGCACACTCGGTTGAACCATTACCAACCGAATAACAAATACATAATCGCATTATAGGCTATATAATGCTCTATATTTTAACAAGATGAAGATGGGGAAAATCATTAGATCACAAAGTGGACCCAATTCAAAGGTGCAGTAAAGCAAAGGCTTTATCCTGGTGATTATCAACACAGTTTATAGGCAAGATGGCACCAGCTCAGGGAAAGATACACTCAATGTTTCACCAAGCCTCAAATCAAGTTGGAGATCTAGGATCCAGAAGCAATACTTTAACTCAAATTCGCTCCTCGTTTGCTTCATAGTTTTAGAAAAGGAATAGCCAATTCTGAAATGGAGTCTTTAGAAAGGGCAATAAAATTGGCTACTTATACTTAAGTTAAACTTAGGAAAATTTCCAATGAAAGGATCTAGTCCCAATCATGTAGGTTCTTCTTCCTCTAACATTTTCCCTTCTAAGATTTGGTCCAATTGACAATCCAAGGGTTTGGGCCAACCTCCATCTACTGGTAATGGAAAGAACGTTTGCTAGTATCATACGAAATATGGCCATTATACAGAAGAATGCAGAGCTATCTAGGCCAAGGAGCCCAAAAACCCTCATAAACCAGCAATCTAGAAATACAGATGGAGAGTTTGTTGAGTACAATCCAGTCACTCCAGATCCTTTAGCTTACCTTGATGATCAAAATTTATTCATCCAACCAGCAAGATTGCATGTTCACCAACAACTGTCAGGGAAAGAATTTATAGGTTTTTTAAATAAATTAATTATTGATAATGGGAGTCTAAAGAACCTAGTCACTCAATAGTTGGTTGCAGTCATAGTTCAAAAAATCGTAAATCGGGATTAATCGGCAGGCCAAATTTTGAATCGAAAATCGGGAATCGGCAAAAAATCGGCATTAATCGGCAACTTTATCACTACTTTTAAAAACATTTAAATTCATAAAATATACTTAAATTAAATGTAAAAACAATGTTAAATGATGCGAGAAGTGACTCTTTAGAAGTGACTTTACATATTGTATTACTATTATGTTATATAATAATTAATTATTAAACTTATAAATATAGTTATGTAATATATTATATAATTATTAAACTTATAGTTATAAATTTATATATTATTATTAAGTTATTAACTATTATTATAATTAAGTTATTAACTATTATGTAATACGTATTTTAAAAAAAACCCTATTATTAACTATAATATATAAATACGTATTATATAATATATAATATATAAATACGTATTAACTATATTACATATAATACGTATATGTAATATATTATATAATTATTATGTAATACTGTAGTATTAAGTTATTAACTATTATGTAATACGTATTTTAAAAAAAGGGAAAAAATTACTGTGTAACTGTAGTATTGCGGATTACATGTTAGTGGCCACGAGCTCGGAAATTAGGGCTGGAAAGACTCAAAACCACCTTCGCTGAACTCGAAACCACTTTGGTAGAATTCGAAACCACCTAGAATGCCCACGCAATCACGTCGAAGGCCACGATTCCAGGTTGAATGCATAAAAACAAATCGATTTGGTCTATTTTTGTGTTATACCCTAGGCCGCGTTTTTCTCCACGATTTTCACCGATTTTAGCCACGATTTTCAACGATTTTTGCAGGGTATTTGATCAAGATTTATCGTATTACAAAAATCGCGATTTTTCAGAAGTTTAATCGTTTTGATGGAGGAACACGATTTATCGCCGATAAATCGCGATTTTTGAATCAGAGGTTGCAGTTAAGTAGCCAAAACGTTTTGGATACAGGAGCAGGTACAGAGTATCCGATACGTGGAAATGGCCAAAAAAAAATATTGACCTCGAATACGGCGTAGGATATGGCAGTACAAAAACTATATAAAAATTAAAAAACATATAAATTTCAGCCTTCTAAATAGGAATTTAATTATTAACCACATATTATGAATATGAAAGACAAGTTAAGTGAATAACCACAACAAACAAGCTAGGATACCGATAAAACTTAGAAAAATGAAAAAGAAATAGATGGCAAAAGGTCTGTCTATGCAATTTAGATAATTTTTTCCTTGTTAGTTTTGATATGCTCTCATTGCTACATCTAATTATGCATGTGCAAAACAGCTCCACTTGTTTGATAAGAACAGTCAACTTTTAAGGTGAGAAGGAACTATGTTCTGTCATTTAAACATCTTTTAACAATGAACAACATTGCTGATTTTGGGTAATGATTATGTTATTTCGGGATAAAATATAAAATCATGAAAATTTTGAATCCTCGATAATGTGGGTCTTCTGGTCAGTAGATATAGGTATAGGTATATTTGGTTATGGATTCATGGCAGACTTTCTGGTATATATTATTAGTCTCTATAACACAGTATCTTCCCTTCAAGAATGATAATCATCTCTATAATTACTTTGAATAGAAAATGGCTTTGCATTTTATTAAAAAACATCAATTAATTCCATGAAATGTTCCTTTCTTATTTAATTCACAACAGAATGATGTAGAAAAATAATTCTAGTTCCTCCACGCTGACAAAGAATGTATCTAGTAACTAAAGAAACAACTGCAATAACATGAGTACACATGATTAAAAAAAAAAATTAAAAAAATCGTATTTTGGCCTTGGGAACGGCCAGGGTACGAGAAAGACCCTGCAGAAACACCCGCGTACGGCACAAGCTGTACCCGGACATTTCCAAAGGGTCTTTCTCGTACCCTGGCCGCTCCCAAGCCACTCCCGCTCCCCCGTCGCTCCAGAAACGTTTCGAGCACCCTGGGGGTGCCGTATCGATATCTTAGGGTTGCAGAGCTACAGTTTCCCATAATAGCTCACCCTAGGCCCCATCATTTGGGTTGGTTCAAAGATGCAGCTAATCCAACCATATGGTAACAGCACCATGTGTAGTCATCTTTGCTATTGGAACCCATTAGTATAACATTCTAATATGATGTCACTTCGATTGGCTATCCTGATCTACTCCTAGGTGCCCTTGCCAACTGAGAAACGCATGATTCATGATGAGTGGTACAATACATACAATATTTAGAAGGATGGTAAAGCATATAAACACACCTCCTCTTCTCTACCTTCTTTGCTTTCTGAAAATCCTATAGGAAACAAGTTAATAATCATAAGTTTTTAACTCTATGCAGTGAAACAAGTTAATATTCAGAAGCACTTAAACTCTCTACACCAATCAAAACAAGATAGCATAGAGAAGCTGCCTCCTTTGGAGATTCAAGCTATTATTGACACATATTCTTGTGTTTGAAGAAATCTACAGGATTGCCTCCTCTTCAAGCTATACAACAGTGCATTGATCTGGTTCTCAGTTCTTCACTTCCTAATTTTTGCACGTATCCTACCACAAATATTGAGTGTGCGGAGATAGAGAAACAGCTGTAGAAACATTTTGAAGCAGCTCAAATTCGACCCAACACTTCTCTTTGTGGTTCACCTCCTTTCATAGTCCCTAAGAAAGAACCAGATGAATGGAGATTTGTCACAGATTACAAAAATTTAAATGAGGTCGCCATGACAAATCAGTACCCATTGCTCAACATTGATGATCCCATAGAAGAGTTAAAGGTGGATAAGTATTTCTAAAAAAGCTATCCAGCTTCTGGATATCACCAGGTATGTATGGAACCTTCATATGTTTGTAAAACAGCTTTTAAAATGAAATATGGTCTTTAATAGTGGCTAGCCACACCTTTTGGTATTACTAATGCTCCACGTACATTCATGAGAATAATCAATGATAGTTCCATCCACATTAAGGAAAATTCATAATTGTATATCTAGATGATATTTTGATCTATAGAAGCAGCTGGAAGACCATATCCAACATATTCAGATTGCTCTTAATCTTCTGAGAAAACATAAATTGCAAGCCAAAATGAAAAAGTCTTTCTTTGGGCAGACTTCCATTCAGTATTTGAATTTTTTTACTGACCAAAATGGTGTACGTGCAGATCCAACAAAACTCAAGTCTTTCAAGATTGGCCAATTCCTACAAAGATTACAGATCAGAAAAGTTTTCTAGGTGGTATGAATTTCTACAAAATCTTGACTGGCCCTTTTTCTCACATTGCTAAGGCATTACACCAGCTTTGCAATTACAAATATTTCTCACGCAAAGTAGCAGTAACTAAAGGATTTCAACAACTCAAGGATGTTTTTTGCTTAGCTCCCATGCTAGCTGTTCCTGATTTGCACCAGCTATTTGAAATTGAGACAGAAGCATCATATTATACCATAGACACTATTCTTGCACTATTCTTAAATAGGGAGGCCACCTGATTACATATCACTGTGAAACTATTTGTGTAGCAAAGCAGAACTACAGCACTTGTGGTAAAAATTATATGCATTGATTCAAGCACTCGAGCAATGGAGTCACTAAATCCTTGGTAAGGAAACAATTCTTCATGTTGATCATCAACCCCTTTGTATTTGAAATCACAATCTAAGATTCAAGATAAAGGCCACCTTAAATGGGCTTCTCACATTCAGCACTTTCATCTTTCATAAAGTTTTACAAAGGGACTAATAATAGAATGTTAATATGTTGTGTAGACCTCCTTCCAAGATTTTGTATATTTTCATTACTAGATTTGCAGCATATAAAGATTGGAAGTCATTTTATTCTTCATCCACACCTTGCGCCAATGTTCACTGCTATACAGCAACTTGCAGTGGTAGATCAAACTCATTTTTCTTGATTATACATTAAGATATGATTATCTGTACAAATTCAATCAGCTGTGTTCCAGCTGGTTCCCCATGCCTCTCTTTAATTAAAGAGGCGCCTTTTTCCTTATATGGTGGTCATTTTGGCACATTGAAATCTCTGTGGCATTTACAGAAAATACTTTTATGGATCTTCAATGTGGAAGCATTTATTAGAAGGCGTTCATCATGCAATCAATCTAATCCTTCTAATAGAAAGCTTGGTTTATATAAGCCACTTCCAGTTCCTTCTAAACCTTGGTAGTCTATTTCCATGGACTTCGTTAGCAGGCTTCCTGCTACTTTTAGGAAGCATGAGTGTATTATTGTTGTTGTATGTCAATTTTCTAAGATGGTTGTCTTTATTCCATGCAACAAAACTATAGATGCCTCCAAGGCTGCTGAGTTGATTTTCCAACATGTACGGTGCCACTCTGGCTTACCACTTACTATTATTTCTGGTTGTGGCTCAAGATTTCTGAGCCACTTTTGGAAGACATTATCAAAGTTTGTGGGTTGCTAGTTGAGGTTCTCGACATCCTTTCATCAACAAATAGATGGTCAAAATGAGGTACTTAATCACTCCTTGGCTTATGATCTCTGCATACATCAACATCAGAATAAGTAGTGGGACATTTATATTCGAGTATTGCAGCATGGTTACAATAAAACTATCCATGTTTCTACAGTACATTTTCCTGTTAAGGGTATCAACCCTTAATTCCCTGTGAGATTCCAATAGCTCTTGGCTACTTCATTTCATAATCAAAAAGAGCAAGCTAATACTTCTTTTGTCCATCATTTGGCTAAAGTTCGAGCATAGATTTGTGATACATTATTGAAGACTCGTGCCAATTACTAAGAGCTCCAGTACAGGCATCGGGTTCCTACACATTGTCGGGTTGGTGATTAGGTTTGGCTCAAATTAGATAAGAAAATATTTAAATCTCAACCACATCATTAACTCAAATCTATTCGGTATCAACCTTATACTATCTTGCAGCAGCTTGGAGAAAATGCTTTCAGGTTTGGATCTTCCATCTCAACTTGGCATCCGTGATGTTGTGAATGTCAGCCAGCTTAAGTTGTATGAACCACCATATTTGGAGGAAGAAGTTTGTCTCTCATCATAAGGATAACATTCAATACTTTCAGCCTCCACTGGATAAAGATACTATTCCTAACGTCTGCACACGCACTACTAGATGCTGCTCCATTACCACTTGGTTGCAGAGGATATTTTCCCCCTCAAGCAAAGTGGATGTCCCAATCAACATTTCTGCAGCATTTTTCACATCTACAATAGAAATTGCAAACAATTTTGTAATGGGATTACTATATTGCTAAAGCAAAATTACAATAATAGATTGCACTATAACATATCACATAAGAAAAACAACAGCAGTCACTTGCAATTAAGAGCAAAATAGAGCAGATCCACACAATATGAATGTAATGAAGAACAAAATACTGAAATACGACTAAGCCACGTTTGAGAGGGAAACCTCCACAATCCTTTTAATAAGAACAAAATTTGTAATATGATAATCAAATACTAATCACTACGTTCTTTATACACCCTAATTAGGCTATGGGGACTCCATATGTGGGCTCCTACTAATGTGCAAATAGGGAAATTATCATATAATTAACTCAGAGGCTATGCTTGCCATAAATCGGCCACACATATTCCCATACACGCCATAGGCTAAGGGCATAGCATGTCCTACTTCAAACGAGCATTGTCCTCAACGTTGACCATCTATGGATGCTTTTGTATGAAGGTTTCATCTTCCCATGTCACATCCTATTTTGGCAGATTCTTCCACTTGATAAGATGGTCTATGATCACCCTCATATGCAACCACTTTGCAAATTCTTCCACTTGATAAGATAGTCTATGATCACCCTTGTCTGCAACCACTTTGTGCAAGCATGGAGAATCTCTTCAAATTCCAAGATTTTTCCCTCTTCATCAAGCTCTGGTAACTTTGTGTCTAGGTTGGCATCTTTTGGCCAACGACTTTCCTTAAATACAAAACATGAGAGATAAAATGTAATTTTGCCAACTTAATTACCTCCCATTATATAGTGTTCCTGATTGGTTATGCAGTTATACCTGCCTCTAACTACCAACTATTTGTAAACTGTTGTAATCACCTCTCTCTAAATAAACATATCCTGTTGCGTCCATTCTGGACAGTGCAGATTTGCCTTCTCTGATTTCTTTCTTCTTGCATATGCCAACATTGGTATCAGAGCAAAGGTTCACACTTAGAGGAAGATAGAAGCCATTCAGTCTGAGGAAGCTCTTGGCGGAAGAGTACAGACAAAGGGCAAAGCCACTGTGGAGGTCGTGCAGACATGTAGCATCCAGTTCGTGGTCCAAAATTGCACATTTCGAGGGCAAAACCTGTGATAATGCTTGCAGAAGAAGTGGCGTTTTCAAGGGCAAAATACTGGTTTTCAAGGTCGCAAACAGTTGCGAATACTGAGGGCATCAGTTATTTTTGAGGGCAAAAATACAATAAGTTGCATGCATTGGTGAAGGTTTAACAGTCACGTCAGGGTATTTTAATACCTAGCAAATCCTGAAGTTGAAGCTGCTTTTATTTCTTACTGATTTACGAGGGCAAACTACTATTTTTCTTCCATTTGTGAGACAGGAGAAGTCTGTTTCGAGGGCAGAGGCCCCCATTAAAATCATGGAGGTTGCAGTTTTTACATTTGCTGCACATTGGATGTTTTTCACAGTCACTAGACAATATTCTCTAAGGGCATGAAACATGTTTCACGCTTGTCATGCTTGTGATTTTGAGAGGGTATATTTAGACTTTGTTGTTCGTTACATGTGTAACACATTTAAATAATAAATTCATACTATTTGTTGGAGCGGGCAAAACATTATTTATTATTTCTGTTGTTTTGGAGTAATAAATGGCAAATCTCTAACCTCACTCTGCCAGAGACACGGAAATTGACAGGCACGAATTTCAATGTATGGAGCCATAAGATTCTGACACTTGCAAAATTTCGTGATTGTGATAAGATAATCACAGGTAGCGAAGGCAGACCAACTACAAACTTGCGGATTATGACAAACGTCATAAGGAGGCTCTATTACTTCTCAAGTTGTCGGTGTCGGATGATATGATACCGAGAAGTGCGGAATGCCACTGTGGCAAGCACGTTGTGGACCAGTCTGAGGGATAAATATCAGACGTCAGAAAAGAGTCGGGTTTTATACCTGAAGAATATGCTCTTTTCTGTAAAGTTACAAGAAGGTGGATCATTGTCTGAGCACCTACTTCGGATGAAAGACCTCCGAGACCAGTTATCTTCCATCAACAAAAAGGTGGACGACGATGATATGGTGGCTCTGGTTCTGAACAACTTACCTTCTTCATATGAGTCATTTGTGGAGGCACTCCATTTAATGGCTGAAAGTCAAACTCTCACGTTTGACAAGGTGAGTTCCTACCTGTTGCAAAAGGAGCGGAGACAAATTCAAGCAGAATCCAGTTGTGACCAATCAGAGAGTGCTCTTGTCACACAGTCAAAAGGAAAGTGGAGACGTCATTCTGGTGAGTCCTCCACTCGGTATCAGGTCACATGCTATTACTGTCACAAGGTTGGGCACCTTAAGAAGGATTGTCAGAAGCGGAAGTATGATCTTTCGCAAAAAAACAAAAAGCCATGTGATGAGGGGCATGTGGCAGCAGTTGCAGAAGAACAGGATTCGGATGACGGGCATGCTCTTTATTGTCTTACGACATCATGCTCATGACATGATACAATGGTACTAGTTGTTGGATCATTGACTCCAACGCATCCGCACACTTTTCATGTCGCAGGGACTGGTATGTTTCATTTACTGCAAATATATGTTTTGAATCAGTAGTACTAGCTGATGGAGAATCACTTGCAGTAGAAGGGATAGGAGATATATGCATTGTATTGAATAATGCTCATAAATTGTTGGTACAAAATGTTAGATATGTACCTTCTTTACAAAAGAATCTTCTATCTATTCGTCAATTAACTGAAAATCCCAATATTTCTGTGGATTTTTGTGGGAAGAAGTGTGTTGTCTCTGATGTGAAACAGAGACGGATGATTGCCCTTGGTATTGGGCAAGGTGGCCAATATCGGCTTGTTGATCTGCTACGATCAACATGAATGCACGTGTGGAGGACAACTCCACCATACAGGATGTACGGGAGGCTGACATGCCTTGGGAGGATGGATTTCCTCATTCTGAAGAACAATTTGTTGTGGATGGAGACTCCACTATTCCAGATGCACTGAAGGTGCATGGTGAGATGGCATGCCAAGCCACTCACTCAGAGGTACTTGCTCGAAGGACAGTAGAGCATGAACAATTTGCTCATTGTGTTGTGAAAGACCTTTCCCAACAGAGGGGGATAAATGAGCAAATAGATGAGATGGAGGAGTTGGTTCTCACTCCTACTGCGGAGATGGTTATTTCTCCCACTGCTGAGACGGAGATGCTTGTTTCTCCTACTATTTCGGAGTTGGTTCTAACTTCCATTGCACATGATGGTCACATTTCTCTTCCTGAAAAGGTTGGATGAGCACTACATGGTGTTGCAAGGACATGGTCAAGGTGACTTCGATTGCAGGCTAACTGAGTCTTTGTATAGACTCCAGTAGGCTACACAAGCCTAGAACAAATTTCTCAATCCACCTCTCCGAGTTTCTGATTCCAGCACTCTGGAGATGGGGCTGACACTCTCAGCCATTGATGATTCATCACTGGTCAATGAATCATGTAACGAAGAATCAGTGGACCACTTGCCATATCCTTTGTTCACACGACCAAATTCTTGTTTTGCGGTTCTTCTCCATTCGACAACCGCAACACAACAATGGACTGCTGATTTCGAAGTACCACCTATGGCACAGTCTATAGATCTAATGACTAAACATATGGGCTTCAGAACATTTGTAAAATTTCGGAACAAACTTGATATTGTTTCCAGTTTAGTCATTAAGGGGGGTGTTAAAATATAAGAGCATTATATTTTAAATTCTACCTGCCTCTAACTACCAATTGTTTGTAAATTGTTGTAACCACCTCTCCATAATAAATATATCCTATTGCATCCATTTTGGACAATGTGCAGATTTTCCTTCTTTGATTTCTCTCTTCTTGCATATTCCAATAATACAGTAGCAACCTCAAAAAAACTCGAATCTCCTAAGTCAAAGTGTTTTTTACTCGTGTTGATCAACTTGTTTTATATGGTTTTGTGAAATGGATGAGTTCTCCTTGAGACTGGATAGTGCCTCTTTTTGGTGTTGATTGTGCACTTCAATAGCTCAAACTCATGGTTGCACTTTCAAGGATAAGGTGATGGCTGGTGGATGGTAACCATATCATATGCCATGAGACATTTTGGATGGAGAATGGAATAAGTGTTATAACACCATTCTGCTATTGGCAACCAATTGACCCAATGTGCCTGCTTATCAAAAGTAAAACATTGGAGATAACCTTTGAAGCACTTGTTGACTACCCCTATTTGCCAATCAAATTGAGTATGATGTGAACGGCTATGAGCCAATCAAGTACCCAAAAAAGAGGATAAATCATTCCAAAAATTACATGTAAACATGGAATCATAGTCACGTACTATAATCTTAGGAGTCCCATGTAGCTTTTAAATTGTCTTCATAAATATTGCTACTATCATACTAGCTGTAAAAGGTATGCCAAGGCACAAAAATGCATATTTTGTGCATCCACTATGACACTAGTTTTCCCTTCAGACTTTGGTAATCTCATAATAAAATCCATGGAGACCTCCCATCATTAGCTAGGGATAGATAAAGGTTGCAAAAGACCTGGATTCTTAATTGTCTCACCTTTATTTTGCCAACATACCAAACATTCTGCCACAAATTTCTTTACGTCACCTTTTAGCCCTTCCCAAAAAAGAATCATGCTTGAACCTATGATAAGTCTTCAGGAATCTTGAATGTCCACCAACTCAAAAAGCATGGAACTCCTCAAGAACCTTGTACTTGAGGCTTGAATGTTTTCCTAGGTATAGCCTATCCTTTTACCACAGGCAATCCTCTTTCCACACAAATTTCTTGAAGTGCTAGGATCTTACAAATGTTGTTGAATGAGATTGTGTGTATTTGTGTCATGTTGCGAGTCAAATCTTGCCTCATCCACCCAATCCGCCTACAATATGGACATGACATACAACAATCCCTCTGTGTTCTCATCCCTCCTAAAGAGTGCATTTGCCACTACATTTTCCTTCCCTTTCTTGAAGATGATCTCAAAGTCATATCTCAACATCTTCATGACCTATTTTTGTTACTCTTTTGATGATAGCCTTTGTTATAAAAATATATTTAGACCATTGTGATCTATCCTCACCTAAAAGTGTCTTCCCATCAAATGAGCCCTCTATTGCTTGACCGCGTGAAGAATAGCTAAAATTTCCTTCTCACAAATGGCTTAAGAAAATTCTTACTTTTGAGTTAGTGACTCTCGAATGCAGTAGGCCTGCCATCTTGTATGAGGACTGCACCCATTTCATGCCCCAACGAATCACATTCTACAATGAGGTTTTGGAAAAATCAAGGTCAGCCAAAACCTAAGAGTGCACATGGCCTCCTTAAGCTTCTTGAATGCCTTGGTTGACACATTGTGGAAGGTATCCTTCAATAGAACTGTGAGCAGTACTACCATTCTGCCATAATTTGACAAATCAAAATACTATCCAGTAAGTTTTAAGAATCCGAATAGTTTTTTTAGGGTTTTAGGTACTTGCCTCTCCATCATGGCCTCTATCATATGAAGATCCACCTTGACTCCTTCATGAGAGGCAAAGTGACCCAAGTACTCCTCCTCCTTGACTCCAAAATCACATTTGGAAGGCTTCAAATAAAGTTGATGTTGCATGAGTTTGTAATACTTGATATATCATCAAAGAACACCTAGGCAAACTTCTTAAGAAATGTCTTGACCATGGAATTCATCAAACTCTTAAATGTAAAAGGCACATTTGTGAGACCAAAAGGAATAACCAAAAACACATAATGGGCCTTATGTTCGGAAATTTTTATTGGGAATATCCTCCTCTCTTATTTTGATTTGATGATACCCTAGTCTGATATATAGTTAATAAAGCAAACAACTCCCTTTAACTCATCCAGCAAATCATCAATAATAGGAATGGGAAATTTAGCTTTGATAGTGAATTTATTGATTCTTTGTAGTCCAAGCACGTGCGTCAATTGCCATTCTTCATATGCATCATCACCATTGGAGAAAAACATGCACTTGACTATGACAAATAATACATGCTTTCAGCATCTCGTATACCATCCTCTCAATCTCACTCTTTTGCCCATACGAGTATTTATAAGGTCAAATGTTGGGTGGTTGGCTCCACAATACAAGTTGAATGGAATGATTGTGATCTCTTTTGGGAGGTAAATATTTCGACATATCACCTGAAAATTATTGAATGCCTATCCACAACAGCTTGAAGATTTGGTGGTGTTGACACAAGCTTGTTTTGCTTCTAATGAAAATAAGTGTGCCACAAAACCAATTGAGCCCTTTTTAAGAAGCTTTTGCATTTGATGCGAGCTTACTATATGTGGCATCTGTGCTTGTAACCCTCTTAATTCAAAATGTTTACCATTAAACAAAAACACATCAACATTTCCTGCAAGTTCATCTCTGTTGTGCCCAAGATAGTGAGTCATTGGACTCACAAAATTTTATATGCTCCTCCCATGGGAATGAAAAACATAGGACTATTCAAAAGGTAATCCCTGTGGTGAGTTTAATAGTATGACATTTGCTGGAACAAGTGACTGTACCACCATCAACAATCATGACCTAAACTTTTGGAGCTAGAAAAACAAAACAATTCAAATATGTGGCCTACTCAATTATGAAATTGGCCATGCTTCCTTCATTAATAAACAATGTCACTCATTTTTTCTTCAAAAGTCCCACAACCTTGAGGCTTTGGGAGTGCTAATCCTTGATAGTGCATGGCAAAAAATGCTGGTTGTGGATCCTTTTATGCTTCATCTAGTTGCTCCTCGACTTCCATTTCTTCTTATTCTTCCTCCATTGCTCCTTCAAAGCACAATAGTGTCTTTTCAGCACATATGTCCTCTACTATATTTGCTATTACAATTAAAACACAATCTGTTTGCTCTTTATTCCTCGGTGTGTTAAGGCATTAATCTGGTAGGTTGAGGAAAGGACTATGTAAATCCATGGGCTGCAATCTTTGATGCTAATAAATCCATGTCTCCTAGTAGATAAATTATTTTCCTCTACTCTTCTTGCCATGGTAATAGTATGAATTAAAGAAGACGGTTTAAACAAGTATACCTCATGTTGAATGTTGTCCTTTAGTCAGCCTAGAAACAAGTCCTTGAGGATCTCCATAACATTATCCATTTTCAATGATATCAACTAAAATGGTTGAACATAATCCTTGACCCTACCAGTTTATTGTAGCTTGGCCAATTGGCTGAAGAGTAATCTAGTAAATTGCCACCATAGTGTGCAGAAAACTTCCTCTGTAGAAACAAACCAAGTATCATTGCCATTCTCCTTTTGCTTTTGAGCACATGACCAACGATACAAAATGAATGGATACGGTTCCAAATACAAGGAGCCCATTGTAACCTTTTGCTCGCATGAAATCTAATGCAGATGAAAAAAATAGTCCATTTGGTCGATCCAAATAAGCGGATCATAAATGGGATGTTCCACTGATTCATTAGGAGTGGTCAAAGCACTTGTTTCCAACGTCTTTAGAGGCTGAACCAACTTTTGAAATTCAATCAAACCCTTGACAGATGTTGTGAGATCTGCCAAGCTTGCAAAGTCGATATCTATGTTCTTTTCCAACTGATTTATATCCTCTTTGAGCTCATTCTTAGCCATTAGCTGCAGCTCTGCCATGGTATCCATGGTAGCTTTCCATTCCTTGATCTGCTCTTTTGCAGGTATATTATTCATCAGTATTTGCAAAATTGATAAGTTTCCTTTTATCTTGCTTAACCAATCCTTCAATTCAGGTGGAATAGCTTCAAAAGTATCTCCGTACCCCAATTCTGAATCTATATCTTCATTGTTCAGCATCTTCCCCAGTGTAACTGTATTATTGTCCCTGCCTCTAGTGGAAGCATCTGCCATGGTACAGCTAGCCTCAAGCCAAAAATTAGGGCCATCAGAAACCCATACCAATGTGATTGCCTTGTCAAGACAAAGTCACTAACTGCCATATTACCCAAGGATGAAAAAATACCCGAAAACCCAAAAATCATCCAAAACTTAGAGGTTCTCCGAGACCTATTGTTGTGATTGCCTCAAAAAGAAGAATGCAACAACTGCTATATTGCTCAAGGGTGTAAAAACACAATACCCAACTTTTTTAGGCTGGAATGCCTAGTGCAAACAAAAACCCTAAATTCCCTTTAAATCAAAAGTTTTCATTTTGACCTGCAAGCAAGACTGAACAAGCAAAGCAACAAGATTTCCTTTCCAAACAAACAAAGATCTAAGCAAGTAAAAAAAATTGCAAGAAAAGGAACTGATTTGCTAGGAATAGTGATCTTTACTTCCCTAATGTGCCACAGAAAATTGTCCCAAATCAAAGCTCTGATACCACTTGTCATGAACTTAATATATCGCTAAAGTAGAATTGCAGCAATAGATTGCAATATAATAGATTACACAAGCAAAACAACCACCACTCGCAATTAAGAACGGAATAGAGCATATCCACGTAATATGAATGAAATGAAGTGCACAGTACTGAAATATATGAGACAGACACTTCGAGTAGGGTAACCTCCACAATCCCTACATTAAGAAGAAAATTCATAAGATGATGATCCAATACTGGCTGCTACCTTCTACATATATAGAGAAATTATCATATGACTAGGTCAAAGGCTATGCCTGCCATAAGTCGGACACACATATCCCCATACACCCCATAGACATTCATTCCATCTCAACATGGCATTCATGATGAGCCAACTTAAGTTGCATGAACCATCATATTTGGAGGTAGAAATTCTTGTCTCTCATCCTAAGGATACCACTCGATATGTTCATCCTCCATTGGATGAAGATACTCTTCTTGATGTCTGCAGACACAATCCCAGGAATTGCTCCACTACCACTTGGTCACAAAGTATATTTTCCCACTTAAACAAAGTAGATGTCCCAATCACCATTTGAGCAGCATTTTCCACATATACAACAGAAATTGGGATCAATTTCCTCTAAAGCTATAGTCAAATAGGCACACGGTCTATTTTTATTGATAAACAAACTATTTTGTGTTATCCTAAGCTTATTTTATTTTATGTGCTTCTCTTCCTGTAGAAGCTTCCTCTTTCCTAGAAGCTTCCTTGTACACTTTTCTTATCCTAGAAGATTCTTTTCTCTTTCTTCTTTTCGAATCTTCATTTTGTCTAGAAGCTTCCCTGTAATCTATAAATACATAATAACATTAGAGTGGACAGCATATGTACAATTGCAGCAATCTTGTGTTCTCTCTTTATTGTTCCAATTGGGCTTATATCACTCAAGTACTTGGATCATTTACTCGAAGGCTGTACTCTGTTGATCCAATTCACTTTGTTTCTGTAATGCCTTGGCATGTGCTTGTTCTGTCAAAATCATCTTGTTTCTGAAAATACCCAATATATACATAATATTTAGCATAGTTCAAAAAATCGTTATCGGCAATTAATCGGCAGGCCAAATTTTGACTCGGAAATCGGGAATCAGCAATTTATCAGCATTAATCGGCAACTTTATCGCTACTTTTAAAAGCATTTAAATTCGTAAAATAAACTTAAATTAAATATAAAAACATAGTTAAATTTTGTATAATATTATGATAAATAAATATTGTATGTATATTATTATGATAAATACTGTATATTATTATAAATGTATACAGTAATATTACTGTATATTACCGTAGATTACTGTATAGTTTAACAGTTAACTTCATAGTGTACAGTACACTGTATAGTAGTATACAGTTATACTGTTATAAATTTATAAATTTATAAATTTATTTATATTACGTATAACGTATTTGTAACTATATACTGTCATAGTCATAGTTCTACAGTAATATTAATAGTTTGTAACTATAAATTTATTTATATTACTGTCATAATTTATACACTATATAGTTTTTTATTTATTAATATTACTATATAGTCAGTTTATAACAGTAAACTGTAAAATACTATATACTGTATACGTATTACTATATTACCGTTTCATAATGTATACATATTAACAGCCACAAATGCCCATGAAACCACCACGAATGCCCTCGAAACCAGACACAAATGCCCACAAATGGAGAAAATATGAGTCGCGGGAGCAAAAACGAGTCGTGCAGGAGAAAATTCGAATTGATTTGGTCGTTTTTTGCATTTAAACCCTAAGACAAGCGAATTTCCATGATTTTCAGGTGAGTTTCCACGATTTTTTAGGGTATTTATCGCCGGAAAAATCGCGATTTATAGAAAGTTTAATTGTTTTGCTTGCTGTAAACGATAAATCGCAATTATCGGGCGATTTATTGCGATTTTTAATACTATGATATTTAGCATCTTGTGCTGCCAAGTGCCAACTTATCCGGTTTTCACCATATAGGGCTCGACAGAGGAGGGCGAGGGAGAACCCAAGCAGGACATAAATGCATCCCCTCTTCTTAGAGCATGATAGTAAAGAGAAGGGTCTGGTTGGAGACAGGCCCTTCTCTACCAATATAGATAATTGGCCTGCTTTGTCACCTTCTCTATGGCCAAACATAAATGGTGCCTCTATCTAGATACTATATAGCCATGGGAGAGTGTTTTTAATAATCCTCGGATTCTATTATATTATAGTATAGGGCGTAGCAGAACTCCCAGTTATCTATATGGCTGTAGCCGGGTTTGGGGAGTTGGCCTCGAGGAGGACAGAAGCACGAGGAGGCAGAGGAACTACTATAGATAGAGGCAATAGCAACTCAAAAATTTGTTGTATTCTTGTGATCAAATGTGAGGAAATTGTGTACTTCATCGGAAATACTTCCCCTTTATTGGCTTCTGCTAAAAAATTGATAGCATGTGGTTGTCTTAGCTCGTCATAGTCAAAAATGATTGCCCTGCCTAACTCCAACTGCAGTTTAGTATTTAACATTTCCTGTCAATTGGACAATTTGAGCTAACACATCCACCAGTTTTTTCGTTTCCATAGTGCACACCTCCTCGATGTCATAGTCCTAAAATTCCTCATCTTGGTCACTAGGTGACAATGGTGGTGTCGGGTTTCTAGTTTCAATCTGTGGTTGTGATGTAGATAGTGTGGGTCTATTAGTTGTGTCACGATTATGTTTTTGTACTCATTGCAAGACATTGGAAAATTTTCCTTGCAAGTATGTGGTCAGGTAAGCATCAGTACATACCTCTAGCAGCCACAATTCATCAAACCTTTGAAAGACAGGCTTTTGCAATGACAGCATACATGTGGTGGCTGTAAACTTCTATGCAAGCTTGCTATTGTCCGTGCTTTCATTCTTACTGTTGTTTCCAGTCTGCTGACCCACTCGTGTCCCCATCAGAAAATCCAGTGGTATTAACCTTCTTTTTGTTGGTGCAGAGTTAACGTTTGTGGTACACTGTTTGTGGTCAATCTCAGTGCACTTCAGGTAATTTCCACCAATTCCATATCCTTCAAATATTAAGAATTTTCTGTGACTTCCTGTCGATGGGTGGCAGTCAGTTTACTCTTTCTTCTTGCCAGCATTCCCTCATATCTCCTTTTCAAACTCACAAAAACAATGGTTAATTCTTTAAACTCTTGCTCGAAGATTATACCATGAGTGCCGCCATTTGGACCTTTTCCTAGTTGAGCCTCCACAATCAAAGAAAAGTATAAATTACCAGTAAATAGTTTTCTTCACACTCTTCCGAATTTTCTCCAGCTTTTTCTTTATTTTCCTTTCATTTTTTTCTCCATTCTTACTAAGTGGCCCAATCACATTGTTCTCCATTTCTCACACAATTCAAAAAATACAATATTATAAACACCATACAGGGAATTCATTCAAGCAATATCTGCATAACAATCTTGATAACATAAACTCAGCCATCATCACTCCATGATTATAAGTAAAGGAACTCAGTGAGATGCCTTAGACTATTTGGATTTTAATAATTCATCCTAAATTTAGCAGTGCTTACACATTGAAATATCCCTTATAGGATACCACTTTAAAATATGCAAAATACAGACAAATTGCAGCCAAATAGAAATCTGATTTTTGCAGAAAATTAAATCTAGGGCAACGAACAGAAAATAATGGATAACTCCAAAAATACTTGCTCAAATCTCTTGAAATTTTAAATGGAGCTTGCTAATACAATAACAGATATTATAGAACTATTTTCGGAATTTTTCGAATAACAAAATGCTGCCAGAAAATTACAGCGTGCCCTAAACAGCTGAAAACTTCTAAAATTAATATCTTCCGGAATATAGATGCAAAAATTATGAAACCTTGGAAATGTTATCTATAAATATAGGAGATGATATCCCAACCTTCAAATCAGAATTTGAGGAAGTGGACACCCTCCAAAACAAATCTGCAATCTTCAAAACAAGTCGCCATACCTAGGAAATGGCTGGAAACCCTTGCAAATGCCTTCAAACTGATGCTAGACCTTGCCAAAGAGGTTGCCGTAGATCTACCCTGAAAAACCTAAAAATCTCACCTCCAAAAATGCCCAAAATCCTCCAAAACCCTTCACTGAAACCCTCTGAAAATATCTCTAAAGAACAGTCCTGATTTCAGCTCCAAAAATGACAAACTAGGGTGGATCTCTCACCACCGAAGAGTGCCCTACTAGCTAGGGATGGATCTCTCACCATCGAAACTAGGGTTCCCGTGGGATCTTACTCCACAAGCTGGATATTTGCAAACAACAATTGCACATGAAAGGAAATATAAGTGTATGCATGAATGATCTTCTTTTCACCCCTCCACTCCTTTTATAGCTTTTCCCATGCCAAGGAACCCTAAAAAGCCCAAGTCGCATTTTCCCCTAGGGGAGACCAAATTAACAAAGTAACTTAAAGTTACTTTTTCCTTTTCAAGTCGCCATGGTCCAAAAAGGTGACCCCCAACGCAAAATTAGAACACTAGGAGTTAAGTGGCCCCTTCCAACGATAAAACATAACATCTAGTCCGTTCAAAAGCATTTTATAATCCTGTCAACGGAAAAATTATAACTGGACTAGATATTCATACCCAATAGCTCACAACGTCCGTAACCCCTTGGGCATGACTAGGGTTAGGACCCGTACTGGCCCTCAGGCCTGTGGCGAGGGAAAGGGGACATTACACACATAAAATCTCGTTTTTGAGCTGGTGTCACTCGTTATTTATACCATAGAGGCACCTGCCATCGGTAAATCAAATAAGCTATGGCAATCCTCCAGCTCAAAAAACACCACCAAGGGTTGTGACCGTGTACTGAACGTTGCCATCCCCACTTGTTGCTCATACAATCAAACAACAACTGCAACTCATCTGATTGGACAAATGATTAGCATGGCCAATGCATCTGTTATTTTGAGTCTTAAGTTTTCCACTTCCTCCGTGATGAATTCTTCCCATACCATTGATGAAGTTGATAACAATCCAATCATTTGATTTTTATCTTGAAGTGTTTATGTTGGTCGAGTGCCTGCAACTGCTCTCATTTATCCTTTAACTTCGCTTTCCTACTACCTATGCCTCTCTATGTCAGTCCGTTTGGCAGCATTTTATTTTATTTTGGACAAAGTTCAAGAGTAATATTTTGTTAGTATGAGGTAAAATACAAAATCAGCATATGCAGTTATATAAGACAGATACTATGAATGGCAGAAACAACTTCGAATATAATCCATGAAATTTATAGTCTTCTGCATTCTTACTTAAAGAAGGAATTGTAAGTTTTCAAAGAAAAACATGACTTCTAAATCATCCATGTATCCAAAATGAAGCAAAAAGTTCAAACATCATCACAGGTATTTAGTACAACTTGATTACATCGCCATTTTCTTTCATCACCGCACCATCCAAACTACTGAAAGAAAAGTAACTAAGATATGCAATGTTCTGACTACAAAATCTAAGAAAATATTAAAAGATATCGCAACGATCAAGTTTTTTGAGTCTTACACGACTCTGTCCATTCACCCAAATCAACCCAAATTGTTTTGAAAAGCATGCCAAACCTCCTCCCCTCTTCCACCCTCCTAGGTCTTTGTAAAATGAAAATCCCCACTAATAAGAACAAGGCCCGGCTTACCTGTCCTACTCCGGATACGGGACTGCTTCCATCATTTCTTAAGCCCAGACCTGAGGGGGCTGGCAAGGCTGAGAGTGAGAATTGACTGACCCTTTTGTGTCAAAGTTGTCCTGCACCAGAGGATGCACCGTAGGTGGCATGACGTTTTGATCATGGGGTCTTGCCTCCACGCTCTTGCTTCATTTCCCAAGCCCATTTTTTGACATCCTCATGAACAATCAATTCTTCAGGTCTGGCCATGCGTTTTCCAGAATGGTCATTCTGTGGGCCTGTTGTTCTGAGAAGCAAGGGGCCCCAGAAAGCATTGTTCTAGGACAGTATTTAAGAACCCTTTCTCCTTAATTTGATGACCGAGATGATTCATGCTTTTCTCCATGGCTTGAATAGCATTAATCAAAAGAGTATCCCTCAAGGCAGGATTCAGCTTTGATCAAGGTCTAGCACTACCCCTTGGAGAGCCAAAGATGCACCCTTTAAACAGTTGTTGCAGGAGAAAGCCTATGGTCCAATGAACAAGAGCAGACGTTGGAGAGATAGTATCCGGTCCAAATTTAGAGACTGATGGGCTACTTGAGAGGTAGAAGTTTGGGAGGGGGATAAAGGGTTTGTTCCTAGAGTGAGGAGAGAGATTTAACACCCTAGGAATGGGAATAGCAAACTCAACCATTGTTTGCACATGGAGATGGTGTTTTGGAGGAAGGGGAGGTAAATGGGTGGAAGAAGCATTATACATTGACTAGGATTCATATTGCTGAACTAGGATTCTGCCCTAATACATTTTGGAAAATAAGTGCCACTAGAAGCACCCTTGAAACGCCTAGGCAAATGCCAAAAGTATACCATACATTTATGGGGCATTTCCAGAGGCACAAGTCTTTAAAAAGTTTAAAATAAAATCAAAAATAGCTAAAACATTAATCCTCAACCAGGTAGAATGTACATAAAGATATGGATATGAACATTTACTTTCTATACTTAAAGTTATATTTTATGTATACACTTCTAGGATGTTTGAGTGGTTCTAGACATCTAGGATCTATAATGCAAATTCTAGGTTTTAGAGGCTCATATCTGATTTCAGACTTAGAGAGATTTTAAGGTTTCAGACTGTCATATTTCAAGATATATAGGGGTATGAAGGTAGCATGAAGGAATAGATAGGTATAACAAAAAATCATATGGACATCTCTCCTAAAATACCATGAGCCGATTCCACCCCTTTCCAAGTACACTCCTTAGGATGTGCACTTAGGGAACCGATTGATTCACCAATGAGTCCTACAAGAGAGATAGTAACTACAAAATATCGTGTAAACCTATATAGACACACTAAATGCAATGTCAAAACACATGCACTCTCATTTTTATCACATGATTCATAAACATGTGAAATTTTAATCATGTTGATTGTTTTGAACTTTCATGAATACTTTTTTTTAAATTAAGTGCTTTATCTTTTATGGACTAAAAATGAGTATTATGCATTTTTTATATATATTTATATATTTTTAAAAATATAGTGTACGGATGTTACTGTGCTCATTTTGTACCCAAGGGTTTTTTGAAAATCAGCCTTTCGCCATATTATACCCATTTCCATTTCCTAGTTACACTGCTTATGACACTACCATGATGGGTTATGATATATATATATATATATATATAGCTGATTGGCATTACATTAATACTCGTATTTTAACAAGGAGATTTGTACCTAGTGATGGGGTACCTATGTGTTGTTTGGTCGTTTTATGAAATTGTTACTAAGATGTACCTTCTTATTGATTGTGTGGTGTATTTGAGTACCATATTAACTCATGAATGTTTAATTTATATGCACATGAGATTTGGACCTATTGATGAGTACAATAAATGTAAAGTATATAAATACAACCAAAAGAATAAAAAGGATACTAACGGCTCAAATAAATTATGTGGCCACTCCATTGATAGCTTAAACACCCAGATTTAACCTCTAGACCTTGGAATGTGTAAACTATGTTTTTGTACCTTGTCACCATCACCTTGTGATTAATTAGGATGTCTAAACCTTGTAAACACTTAAGAGACCTTAAGTTCTTATGTGAATCCTAGTGAAACCCATTCATGTGAATAAGGATCCTCAATTCTTTTCTAATATAGTAAAACTCGGATCCAAAAAGATCCTAATTTGGGAAGTGTGTAGAACAAATTCTTCATTTCTACATATGACTTTGGGGGTGGGAATCCCTAGGATATATTTAGAAGCATTTTAGAGGCCTAGACAAACCCTTTCATGCTTGGAACCATAGCCACCCAAATTTAGTACAAGACTTGCTTACACAATGCTTTCAGTAAGACTTTGCATGTGTAGACTCCCACTCCAGGTTAGACACGTATTGGCACATTTATCATGGTCTTTCACTCTTTGGCTTGCTTAATTAGATCACACATACCTCCATCTCTTAGCTTTTTCACTCTGTCACAAAGATCCCTGATCTATACAGTCCATTTCTCCGCTAGTCTTCCTACCTGGGACTCTCCAGGTAAAGTCAGACATTGTTGGTTTACCAGGAGGGTCTAAGGTTGCCAACAATGTCCTGGAAAGGTTTTCAATATTTTATGGGGGTTGACATTCTTGATGCCGACTCCATTAATCTTTTTTGGGTCTTGTTGAGTCAACATTGTGCGCCACTAAGTCCCTAATTCAAAATGAGATCACTATATTAACAATGTCCTTAAAGGCATTTTAAGGACAAGCATTTCATTGATCTATAGGAGCACCTGATTGATTATAATTTATATCCTCTTAGACATACATTTTTGAAGTTTCTACAGGATAATTTTGACTATCTATAAAGACCACTTGTATGCTTTGTATTAAGGTAGGGCATTTATGATTAAATTATATTTAATCTTGTTTTATATGACATGATGTCGGAAAAATTACATGAGTATGAGGTCTCTTATAGTGCTATATAGAGTCATGTTAAGCCTCATTGGGATGGTCTTGGTTCAGTCTCTTAACTCAAAAATGTTAACCCCTTTCAAGGGTTTCTTGTCTCTTTTATAAGAACAATTAGGGTTACAAAGAAGAACAATTGAAAATTGACATCCGTAGCAACTAGATCAGAAGATCTTATATAACTACTCGAGCAAACATGATCTAAAAGTAGATCTCGAAGTGACATACCCAAACTACTTGTGGACAGTGTTGGTACAAAGCCAAATTATTTTGACCTTTGCCAAAATGGTCTACACTCACCAATGGCATCCATACAGACTTCTACTAGACTCCTATTTGCATGGTCTAAACATAGTGAGTCAAGCACTTCTTGGATTATCTTCAAGCTATTGACATGTCACTTATGGCCGAGTGACATCTGAGAATCAACTAAATAATTTATCTTGCTATTCTCTTATTCAATTCCATATATCATGTTATTTCAATATCTACGCACGAAATAAAATTTTGATTATTGTGTTAATGTACTTGGATGCCCTAATTACATAGTCAAAATTTATATCTCAATTTTATTACATTTTATGCATATTATGTAAAATTGGTAATATAGGAACCTTTTAGAGAGTGTTAGGGTTATCCTTTATTTGGATTATTTTTATAATCCCAATGTTAGCGTAGGTGTGTGCAGTCTTACTCCTATATGAATTTTTATATGAATTTTTAATTCATATATTTATGAAATATATTATGTGTCTAACCTCTTTTGTCCCTTTTGAAGGGAAACTTGGTGTTTCATGTCATATGTAATTCCTACAACACTTGACACACTTCCCCATCACCTCATTGGGATTAGGGACACTAAGCACACACACACTAAGAAGGTTTGTCGAGGTAATTCCTTTTGGCTTCTTCACTCTATTTAAAGAGTTCTCTCATCTCCTCTCTTCTACAAGCTAGACCTTTTAAAATTTATTACGAATATTCACTCTCAACTAGTTGTTCCAACTTTAGCAACTCAATTGACGTTTGATCTTTACTGTAATTTGTTGCGTCAAGGAGGACAAAAATTACTTCAGTTTGGTAATCCTAAGGAAAATGAACGCTCATTTGTGTCTAAACACCATCACAAGAATTTTAGTAGTAAATATCATATGCACTCCAACCACAAACACAAAAATGAAAACCAGACAAAATCAAAGCCCAATGGTAAATTAATTTGTATTTACTATTTATTGTCATAAAAATGGTCATAATGAATGTCATTGCTTTCAGAAACAAAGGGGCATAAAAATGGTAAGAAACCTGGAAACACTAATGGGAGTGTTAATAACAAGACTCAAAAATTTCAAAAGCCTAATAATAGGGCCGTTGCCTAATAATACGGCTGTTTTGAATTGTGCTTTGCATCCTCCTTTTCTTGTTGACTGGATTATTGATTCTGGTGTTGTTCAACATGTCACGTCCAATGTTGATCTCTTACATATTTACTTATTTAAAACCAAATCATTTTAATAATGAATTAATTCTTACAAATCATGTTTCATGCAATGTAGAAGCAATTGGTATTGTTAGTATTCCCAATGGTGAATTACATAATGTTTTGTTTGTGCCTGATTTAAAGTTATATTTGCTTTTTGTTCCTCAATTATGCAAGCAGGATTACAAAGTTGAATTTTTCAAAATATTCATTATGTTAAGTTGACAAAGAAAATATTTAAAATTGTTGCTACAATAATTTTAGATAAAGATGATTTGTTTAAATTTACTACATTCTCTTCCCCTTCTTCTAGTCATGCTTTAGTTGCTTCTGTTGATGGTAGTTTATGACATGAAATATTAGGCTATATTAATTACCAAAGCATTGCACTCATGCATAAACTAGACATGGTGCATGGATTGACTAAATTTCCTACTTCTAAGTTTGTTTGTACTGGATGTATCACTACTAAAATTCATAGAGAATATTTCCCTAAAAACAAATCTTGGTGTGTAACTGAAAAATGCACCTTATTCATAGTGATATTTTAGGTGAAATACAAACTCTTATTAATGGTGCTAGATATGCTCTTACTTTTGTAGATGATTGCACTAGGAGAGTTTTATTTTTTGAAAACTAAAGATCAAGTTTTGGATATATTTATTGAAGTTCATACCTTTGTTCAAAAATAATTTGGTTGTTCTTTACGTATCTTACATATTGATAATGGTATTGAATATGTCAATTTTGATTTTCTTGCATATTGTAAGAAACATGGTATTAAACATAAAAAAAAGATCTCTGTTTCTTACATACCTAAGCAAAATGGTGTTGTCAAACGTAAACATAAGACTATCACTAAAAAGGCTAGGTGTATGTTGCATGCTAAAAATATGCATTATAAGTTGTGGGCTAAAGCTATGAATTGTGACATTTATATTATTAATAGGAATCTCACTAAATTTGTCTTAAACATTACTCTTGAAGAAGTTTGGAGTGCTAGAAAACCTATTTTAAAGCATTTATGTGTCTTTGGTTGGGAAGATTTTGTTCATATTCTTGAAAGAAAAACGTAAGAAGTTAGATTCTAAATCAAACACACTTATATTTGTTGGCTATGATGAACAATCTAAGGCTTATAGGGTTTATGATCCTCAAACTAACAAAATCAAGATTAAAAGAGATGTTAGAGTTGTTGAAAATGGTGTGGTTGATTGTTCTACTACTTTTTATTCTATTGATATTGTTTATACTTCTTTTCCTTTTTATTCAAGTAATGATCAATAAAATTTGCGTAGTAGTGTTAATAATCATATTATTCCTCCTCCTTCTTCTAGCCTTGCTCCACCTAAGCCTATGCCTGAATGGGCAAAAAACCGTTATAGAAGCATATGGAGTTGACGTAGATGTTAATGATTCTCGTAGAACTAGGAAACAATTTTGTAACTACACTTTGATGTTTGAACTTATGTCTCACAATTATCCTCAACTCTTAATCAAGCTTCACAGGCATTGCCAAAAAGCTATGCATATTAAGTATGAATTCTTAAACTCTTGAATCAAACTATGGGACTTAGCCCCTCTCTCTAGGGGTCAAAATTTGGTTAGTTGTAAATGTAATTTAAAACTAAATTTACTTCTAATGGTTCTCGTAGAACTAGGAAACAATTTTGTAACTACAATGTTTGAACTTATGACTCACAATTAGTCAATCTCTTAGCTAAAGGTTTGCCAAAAAGCTATGCATGATGAGTACAATTCTTTGGTCTTGAATCAAATATGGGAGTCCCTCTCTCTAAAGGTCAAAATTTGGTTATGTAAATAATTCAAAACTAAGTTTTGCTAATGGTTCTCGTGGAGCTAGGAAACAATTTTGTAACTACCCTTTGATGTTTGAATTGACTCAAATTATCCTCAATCTCTTAAACAATCTCACAGGCATTGCCAAAAAGCTATGCATGATGAGTACAATTCCTTATTTATTGAATCAATGTTGAGTGACTTGAGTGACCTCTCTGCTAAAGGTCAAAATTTGGTTAGTTGTAAATGTATCTCAACCCCCTAAGATTTACTAAGAAAGGAAGTAGCACATATTATTTGCTAGATTAAATTAGCAAAAAATTTTTCCCAAATTGAAGCAATTACTAAGAGAACTGGTATTACTCCTGCAGCTAAAATGCTCTCAATTTTTAAAGATCAAGGTTTTACATGTAGTTGCATATGGATCTTAATTTGTTTTTTTACAAATTGAATTGGTATCATAGTTATTTGAAAGGGACTATACCCTTGTACAATTACTCAGAAGCAGATAGTTAATAGTATCTTTTACTAAAAAGTGATCAAAATGCATTTTACAATAGAGCCCAATAGCAGAAAAACAATCTGCCAAGAAAAGTCACAATCAACAGCAAACAGAGTTAGACAGCAAAATTTAAAAAGCAACTAAACAGCATAGACCAATTTCTCAAAAGTATTAGATTTAGTGATATTTAACTTCACTATGATTGGTCTTTTAATTGTCTATTTCCAATCTTTGTGAAGGGCTTGGTGAATAGCATTTTTTGCTGGATCATCTTGTCCACCTGGCTAAACTTGTTGATCTCTTTATTTACTGGCCCAATCCAAGTTATCCTCAAGTTTGCTGCTCTAACCCATACATTGTCCTGACATTTCAAATGAACTTATTGGTTGAAAGGTGATTCTGCATGAAGAAATTTATGTCACAACTTCCCACTACTTTATTAAGAAAGGAAATGAGCATCTTATTTGCAAATTAAAGAGACACTATTTAAGGTTTGAAGCAGTTACCTAGAGAATAGTACTCCAATTCTATCAATTTTTTTTGTGGGATCACAGTTTTACTCGTAGCTGCAATCATCCTAATCATTTTGTCACAATTATCCTAATAGCATAGTTATCATGGTCTTATATGTTGATGATTTGATAAATTGCTGGTAGTAATAGTTCATTGGTTTCTTCTACTAAAAGATGCTTTAAACAAAACCTTTGAAATATAAGATTTAGGTCTTTTGCATTATTTTTTAGGCATGCAAGCTTGGCAAGAAAAAGATAGTAGTTCAATTTCTCAATCCAAGTATGCATATGACTTTGTTAGTTAAATTCAATATTCTTGATTGCAAACCCATGCTACTCCTTGTGAACTTGGTGTAAAATTGCTTAATGATATACAAATTGAAACTATTGATCCTACATTATATAGGCAGCTAGTTGGAGGTTTGAATTATCTAACTCATACTCGTTCTGACATTGCTTTTTCTCATTGGCATTGGTTTCTCATTTATGTCAAAACCCCAAACTACCCATTTTAAAGCTGCTAAAAGAATTCTTCATTATACTAAAGGTACTTCAACCTTTTGCATCAAAGCATACCTGAATAGCAACTTTTCTTTGGCAAGCTTATAAAGATTTTGATTAGGGTGGTGATCCATCAAATGATCATAGATCCATGTGTGGCTATTGTTTTTAATTAATATTTGGCACAATTTCATGGAATAGTAAGAAACAATGAATTGTATCATTGTTTTCCACAAAATGAATATAAAGGATAATCATGTTTCAAAGGAGCCCTTTGGCTAAGAACACTTCTTGCAGATTTGGGGCATTCTCAAACTTCTCCTACTCCAATTTTTGGTGAAAACCTAGGTGCCATTGGCCTTAGCAAAGAATCCAGTTTTCCATGCAAGGTCAAAGCACATTGAGATTCATCACGCTTCCAATAAGAACTCCTTGAAGACTAAACAAATTCTTCTTTCTTTCAATCCTACTAAAGAGCAAGTGGCTGATATTTTCACTAAGCATTTGGCAT
The DNA here is from genome assembly GCA_019776745.2 of Taxus chinensis. Taxonomy (NCBI): domain Eukaryota; kingdom Viridiplantae; phylum Streptophyta; class Pinopsida; order Cupressales; family Taxaceae; genus Taxus; species Taxus chinensis. The sequence continues at coordinate 141,385,713 of CM034157.1, forward strand.
TATGTAAAGACAATTTTTGTTTTGTTTTGTAACATGTTAGGATTGAAGAAAGTTATCATCAAGGGGGACAGTTATCATGCAATCCCTTCTTTGTTTAGGTTGTTTGTAACCCCCCAAATAAAGTTTAAGGGGGGTGTTTAAGAATTTTCCATTATTTGAGTTATTTTTATTATCCTAATGTTAGTCTAGGTGTGTAGGTTTATTCCAATATGAATTTTTAGTTCATATATTTAGGGAATATTTGAGATGTCTTGCCTCTTTTGTCCTCTTTTGAAGGGAATCTTGGAGCTTCATGTCATATGCAGCTCATACAACACTTAGCACACACTTCCCCCTCACCTCAGAGGGATTAGGAACACTAGGCACACACGAAGAAAGTTTGCAAAGGTATGGAGTTATTTTGTAACTCCTTTTAGCTTATTCACTCTATTTAAAAAGCTCTCTCGTCTCATATATTCTACATATTTAAGTCTAGTCTTCTTTTCTATTCTCTTATTTCTTATAATCTCTTCGTATATATTGTAATTCGGAGAATAATGCTTGTAAGCCTTCTTAATACAAGAGGGGTTTTCTTGCATTGATTCGGTTTCCCCACTTACCAATTGGTGTCTCATTTTCATCGTTTCGCTTACTGTGAGATAATATTGAACTTTTTTATGCATTCATTTAGTTATACTTTCAATGCTATTTGCAAAGATCATGTTGCTTATTCTTACAGAGTGTTTGGAAGATGTTTGAGGATTAGAATGAGAAAAGAAAAGTCAAATGAGGGGACACATGCCACCCTCTCATTGGACAAGAGTTGTGGGCTTCCCTAAATAAAAATCTTAATGGACTTTTGTCATTCTTGGAAAGAGGCACCTGGGACCTAGAGAAGGGATCTATAGTAAGAGGTGGACATTGAGGTGGGTCTATGAATCATGAGATTTTGGTACACCACTAAGTATTTTATTATGGATGGACAATGGATTTTCTCTTTGATTTCATTGCCTATTTTGTCTTGGTTGATGCCCCTTAGGCATATTTCTTGATGGAAAAGGAGCAATTTCTCGTCTACTTTTGAGGGTGTTAGTTGTCTTGTGGCACAAGTAGAATTGAAATCCACTTCCTCAATTTTCTTTCCCTTGTTTGATGTTAGCGCTAGAGGTGATGCTTGCATCTCAACCAACAATTGTCTAACACGACGCTCCTCTCTTAAATCTTTGTCACTTGCGAATGTCATATCATTTGTTGGTCTGAATTTGCAACTTCTTATCTAGAAAATTTTCTTTGGTGTATGATTTGACAATTGATTATGGTGTTTGGGATCCTTACTATTTTCAAGCTTAGCACCAATCTTCTCTTTCTTGGGTTGCGACTCACGAGTGGAAGCACTTTTGTTCGTAGCCTTATGTTTTGATTTCTACTCAATCTTGACTACATACTTGTAGACGGCTCCTAATGTCCAAACCTTCATAAAATACGGGTTCATTTTGGGTACAAGTTCACGTATGGCAAATTGGGTTCAGCAATATAGCAAAAACTTTTGACCTCGGCTATCACTTGGGTATGGCTGTACAAAATATATATATATATTCTAGCCTAGCTAACATGGATTTATCACAGATGTATAGAATAAAGAAAATAACCACAAAAACACTATTGATAGACGGATAATGATAATTGAATGCCAATGGCATGATAAATATTAATTATTAAATCAAAGTTAGTTATCGTCATCAATTGCTCTTCAATGAAAGTGTCTCCATCATTATGTAGGTCATTTGAACTACAAGTAGTAGCGCTCCCACTAGCTACGCCATGTGAATCCTACAAATTTGAATAAGTATCCATATCAAGTAGTGAAAGGTAGGGAATAGAAGCATCCAAGCCGACACACTTTGAGTCCATATCCCAATGCTTTGCTGCCCCTTGTACTTTTCCTACTTGTGCGATAGAAGGCATAAGTTGGAATGCACATAGACCCTAAATAAGCAATGAGAGGTAAGTATGCAATGAGAGAGGTAGATGTGTTTTTTGTGCTTTTCTTTTGGTATAATGAGAGGCAAGTGTCGTTTTATGTTATCTTTTTTAATTTTTAGCAACTTTTAGGGTTTGTAAATGTGATTTTTTCCGTCTCTTTTAAGTCTATTTGTGGAAAATAGTTCAAAAATAAAAAACATGGAAAAACCTGTGTTTTTCATAGTATGCCTGAGTTCTTCAACAAATGAACTCACGTGTACATGGATCATCCCAAGCAAACCCACATGCAAATCAAGCCTATACCTAAATTGTGTATGTCCCAGACCAGTACCGGGTGGGTGGGTGGGTGGGGAACAAATCGGTAACATGGTTCAAGAACTCCATTTTTGCTTGAATGTATAGGAGCCAACCACTACAATACTTGAGAACTATGTCCGTCAATGTCATGTATGCAAAGTTCTATAGACATATCATGAAACACATTGATATATAATCTTGCACTAATTGATCTTGACCCTAGGGCAATTAAGTATTGATCTTCATAAATTATCATATGTTTGTATTCTTAGATGGCATCTATAAAAAACAGCCCAAGTGTTGATTTAAATATCCTTAATTGAGTCATCAACTTCTTGGCTATTTGGGAGATGGTGATTCTCTAGCCAATTTTTAACACGTGAGGCACTTTCAAAAATTTAATTGTGATCTTTACACTATCATAAAAATTACAGACAAAAAAATATGATTCCAATCGATCGGGCCCTTTTTTATGGATCTACATCGATTTTCTTTTTAAAATAGGTATTTCAAAATTTACTTGTACCTTGAAGGGTTTTAAGCCCCCAAAAGGTTTTCTTGTTGAAGGAGACCAAGTTGCATGTGTGAGTTGTAGAAGAATTTGGGAGAACTGATCTAGCATGTCATTCCTCTGCTTCTAAATCACTTCCTTGAGCATCTCTTGGAAAAGTATTTTGTACCCTCATGTCATCTTCCATCTCACATCATTTGATAACAAGGTAATTTGAAGGGTTGCATATCTCGAGACCATACACCCTATGGCCTGACCTTCGATAAGACATAAACACAAATTGAATTGTTTTTATGCCACTGATACTAATATGGCGGGCAACGCACTAAATAATGAAATCTAGTGTATGAAAAATAAATATTAATTTAGTTACAATAATCAGAGTGCAAAAAGATAAAATTAGACCATTCACATAGAGAGAATAATATTGAAAAATAGGGACTTGAAAAAAATCAATTCATGCAATAGCTTTGCGCAAAGCAAACCTCTTACAAGAGATGTTGAACTATGCAAAATTGTCTTTTTGCAATTGTGCAGAACAAATTTATGTACAAACCATGTGTAATAGGAATTGAATAGACATTAGATGAAGATGAAATAGTGTATCTTCACACAACAAAGACGTGGCTCCAGTTAGTAGTCATTGGCACCATGTATAGATTTCTCTATTGATGGAGGGGCTCAGCCCCACAGCTCCTAATGCACATTGATGAAAATTAGGCTGGAGCCAGCACACTTGAAGGCCCTTGTGTTGAGTTAACCAGGATAAATTAGAGTTTATTATTGTCTTTAACATCTAGTTGGTATGCAAGTAAATCCTTGGGAGCTTGCTACACATACTTCTGTACTTAATTCTATTTTTCTGGAATTTTCATAAATTCTTACATTTTAAGGGCAGAAATGCAATTTGTTTAGAGATTGTAGGCCTAATGTCAAAAGGGACTTAGTGAAAGAAAAATAAAGTGTTTTAACAATATAAAGTAGGATTCAGCATAAACAATTGTATTAGATATCCTTGGAATCATGTATAGCTTTATCCTTTAAAGTATGTTGAGTTTTCATTTGATTCGATCTGATGTTAAACTCGAGGAACATGGAAAGGATTCAAGGGTAACCTAAGCCTAGTAAGGATGCAATGTTCAACAAGAAATTATATGTAGATTAGCTCAGAAAATTTATGCAGTAAATGAAGTTAAAGATATCTTAAAATTTTCAATTCAATTTTAATTATTCTTTATCAATAAACTAGACCTGGTGGGGTATCTAATTTGATTGAGGACTTATTCCCATGTACTAGTCTCATGTTGTACGAGTTCGTACTAGGCTGAATTTGTCACCTATGACAGTTTCTTCAAGTGGTGTGGGCCCTAGGATGTCTGGATCATTCCTGAGCATTCACCTTTCCATTATGTTTCTGCACTCTGTTAAATTCTGCTTCGTGGAGTGAATGAGACATGTCTTTGAGCACTTTGTTAGTCGCACAAACTAAGAAGGTAAGCTGATCAACTCAATCAACTGCATTGTTTTTCGAGGATCCAATACAGATCTAAACACAAAAACAATCACCTAAGTTTTATTAGGCAGATGTGCGTTAGAATTTTCTTTCCCATTCCCTTGTTTCCAGCGATTTCCTACTCTTTGCTGTCATTTCCTACTTACAATTCACTATAGATGTCTGCCATTTTTCCTGCTAACATTGGTCCGTGGTCACCCCATTTCTTGAAACCTAGTTGCCAGTCTTTTCTAGTTTCTCTTTTCCAATTCTTGATTAGTGAATGGGGACAGTATACACAGCACATTATCCTTTCCAATATGGTAATACATGATAGGTAATTCCAAATTAAGTAATTAGAGTTAGTTTTTAGAGATGGACTATAGCTGTGAGTAATTCAAGAACTCCACAACAAAACTCATTCATCATGTATTAAAGTTCTCAGGTGAGTCTACTTTTATATGTAGTCAGCCATACAAATCATATTAGCTTGATTAGCCCAGCAATGTCACTTTATAAAAAAAGTGTAACAGTTTCTTCAAGTGGTGTGGACCCTAGGATGTCTGGATCATTCCTGAGCCTTCATCTTTCCATTGACTCCATTATGCTTCTGCACTCTCTGTTAAATTCGGCTTCGTCGAGTGAATGAAACATGTCTTTGAGCACTTCGTTAGTCACACAAACTAAGACAGTAAGCTGATCAATTCAATCAGCTGCATTGTTTTTCGAGGATCCAATTCAGATCAAAAAACAAAAACAATCACCTAAGTTTTATTAGGCAGATGTGCGTTAGACTTTTCTTTCCCATTCCCTTGTTTCCAGTGATTTCCTACCCTTTGCTGTCATTTCCTACTTACAATTTACTATAGATGTCTCCCAGTTTTCCTGCTAACACTGGTCCGTGGTCATCCCCATTTCTTAAAACCTAGTTTCCAGTGTTTTCTAGTTTCTCTTTTTCAATTCTTGATGTAGTGAATGGAGATAGTATGCACAGCACATTATCCTTTTCGATATGGTAATACATGATAGGTAATTCTAAATTAAGAGATTAGAGTTAGCTTTTAGAGATTGACTATAAGTGTGAGTAATTTAAGAACTCCACAACAAAACTCATTCATCATGTATTAAAGTTCTCGGGTGTGTCTACTTTTATATGTAGTCAGCCATACAAATCATATTAGCTTGATTAGCCCAGCAATGTCACTTTATTAAAAAAAATGTAACAGAAATCCTACAGTATACATGTGGAACTGCTTCGTCAAAAAAGTAAATTGGTTAACAAAAGGGCATATATAACAAACCCACTTAACTTGGTAATATTCCCTTTGAACCCATGAATGAAAAGCTATATAAACCCAACTGGCACAGTAATTAATTTATAATAAAAAAATTTACTATTTGTTAAATTGACAATGTGACTAATACTGTAACACAAATATTTACATTTTGTCACAATGTCGAAATAACAATAGTGTAAAAAACTCTGGATATATTACTTGCACATATACTCAAGAAAAATTCAGCAAATCAAATCAAATTCCCATTTTTTATAACGAACCTCAAGTTGTTCCAAGCTTGTATAGTTTTCCCTTTCAAGATTGCTCCTTATGGTACCAAAGTCCATGGGATTTTTAATAACATCAAAATAGTCCGGAAGCTGAAAGCACAGGACAGTGACAGTTTTTCTTTAATAGTTGGACATATGAAAACATTAAAAAAATTCATTAATTATAAAAACTGGTTACATGAACTTATAGAATACCTCCTCAGGGTTCACCGGTTCTGAAAACACTCCATAGGTATCCTTTCTGTTGACCAAAAGGATAGAGGATTGAGCAGTAACCTTTTGGCAGGAAGAGAACTTAAGCATATTTTGTGGGAAAAAAATAGAGTAGTGAGTATATAGGACGTACTTTTGAAACTTATCAAGAGCAGTAAAGAGCACATTTTTAGTTGGCATCGGCGTTGCTGACTGCAGTTCAGATGGTGTACCTGTTGCACAACTACCCATAGTATTTATAAGGACCATTTTGCATACAATGAAACAACAGACCATGATAGAATTTGACAATGAAATCAAATTACTTTTGTCAAACAATGAACATGTCATTTTCCTGAGGTTACGTTGAGATCCAATCCTGTTTTATGCAAATTGTACATTCAACAAATTACCGACTTTGTATTGGCTTAAAGAAGAATAGTAATTTAATATTGCTGCCAGTTGCAATTACATGTCTAATGGTTTTTTAGCCAAGTACATACTCGGGTGATGCAAAAAAATGTCTTGGTGGGCAGAAAACGACAAACCTGGACCAGACCCTGTAACATCTGAGCTTTGATTCCGTTTGTCCTTCTGCCAAAAGAGAACAATCGTATCAACCATAATTATGTACCATAGCAGTTTCAGAGAGCAGCATTGCAAACAATTATGTAATTCAACACTTAATCCAAAGATCTCTCATTCTATTTCATACAAATGGTGCTGTTTAATAATACTGCCAGTTATAAAGATACAAAAAGATAAGGTCAAGGCCAGCCACACATTAACAATCTCTAAATTATTAACAAGAACACTTATTTGTATGTTCATTTGCATCAACAAAAAATACTTTTTAGAATGGATTGACAGGTTACTGATACCTGACTTATAAAGGTTACTGCAGCAAATGCAATCAAAGATTTAAGAACTTCTAGTTAAAAACTATGCCGCATGCCTCAGTCTCAGAAATGTAAATATAACAGAAACAAATGAGTTGTATCAGTGCCATGGCCACCATCCTAAACATTTTCTAAATACAAGGTAGAACAAAATACATCATAAACTACTTGGCAGTTGCAGGCTTATTCTTGGAATCCAGAAAACACAAAAATCATGTGTAATGTCCCCTTTTCCCATTCGAAGACCTTTGGCCGATTTCGTCAACCCAACGGCCAAAGGAAAAATATAAGGGTGACTTAAGTCGCAATGAGTTATTACAAAGTGCAAAAAAAAATATTAATAAAGCACTTGTATTAATTTATTCGACTTAATAATAAATTTGTAATCTCTAAATAGGTGCATTGGGTCTAATATTATGTTGTATCCTTTCTAGGGAAAGTAGAAAGAGACCCATGCTATGTTTGTCATCCCTAGGCAAGAAAATGTGCGACTTGGACAAAGGAAGGAAAGTAAGTTTAGAAAGGATAAAAGTTATCACTCTTCCCAAGAAAAGTGCGACTGGGCATGGGAGGCCAAATAGACCTTAGGGAAAATAATATTATTTAATGTTTATTTATTCAAGTAAAAAGTGCGCCTAGGTTTGGGTATACATTTTAGGGTATTTTGGCAACTCTTTTCTCATTGGATGATGAAAAGGTCATTTTGGTAATATTTTTCCTATAAAAAGGAGAGGGGCGGCTTGGGTAGAGAGGATTGTAATCACTTATCATTTCTGAATTTGTTTAAGCCAGGTGCTTTGTATTAAAGTATTCTAAGGACGAAAACCCTTAGTATATTGCCTCTGGAGGACGAAAACCCTCTTAGAGAATAGTGAGGGAATTTCCACACAGGAAATTCTATTGGGCTAGCATGAGTATTTTCAGTCTTTTCAGTCAGTAGTTGATAGATCTTGTACCGGGGTGTGAAGAATAAAGATTGTAGCATTGGGCTGTGCCATTTTGATCTAATGGAGCGACCCATCTTTTGGCCATTATGGAGGTATTTTGAAGACATTTCTAAGGTCTGAAACTTATTGCTATGTGTTAGATTAATTTGTGTGGATCAAGGGAAAGCATTTTCTGTAAATTTTGGGACGGTTTATACTGCTGTTTCAGGTCATTTAAAATCTGCAGATTTCTGCGTAGTCCCAGCTTGTTTATTATGTTCAGAAAGGTCAATTTTTGCATTATAATAAACTGTTACAGTTCTGTACTTGTTATGGTCAATAATGGATAATGCTGGAAGTAGTTTTGTGTTTATTTTTCATCATCTAAACTATTTTCGCCCTGTGCTGGATTTAATTCTGTCTACAACAGATTACATATTTATATGTTGCATAATGACTTCAAATCAGATTTGGGTATCATGTATATGGGTCTGCTACCATATAGAAAAGCTTGCATTGTGATTGTTATTTGAGTGAATTTTATTCAAATTCCTAGCCGCATTTTATTCGGATCTGCATTAGTATGATTGCCCTAATAGTCATAAATCAACCTTGAATGTTTTTTATTGATTTAAATTGTTGAAGAACAAGAGAGACCCAATTGGGGATCTTTTCAGTAAGGGGAATGATGGTTAAATTCTTGGGTTGACCTGGTTTCTTCAGTAATTTACCATGGTTTGAATCTTAAGAAGATAGGGCGTGTTTGGATAAATCTTTGTGCCTTGGTTAGGCATGTTGATTCAAAATTTCTTCCCTTTAAGCCCCCAATTCAAGCTGTATGCATATACAAATTAAATCGCCTCCAGTAACTTTGCTCAACTATTGGTCCACATTGAATGGGTTTTGATGGGAGAATTTAACATGGTGGAGTGTATAGGATATAGAGATGGACGTATTGCGAAAATATTGTTTATGAGAGAAAAGGAGTGAAATGCACACAAATCTAGGTGCCAATTGTTTGACATAAATTTAAAAGAGCATCTCGGTACTTTGGTGGCCTAATATGTATCTGGTCAAACAACAGGAAAATAATCAGAACCCCATTCATATGTCGGATAGAATCTATGCCTTTTGATGGTATTTTACTAAGATTTGCCCAAGTGGGCATTGTAGTAAGAATGAAATATTGTAAGAACCTTAAACGTTGTTCACATGTAGTCAAATCATCTTCCCTTCCACAAGTTAATAACCAACGGAGGAGCCAATCTTTTGAAAACCTCATTTCCATGATACGTCTTGGATACGTCCGTACATATATATATATAATGACTTAAATTTATTATATATATATTTATATGATAAGTATATACGGCTTCATTTTATCAACTCATTTTTTAGTCCATAAAACTACTAAGAAATCGGAGTAATACAAAACTTGAATCAATGTTCAAAACATTCAATATACTATGTAATTATGAATAGTAGAAATTAATTTTTTATTATTAATAAATAATAAAACTTTAAGTATACATTAAAAAACTGCGAAAACTATTTAATAATCAAGCTCATTAATAAAAATATTAAATAATAATACAAATTTATCATGCAAAATCTAAAACAAATATATTAAAAGACTAGCATTTTGGTAATAGTCAAATATTAGTATGTTGAAAATTATAAAAAAGTTTGTAACAGATAACCAATATGCTTATGTAACAAATTAAAATCCATAAACAATTCAATTTATTAGGTTACTAAATGTAGAACACTAAAGGAATTTAGTTAAAATGTAATACGAAGCTAAAATTGCAAAACCCTAATTTTTTTAATATATGGGGATGAAGCCTTTAATCTATTATGATGTCTTCAAGTGAGAATGTTTCTAAGAGGATGAAGGGTCTCAAACGACCAAAAGGGTTCCTCTTAAGGGTATAATGAAACGCTAGAAGAATGGAGGTTTCGCACTCAGAAAGTTTTGTATGATGAGAGGAATATGCTTGGGGAAGAACTTTCAAGGACAGGAGTTGAAAAGTGACTCAAATGCATGTGCTCAATCAAATATGATCCTCCGCTTACAAATTTCCAATGCTTCAGAATGCTTTCATTTGCAGGCAAATAAAGGATTGGTCAAGTTCAAGAAGTTTGAAACTCGTGAGGTGCTATTACTTAATCAATCATGTAGTTAGGGTTACGATAAATTTTAATGATAAAATTTGTTAATAATTTTCAATAAAACTTCAACATAAGTTTTAAATTACACATGTAATGTCTTTTAATTGCCTATTTTGTTGATAGACATCTTAAATTTTTGCCTCGGTTTCTTAGCAGATATCATCGAATAAAAAATAAAGTACACACTCTTTAAATTGAATTATCCATATTTTACTTTTTAAACCCCCCACTATACATAGATAGGTATCCGTACCTAAAGAAAAGGATTTGTTCCGTACATGCTACGTATCAGATTCAGGGTTCGGGGACAACCTAGGACGAACATCTCTAGTTCAAAATTAGGCTGCAGGGTGTAGGAGAACCAAGGAATTTTAGGCCTGCATCAACCTGGAAGCTGAATACATTGTTGCAGCTACAGGCAAAACCTAAACTCAGTGGGTGAAGGGTATGAAACATAAAGGACTATAAGTTCTAATTTAATGACGCCTTCAAGTGAGAAGTGTGTTTGAAAGGATGCATTCAGGGTCTCAAAACTTAATCAAATGAGTTCCTTTTTGGTGGTAGCATATTTAAAAAAACCTCTTATAATAGAACAAGTTAATCGAACAAGGTTTGGTATGAATGAGATGAGTATGCGTGGGGAAGAACTTTTGAGCATTTCCGACCAAGCCATTAATAGAATAATTTTGAGCATTTGAAGTCAACTCAAACAGATGTGCCCCTGTATGACTTTTACAAATGTGGCCAATGAGAAGGCTCCACATGTGATATTTGCAAAATGAAGGATTGATCAAGCTCAAGAATGTTAGGAAAACTAAGCTATTAGTTAATAATCTGGTAAACATTTGTTATTGTAAAATGTAAATAGAGTGTGGTAAGTGTGGTAAATGTGAGGTGCGAAATATTTATATGTATGTTAGTAATTTGTTATAAGTTGTTTTATATAAAACAACTATAACAAATATATTTGTTGAGTGAGTTTCAACAACTAACGTTAATAGGGTTGGGAGAGAAATACATGGAAGGAGTAGTTTGAACTACATCCTAAAATATAGGAATCATATTCCTATATATATGGTTTGTATTGTAAAGATGAATGAATGAATGAGAATATTATGAGTATGGTTTATTGTTTGTAAATTATTTGTTTTTCTGTGATCTTTCTGCAACTCTCTTTGTATCCTCCTCCACATCTGGTATCAGAGCAGGATTATGGAGATTATGAAGAGATAAATGAAGGGGCAACCACATCTGTTGTAATTTATTGCCCCACCTATGGAAGCACACATGTGAATATCCCAGTTTAGAATGAAAGTTTCTAATAATCATACAAATTTTAGCAACTTTAGAAGAAGTGCATGAACTACTTTATTTGTAGATTATTTACCTGTGATACATATGTGGACTGGTAAGAAGTGTGCTTTCATAGATTGTAATAAAGGATTCTCACTACAACAGTGTAGTATGAAGTTTTACATTTGAGATTGACATCATCCTTTTTCAGCAACATTTATGTTCTATTGCATTAGAACCCATTTTGGATTGGCAATTCAATTAACGTCATTGTTGATTCATCATTCAGCTATTTCCTGTTGACGCCTGTCTCAGGAAGAAATCCAAATTAAACAACTTCAAACACGTGTAAAAACGCAAATCTGGAATGATCTGTTTAATTTTGACAGTGATCGTCAATGATTTTTACAATCACCAACAATTTTGATAATCGTCAACGATTCTAGTTTCTAATCGTCTAACGATTCTCTGATCACCCATGATCTCTGCGATCGCAGATCAATGAAGATTTTGAAGGTTGCAATGAAGGAAAATGTGCCTGGCTTCAGGGGCTTTGCCCCTCGACCCCACCCTGTACCGTGATAGGGAGCGTGCCTAAGGTGCTTGTCCTAGGACCCTACAAGGGGTGCTGCCCCTTGACCCTACTATGGGTGCTGCCACCCCCAGACCCCCACTTTGGAATTTTAAAGCCAAAGAAAAAATTGGTGGGGAGCCGCGTCAACAGAAGAGAATGAAATTTTGAGTCTCATGAGCTTCATCCGGCTGAACTAGAAACATCACTTGGAGGATGAAGGCAAATGGAGGTTGGAGATCAATCAACGACCTCTCGTCAGTCGCCAATGACGGGGCCACATCAAGGTTTGGTGGCACATTTTGTTTCATTGTGTGTTGTTTTTCATGGTGTATTTAGAGTTCCAGTTTCAGTGTTCCTGTTTTGAATAAGTGGAAATTTCACATTGAGGGGGGGGAACATAATCCCAATGTTCCATTTCAAGTTTTCAGTTTGTTAATGTGTGAGCTAGTTTTCCTATGTCATCTCCCAATGTAAAGATGTGATGAGAGATGATGGATATACCTGGCACATCATGATGTGGTTGTTTGTAAACCACTCGAAAACCATCATCATTTGTGGTTTTGGTAAACCATTGCAAAACCATCCCTTTTTGGTTTGGTTACTCCACTTTGAAAAACCATCCCATGTCTTGGTTTGTGATAATCCAATGAAGAAAATCATCCTAATCATGAAAGCATGATGCAAGTGCAAATAAAGGCAGGTTTTCCCCATGTTCGCACTAAGGGGGGGAATGTTAGGAAAAGACATCATTAGTGCTCCATTGATATGTATGAGTGAATAATAATTACATGTGTAATTATTATTATAAATGTAAGTTGTAAATTAGTAAATAATAATTACTGGGGTAAGTATTATTTATATGTATGTTAGTAATTTGTTATAAGTTGTTTTATATAAAAAAACTATAACAAATATATTTGTTGAGTGAGTTTCAACAACTCACGTTAATAGAGTTGGGAGAGAAATACGTGGAAGGTGTAGTTTGAACTACATCCTAAAATATAAGAATCATATTCCTATATATATGGTTTGTATCGTAAATATGAATTAATGAGATTATTATGAGTAACACAAGTACATACATTTGTGTCTTAAAGTGTAAGTATGTGTGTGTGTGTGCACATGTGTGTCTAGCATATAAAAGAACATACAATAAGTGGCACGACATAAAGACATACCTTTTGATGTGTCTTGTAAGGACCAAGCCTACTAATCAGGGATCAGTACTAGACTTTGATCTACACCTATTACATGTGTCATTTTTTAATCTGAAACAACTTTAAAAGGCCTATAGTTTGTCTAATACCGCTTAAGCTAATCAGGGATCAAGGAGACACAAATGATGTTTTGGAAGATGCTTGTTGATAATCCAAGGCATGTTAATTATATAAATCAGGAGAACAGAGAGATGCAATTTACATACCACGGGATACTGGTTGCGAACATAGGGGATAGGGGTGCTAACCGTGTTAATCGTGGAAGGGAGGGAATGCTATTTATATACTAAGGATTTTTTTATTTTATTTTTTGAGTAACATGGGGGATGCCTTCAAGAAACTACATAAGGAAATATACTATTATAACTGGAAGAGAGGGGGCATTGACCATCATATGCGCCCTCCTCCTCCCGCTATATAGACTAGAGTAGAGGCGTCTGGAGCCTCCAGAGTTCAGGGCCCCCCTCTTATCTATATGGGAGAGTTCAGGGCCACATTGGTTAGTCCAATCTACTATATATATTATAGAGAGAGGGAAAAGTACTTTGGTAACTAAAGATCATTTGGTAAGAAGACAGTGGTTTTCGTGGCACAGACTATATTATAACTGTAGAAGATGGCATCACAGGAGAACAGATTATTTTGGAATTAGATTACCAAAACATATGGATATATGAATAGATTTTGCCAGGAAAGGATAGAAATTGGGATCAATTCTGATATTTTGAATGAAATAAATGGGTGCGAAGATAACTAATATTAATGTCTATGGAAGATATCCGAATGATAACTATAGGCATTTAACTATTACTATAATCATTTGACTATCTCCCACATTTCTATGGGAGATATCAGAACCATTTCTATAATGCCACAACAAAGAATTTTGAACCTGATGCCAGACAGGTGTGCATTGAGCGGGATTTAAATCCTTGACCTACATCACCCAAGATGCCATGCTACCGAACTGCGCCATGTTCCATTATACTGACCAACATCATGTTTACTCAATGACTGAACCAAAATAGAATGACACTTACACGGTAATTACATAGCATATAGCTGGAATGTAAGTGTTTTTCAATTAATAGAATTTGAACCAGGAAAAAGCATTTTGTTTTATGATATTTTTAAATTTAAAAAGTTTTTCCCCATTCCTTTCATGTTCTTATCTCATTAATTCCCATGTAAGTCACATTCTTTTCACAAATAATTGGTGGCTCACGTGTATATGGTGGCTTGTGTGTGAGTGGTAGTCACATATTATTTGTGTTACCGAATTACACACCTAATATTTCATTCGTTCAAAAGTTTGACCAAGCTTTTCCCAGGTTTGATTGTCGTGACATTCAGTGAATCAAAACTACACGGGAACAGGGTTGGTCACATTTCAAAAGCAAGTATCATATTTGTTCACAATGCCTACTTCTAAAGTCCAAACTAATATTTGGATATTTCTAATAGCAACTACTCCTTTATACATATCACATAGAAAATCTCAAAAAACTAACTATTATAGTGACTCAAAAATACCAAGCCACTATGACAAAATTAGCTAGGTAGCCAATGCAAGTACGGGTAAGGGGGTCTAGTGCAGCGGTTTTTTTGGGGCCCAAGTACGGCTTTGGGTATGGCTGTGCAAAAAAAAAAATTGTAAAATATAGCCAAATAAGCAAAAATAACCATATAATATGCATCGAGTGAACAAAATTAGTTAAATAAGTAAATAATAATAACCATCAAACATACTGATAATTCAATGCCAAATGTCATGATATTTATTAATCGAACTTAGAACAAGTGCACTACGCAAATGTTACAATGCATACACAAAAATCAAGATAAATCAGCATATTCATCATATTGCTTTCCAATGTCTTCATTGAGAGCATCAACACCATCATAAGGATGGAGTTTCAGCCCTAAACAATTTGAAAATATGAAGGTGAGCGAACAAATGTGCATTGAGAGGTAAGTACACAATATGACATAAATGTGTTGTTTAAAAAGAGTTTGGGAGTGACTTTTATGATTTAGGATGGTTTATAAATATTTTTGAAGTTCATTTTTTTAAAAATAAAACAAAAAAACTATTTAAAAAACCTTTTTTGTGTGTAGATATGACCGGGGTATGGCATGACAGGCCCACTATGCCTGGGTTTGTCCCAGCAGCCATACCCAAGTCTACCATATCATACCATGGGCGTACCCGCAGACAAACCAGACCTATACCAGTACGTATCGTACAAGGACCAGCCCCCCTGCAGATTCATACCCAGCTTCATAGAAAAATAGTACAAACATTGTTCTAGGAGAAAGCAAGGCTAGAGTATTTTGGCTCAAATCAAGTGGTCATAGACATGGTAATAAGATACAACGAATTCAATCCCTTCCCTATAAATTAAACTATAAAGTACTGTTATTGTTTGGTGTATGCCCATTGTTTTATGACATCTCTCTCTCATTGATTATTGTTGAGCCCAAGAATGGCATAGGAAGGAACATGCTTGCAATCAACTAAGTAGGATACCCACAGATGAGACGCACATAGACCCTCAGAAGGACTTAGTTGTTC
Source organism: Taxus chinensis (assembly GCA_019776745.2). Classification (NCBI taxonomy): domain Eukaryota; kingdom Viridiplantae; phylum Streptophyta; class Pinopsida; order Cupressales; family Taxaceae; genus Taxus; species Taxus chinensis. The sequence continues at coordinate 141,401,390 of CM034157.1, forward strand.
CTAAGAGTGAAAGCTATCGGGCTGGGAGAAGACACGAACACCCAAGAAGAGGAAGACAAGGAGCCTCACACAAAATCAAAAGAAGAATATTCCACGAGCAAGGTCACCAAGAGGAGACTACATAGGAGTTGACAAGTGGCAAATGGTGAAATCGGGTTGCAAATGACCTGAGATCACGCAAGTAGACAAGAGCACACAAGAGACTTCTAGAAACATCCAAAGACAAAGGTTCACAAAGAGGTTTTAAAAAGAGGAAGAGAGACTGTAATGGTTTACAGATAATTCATGTGTGTTAGCTAGGGTTTATATGAGTAATGTTTGTGCATGAAAATCTTGGTGACTTATTCTCGTAGCAGGGAGTCTTGTTGTCTCTTGTTGCTCTTAAATTGAGTGCTTAAAACTTAAAGCGTCGTGCTTGATTAAAATGCTAGTGTAGGAAAGTCTATTGGTTGCACTAAGGTCACTTGCACAGAGTTGTGTGTGATGACCTAAATAAGCACAACACTTTGGTTTTGTTGTCAATACCCTGTTTGAATCAATTATGAGGATTTGTGAAGCACATGATAGTTTGGATTACATTGGAACATGTCGAAACATGGTTTAAGGAGAAAACCCTAAGTTTCGCACAAAGAGCGAAAGGATGGGAGGTAGATGATCATTCATATGGTTGTAAGATGAGTTATACAATGATATATACAATATCTTTGTAGAATTGTTGAATCGTATTTGCATATAGATAACAGTGTACGCTGCAAGAAAGAATCATTGATGCAGAATTTGGGGGCCTGCGTTGACGAGAGAATTTAGAGATTGAAGTACTAAAGAGCTTTGGACTCATGCACATGATGTTTGGTGATGAGGTGCAATAAATAGTTATTTACTAGAGTTTCACTGTCAACATGTGCATGTCCTAAGAAAAAGGAATCTGAATTCTTGTGCAAGCCGTGAGGATACTGTAGAGATTCCTCTTTGGATAAAGATGCTCTTAGTTGACTAGGGAATTGAAAATCTGAAAATAAAGAGCTGAATTTCTTGTCGCAATAGAGCTAGGCTGTTAAAGAAAGGCAAGGGTTTCGGCTGTGTGGAAAATAGAAAAATGCATGATTCAGAGAGGGAACTGAAACTGCATAAATACGTTGAAGGCAAATGGAATTTTTTGGATGCCAGGGACCCTAGCAAGAGAGAGGAGTCAAATCAAGCGAACGTCACAAGTATGCATGAAGTTTGGAAAGGGCACATGACTGGCTCACATGAGGAGAGACACTCCAATGATGAGGATAAGCTGTGAGTGGCAAGTTACACCGGGAGGAATATCCAGGTTTTGGTGGGGATGATGCGCTACCAAGTGAAGAGGAATATGCAAATACAGAGGAAAACCCCAAGTTGGAGCCAGCAACAAACCAACGGATGTGCACATACACCTTTTCGAACAAAAGAAGTTTGTGAAGTCAATGACAGAGCAAGATTAGCAAGTTTCGCACAAAAGAAAGAGAAGGTTTTGTTTTAAAACCCAAGCTGGAGCTAGCAACAGTTTGATGCTTGTGCATGTACACCTTTTCAGGCATAACAACATTGTGAAGTGGAGGATGTGAGCAAGATTAGTGAGTTTCACACAAAAGAAAAAAAAGGTTTTGTGTTGGAACAAATAGATCTCTCTGTGCACCATTGGTCGTTGAAAAGCGTGCACATGGAGTAGTTGAAGTGCTACTTATTTTGGAAGATTGAGTGGTGCGACTGTAGTTGCACTTGCAGGCAGACAAGCTCGGTCAACCAATCAATCCCATTGTGACCACAGGAGGAGTCATGACTCGAGGATGTCTGAGCACAATGGACACTTAAGGGGGCGGGGAGACTTCTGGTGGATTTAGAGTTAGAGTTGGTTCAGGGCGTGGTGGTGCACCAACACAAGTTCAACAAGTGTCGTATCAGACCATATTCTATGAGATGTCGATGCAATTTCCCACGTACAGGGTAATTGAGGATGTAGCTGCACACATACATAAGTGCACCAACACAAGATTGCTTGGAAAGCAAAAGGAGTGACTTCACTAGAGAAAAGCAAGCCAAATTCCCACAAATTTGTTGGATCGTGCACAGATTTCATACCAAAATTTTGTTCTAAAAGCAGAAGATATGAATTGAAACTAACTCGAACGCAAGAAATATTTGTGTCTGTCAGCCTTATTTATGGCAATCTTTAGCAACTAAAATACAAAAGAATTGCATTCCACTCACATCCACATGTTTGTGTAGACGTTCTCTCAGGTGCCATACCATCTTGGTGACCAACCCACTAGGGGTTCTTGTTTCTTTTCCTTATCTCCACACACCTCATGCAATGTTTGATCAGGCTCCCTAACTTCAGCCATCAATTTCTTGTCCTTTATTGTCCACTGCTATAGTTTAGCTTCCCAACGGTTGACTCCTTCCTTGTGCATCATGTGCAGCCCTATTGCAGGCAACTTGCTTTGTGCACAATTGTTAACTTCTTTCTTAGTTGTAATAAGATTCTTGTCGATCCCCGCACATACCACGACTTTCTTGTTTGCCTTCTCTTTCTCATGCACACCATGCTTGCATGACCTTGGAAAACTTATTTTTCATTCTACTTTTTTCCTTGTCTTGACCTTGGGCCTTTTGCTTTCTGGCTTCTTGACCTTTACCATGATCGTAACCTTCGGTCTTACTATGTTGGCTTCCACGTCATTTATCTCTTTCTTCTCCCAGAACATATTCCCAACTTTTTCATTTTGCTAAGATGTTTCGTTTTCAACTTTTGTTACACAAATAACCCAATTTTGTTTCTTTTGCATACTACACCTTATCATCCCACGCCAATCTGACTTAGTGCACATCTTTTTCTTGATACCTGCCAAATTACACCATGTAATATCATATGCTTCCTGAAACCATCTTGGGCAAATGACATAGGATCAGACATTGAGACCTCTTTCTTCCAGCTCAAATCTCCATTTTCCGAGCTTACCCAATCATCCTTCTTGACAACAATATTGTAATGTTCTTTCTTCTCATCTACGTCCATGCTCTCCATGTATAAAGGACCATGTGTATCATCTAGAGGAATCATTACCATGTTCATCATCTAGAGGAATCATTATTCTTTCTTCCTCATTTTCAAAGCTCATGTATCATTGTGCATCTATACTTTGCAGATATCTGTTTTTTTCAAGTAACAACATGGTCTTCCCAACAATGTCGGATAATTATTTACTACAGATAACTCAATTACCTCAAAGTCAACTATAAACATTGATGCCATAATCTCCAAATTGGCATTGTGTCAAACCAAACAAATCGCATCTAGTTACCTACTCTAGGACAAGTGTGTTGGAGGACTACAACCACGAGAGAAAGGAGTATCGAGATCAATTGAAGGCGTAATTAATGATGGCACTATGTGCAATTTCCTTGAGGAGACTTAAGAGCTTGGGCCGTACAAATTGCCCTAATAAGCTAGTTTAGAAATCCAGAGGAACTCAAAAAGTTTTTATTGGCATGCAACCATGAAGTTTGGATGCGTATAGCCGAATGTAGGATAAAGTTTTCCCAATCCCCTACATGAATGACTTAAGTTGCTAACCTTCTAGATAAGGGGGAAGACTTGTGCAGGGCGTAAGCAAATGAGGGGACACGTACCAGGATAATGGAGACGCTTCACTTGAGGGAAGGAAGTAAGCCAGTATTCATGGTAACGATCAGGATGAAGAGTGTAAGCATCGTTACGTGATTATTTGGTGTGCTAAATTCACTCCAAAGGAAAACTAGAACATAGTGCCAAGGGAGGTGCTTTATGCAACATACATGATCATGATGAATCAGACCAAATACAATTTTGCAAAGGACATATCAAAAGAGTTTCATGCAGTGGACGAGGCACATGGTACCAGAGGAATTGGGAGTTTTGGATGTATTTGGCTTTGATCTTGTTTGATGAATTGGGAGTTTTGGATGGAAGTTAGTTTCAAGGTGCAATGGGTGAAGGGTCTTACCCAAAAAGATGTCGTGGAAGGTAGAGGTGTAGCGATATGTGGAGATGTGGGAGGAGCAAGAGAGGGGGATGGTCCAGTAGGCCTCACGGAAGGGTCAACCGAAGAAGCAAGTTGTGGCTCAGGTATTGAATCACCAATAAGGAGGGTGTACTCCATAAGCTCATCTTTAGAGTCAAAGTCAAAATAGAGATCTTCATCATCCATGAGATCATCAGCCTCCTTATCGAAGGCAGGGTCTACATCCTGTGTGGAGATGATGATAGTATTGAGATCATCGGCCTTAGGATTGAAGGGGGCACATGCATCCTTCGTGGAGACAGTAATAGTATTGATGTTATGACTAAAGGTAGAGCATAGGGTGTCATGGTAGTGAAGAATCCCTACATTCTTAGCCTGGGCATAGCCTGTTAAGAAGGGATCATCGAGAGAGTAGCCATCATCGTAGTCAGTGTTGGTAACATCGAGAGCACATGTTTCAATGATGGTCTCGAGTTGGACGAGGTGTTCTACAAGAGAACACTGAGTGTGAGTAATGGTGATGGGGATACGATCGGCATCCTTCTTGCGTGATTGTGGTCGTAAGGTGAGAGGCAACTGGGAAATGATGACATCGGGAAGGTCAGAGGTGTTAATCCGAATGTTAATCTCATCGAGCTCATCCTCATCAGAGTCAAGAAGGTTGCGCAAGGTACGACCGACAACCTTGGGATAAGCATTATAGCCACAAAGAGAGTCCACCAAGTGGTTTAAGAGTTAATATTCCCGAAATGGGATGGTTGGAAGTTCTTCAAGGGTAGGAATAGTTCTTCAAGGGTAGGAATTTTAAATGTCCCACGTTAATGGAATTGGTCAAAATTCCAAGGGTTGGTATCACCTTGCACCTTATAGATAGCTCCTAGGTGTGCGAACTTAACACATTGGCAAGTGGATGATGTGACTGCGTGCATGCAGTGAGTCCATGGTCATCCTAGGAGAATATTATAAGACAAAGGGAAATTAAAGACCATGACTTTGACGTGAACGATATAAGGAGGCACAGTGATAGGAAGCCAAATGCAACCCATAGGGGGCATCTATCTACGATCGTATCCTTGGCACATACTCCATGTGGACTTCAAATTGTCTATATAGTAGCCTAATGTCTTGATGAAGTCAAGAGAAGCGACACATGTACCAGAACCTTCATCTATGAGGGATCTTTTAACCATGGTATGACCAATTTGTACTAAGATGAATAGGAAGGGTCATCAACACGAAAGAGAAGCTCGTCAGGAATCATGGAATCAATAGGGAATCAGATGCATGAAAATGATGGTGGAAAGGTTGGTGGAAATAGAGAGGCTCTTTCATATTGTTGCACATGATGCTTTCTTTTGACCCAGGTATGGGCAGGTTCTTCCCAAAGTGGGTGGAAAGGAATGTTCATGGTGAAGAGGGAATTCATTAGACACTCACAATGTTGTGGCGAGGATCAAAGGAGTTCTAAGAATGGAACTTGACTAGGTATCCAAGAAAGTTCAGCAAGGGAATCCCAATCTTCAAAGTTGGGTTGTCCAGCGTTTTGAACCTAAGGGGATCAGTCTGAATAGGATTTGAAGAAAAGGGGACTATCTATGAAGGTTTCTAGTAATAGAGTATTTTGGTTGTCTGCAATGGGATCATTCATGGTAGAAGTGATACCACAGGGGCCAATGGCGTAGGGATCAGTAGAGAGAGATGGGCGAGATCAGTCGTGCAAAAATGTCTGCACAGGGGACAATTGCATTTACCTGGACTAAGAAAGTAGGCAAAGAGGTTGTTTCTTGCGGTGTTTGGCATGATGAACAGGGATAGATGATCCTGTAAGGGCTACCCTGAGCTGAAGGAGGATATGAAGGCTTAATACAGGCAATAATGCGCTTAGAGCCATTCATTTGGACTGCCCTTTTGGTAGATTTACTAGTGGAGGGATAGGAGGTGTCAACAGCGTGAGCGGCTGCTTTACCAGTGTGATCAGTGTTAGATAGCTCAAGCTTGGAGTTATCAAGAAGAGGTCATTATATATCTTAAGGAACTCATTGGCTTGATGAAATGCCTCATGTCGATCACATTGTTGAGCCTTGTCTCACACTTTGATAGCTTCATCTAACCTTTCCCGAGTGATGGCTTCATGATCGAAGTTGTTGCTAAGGAAGAAGGTGCAGGCAAAGGAGCGAAGCGCACGAAAATTGTCATAGGAGTGGCCCCAATTTGCATACCACCAACAGAATTTGTTCTTGTCGTGCCATTGAGGAAGAGGACGAGAAGGGTCTATCGCCATGGTGAATGGACGAGGTAGACGTCGTCGTAGCTCTTCCTTGGATAGAGGTTGGTGACAGTCAGCTTAGGAAGAAGTAGAAGATGATTGGGTAGTGGATCGATCTATGTGATGGATGGTCCTATTAGAAGAAGTGCCTTGGGGAAGAGCATATGTGACTCCATCATCCGCGGCATTCTTGTTTCTAGGTCTCATGAGGACTTGGATGTTTTTTGGATTTTATTGTTTTAGAGAACGTTTTTCAAACTCTTTCATGAGATAGTCTTGGCGCTTGGCCTATTCGAATGCTTCTTCTAAGGAGCTACGAGAAAATGCTCTAACCTTGTATTGAAGGTGACACTCTAGTGCTCTAAGGAATATCTGGAATAAGCTTTTGTCGGGCATGTTGTGTTCAACTCCAGTGGGCAAAGTCTTCCAACACTCGATGGAGGCTTGGATAAATTCATTGTCCATTTGTTTGCAGTTGATGAAGGTATTAATTGTGTTTTCAGGAAGATCATTATATTGAAATTCATTAACTAGAGCAGTGACCAAACTTTCTAGCTCAACAATGGAGTTGGCTGGAAGTGTGAGATACCAATCCAAGGCATCCCCCACAAGATTCTTAGCTAGGAGTTTGGTGGCAGCATAAGAGTTGTTCTTGACCCAGTCCTTATAGAAATTTCCAAAGGCTTTGATGTACAGAGTTGGATTAGGAGAGCCATCATAAGTAATGGAGGAAGAGACACCACCAATGTCCATAGAAGCAATGTAGGGAGCCAATGGTTCTCTTTAGATAGCTTGAAGTGTCTTGTTGTGAATGGGAGGTTGGACAATGGCAGCCCATTAGGTCTAACGGAAAGTGGAGGAGGTTGACCTTGATTGGTCATACCACAAGGGACTGCTTACGGTCGGTTGGCAAGTTGAGCCAAGTTGGTTTGGAACTGTAGGAACTAATTTGTGGCCATGGTTTGTTGTTGATTTAAGCAATCCGTAAGTTGTATGATGAACTGAGTAGAATCTAGGTTGGAAGCAGTGATATGATTAGCCAAATTTGGGTCTGCTCCTTTAGTAGAAGGCTTAGTGTACTGTAGGTCAGCATCCAATTTCTGAGATAGGTAATCTTCAAGACATTTATACAACATGTCAGGTAACTCCCCTATATACTTAAGGAATTGTTGCAAAAAAATTGCATAGCAAGGGTATAGTCAAATTTAGGAGCATCCTCATGCTCTCCTTCTCCTTCGATGTTGAAGACAGGGTTGGGGATACTGGATCTCGTCTACACTCGGTGAGGTGGAGGTTAGATTTCTTAGCATTGGCTCCTATGGCAAGACAATCCGTATAATGTGGAACTAGCTTAGGGATGTCATGCTCCTGAGGGTGGTTGTGTTGAGATAGAGATGCTTCATTTGCAGAAGCGACAAAATTGCCCAGCAAATATTCCATGGCAAAGTAAGGATACTGTTGTCCAAAATAACCCTGTGGTTATTTTGACAGCTTGCAATTCCATTTCTCGCTCTGAGTTCAAGCTTTTCAGGTTGCGCGCACCTCTTGGTTCTATATTTTGGCACACTTGCTTGGCTGCAGTTGCACATGCACGCCCTTCCTTCTTCTGCCTTGCACTTTCTCTTCCCTTCATTTCCTTCCGCATGCTTCTGTCTCTCTTCCTTATTCTTCTATTCCTTCCATTCCCTTCACACGCACCCCTTGCGCACCTGCTTTCATCCCAACAGTTTAGTGCACCCTTTCGCGCACCTCTGTAAACTTGCCTTCTATTTTGGTTAAGTCCCTAGCACGCTCTTTCCGTGCATGCTCTTTCTTCCCGAGTCCCACACACTACTTCGCGCGCACTCATTCCCTTTCCACATTCTTCCTTTGCACTCGCCTTTTTGCCCATCTCTTCCTTTCTTGTCGCCGCGTATTTCTCAATCAAACGCTTGCGCCCTGCTCGCATACTTGTATGCTTTTGCAGATATGCACCTCTTCTTTCCACTTCCATGCGAACCCCTTTTATGCACCCATCTCCTGTATGCTCGTGCCTCGTGCTCACGCACACACTACGTGCAACTCTTCTGCACCAATCATGTGCCACGTAGCAACCTGTCACATTGAGTGTGTCACACACAACCTGTCAAAGCACGCCAACTAGGCGTTAAATCCTTGCAACAAACCAATACGTGACACGTGGCAAAAAGACGAAACAAATGAACAGTCAATCGAACCCTTCAGCCGATTAGCGTGCACCACGTGTCATTGCATGTTCAGTTTGCATTGTAGCCTTCAAATCATCATAACTTTTATAGAACTCGAATCTGTGCACTCTCTTGGTCTTGTTGGAAAGCTGCTGACGTGGGCTATACTCTAGACTGTTCAAAATCAGATTTTGGCGGGATTTGGTAGGCGGAAAATAGGGAAACATCAGTCAGGCCATTAATGCATACATCCAGTCAACCCAACCACCCAAATTTGATCCAATTTGCCCTCTTTCCTTCTTCCAAAAGGTAAACAGACAAGGGGAGGCACATCTGACAACATTGCAAGCATATTTGCAGGCATTTATTGCTGGTTATTGGTTGTTGGAAGTTTGAATCCAAGTTTCCCTTTTCTTTCTCCTCTTCTCTCCTTCTATAAATAGTTTAGCATTGCTCGTTGTAAAAGGTTGGACCCCTTTAGTTGGCTAAGTGCATTGTTTAGAGCTCTACTCTTTAACATTTTGAGTTGCAGGCCTCAAATCTGAGCCATTGCATACAAATCCTTGCCTTGTTCATTTCTGTAATTGATTGTGCATCATTTGGAAGCAATAAAAGTTGTGTTTTGTGGCAATTCTCTGCCTTAGCTCAAGTTTTATTGCATCTTCTTGTCTTTGTTTGCAATATTGATCTGTTGTGCATATTTTATATTTCTTGCAAGGCATTTGTTTGTTGTGCTCCATGGAAATTGATGCATAAACGTTTTTCAGACTGTGGCATGTGTGTCTGCCCTTTCTGCGCGCACTTTCCTTCATTTTTGCTCAAAGTTGATTGTGTTCATCCCTCTCTTTCTGGTGCTATCACCTCCCCTTAGCTTAGGATTTCCCTTTCATGCATCTTCTTCTAACCCTGGTCCCTTGGAATGTTAATTTAGGATTAAATAGCTTCATTTCTAGTATTAGGAGTAGTTTTAGCAATAGAAATAGGCAGAGGAATTGGCCTTCTCCAGAGGTCTGTCTCAAACGCGCAAGGTCCCACAACTTGGAGACAGTCTCATGCCTCAAAGCCCCGATTCATCCTGAACCGGGACGGGTGCAATTTTGAGCTCCAACGGATACTTTCAGGAAAGACTTTCTGGATAGTTTTTACAAATGGGATAGGTCATGCAATTAGCTTGTACGGGGCCGATGACATCTACGGAATTGGATTTGCGAACAAGAAAAGCACTTCAGACCAAATCAGCTCTGTAGGAAACTTACACAGGGGCCGATAGCGTCTAAAGAGGAAAAGGTTGTGAAAACGAGATTGGTTGTGCATTAGGGTTCTGCACAGCAACTGATGGCATTCGAAAAAACATAAAAAATAAAAGGGAGTGAATTTGACCTAACTGGAAGCAAGGTAAGATTTCAAGTTGGGTTTACCAGAGTGTATGACGGGTAAAAGAGATGTTCCCAACTGGGTCATCAAATGTAGGGATCCTATCTAAGACTGGCCACACCGTGCAAATACAAAGGTGCTCAAGGAGAGCTAGTGTCGTAAATCTAGAGGATAGTGGTGCTAACCCCAGGTCAGCTATAGGTTTCTAAGGCCTACAACCAAGATAAAGAGAGGTATTCTACTACGATTTTGAAATAGAGAGAGAGAGAGAACAACCACGAGGTGGATAAAGCCAAGTGGTGCAATAACAATAAGAAAATACGATAAAGCAAAGCAAACATACATATACTCTAGCCTATAACAATGAATGGACCAGCAATAACAAATACATACATACAAAATAAGAGACAAAAGAGGGTTAGACATACTTACGTACACAATGTGTGTGACTGTTGGTGCATAATCCTCCCCAGAGACAATAGCACTGACAGAGAATCACTATGGGTGGAGAAAGGGAAAGCTCAACAAGAAGATCTTCAATCCTAAATCACTATGGTAACCCAAATGCAAAAGAGGTAAGCTCCAAGACTCCAAAATCAACTAAGAAGTGTGAAATAGTGCAAGTAAAGGCAAATCATTTGCAATTTGTATATAACTATTTGCAAAAGTGGTGGTCTATTAAGAAAACATGGGGGTATTAATACCCAATGCCATCGTCGTTGGCTACAGAAAAGCCAAAACAAGCATCATTGCCTATGGCAGATGGCGTCGGCCTTGGGAGAAACCCTAAGGTCATGGGCTAAAAACATGAGAAATGGAGGCAAGGAATAAATGGGGATGTATGACGAAGGTCCAAAGTGACCAAAAGCAAGGATAATAGCGTGCAATAAGAAGAAGCAAGTAGACATGATCGGAGAAGTAGACATAATCATAATTCCGCATTCGAATTCGTGAGCATAAAACTCGTATGAAATTCGTTCCTAAAAAATAGAGATTAAATTTGTGATTAAATTCGACTAAGAAAATTACAGTTGTAATTTCAAATTTCAAGTTTTTGTAATATAATATAATTAAAACTAAACTAAATTATCATAATTATAAACTAAAATATGATAGGATGAAATTTTAAACTAAACTAAACTAAATTATTATAACTTAATATTATGTATTTAAAAATTTAGAATTAGAAAAAAAGACTTAAAATATAAAATGTATATATATAATTTCTTAAAAATAAATGTTTAAGTCTTATTAAACCTCAAACATATATATATTTTTAAACTAAAGAATGGAAGTTGAGGGTGGAGACTCGACTTCCCTGTGGCGACCAATGGCAGCTCGGGCTAGGAGTTGGGGCAACAGGGGCTCGAGATGGGTGTTCGACTCACTCTAGATATACACCAGTTACCATGCAAGTGGCAAGAACACTCCAGAATTGTTGTATATCTCAGTTGGCAATTGTCACATAGTCATTGTATTATGTATATACCATACTCGATTCACCTCACATGCGCACACATCACTAATTGCTCAGAATCTCACACTAGCATTCAACATGGCAGATTTGTGGCGCATAATGAGTCCAATAAAAGGTAGTTGGACACATTGTTGCAGACACAAAACCCTAGTACAAATTTTAAAAAATTTAAATGAATTTTTTAATGTCATTCACCCTTCAACTTCATGATTTAATTCTCGCAAACAAATTCACGTATCTAGGCGAATTTAAAAACTATTAAATATATTCGGCGAATTTCGAACTTTATAGTTCAAATTCGTTGAATGTGGTGACTGAGGACATAATGAGTGCAATGAGTGAGCAAAGGGAAGAAACAAAGCAAGTATAGTAGCGACATCTCTCAAATACTGTGATCTAGCCCACATGACCAAGCCCAATCATACCCCAATCCCGGCAGGCCCCTTAAGGCACCCGCTCAAGAGGAGAATGCATCAGTAGCCCATACACAAAAGAAATGATTAACAAGCGTCAAAAATATGGTGTATACATTCAGCGCCCAAATGCATGACTAATGTTTAGGTGGCAAGTTTGTGTTGGCCCAAAATGTGTCACATTACAGTTTTATCACAATGACATATTCATCCATGAATGCATTATTGAAGGGTGAGTAACAGTTTTGTCTAATATTTACACGTCGTGCAAGCACGAATCTGTCATTGATGCATAGGTGACATATACGACCAAAGTTATAGAAACAGATTTGTCTAATATTTACACATCATGTAAGCACGAATCTGTCATTGATACATAGGTGACATATAGGAGACATTCAAATTCCATAACTTTGTCATATGAGCTTTATTCTTCATCCCATTTGAAGCATTGGAAATTTATAAAGAGCTCTATCATGTGATGGGGGTTGCATTAGGTTTTCATATAAATTGCAATTGTTTGAAAGCATCAAACATACGTCCTTATATTCAGCTTAAATGGAGCACGAAGTAAATTTTGACATATAGGAATCAATTGAGTGTATTCGTGGCCATATATATTATGACTGAATTTAACTGACCGATAGGCAATTTTTGATCAGTTATGATGAGATACAAACATACTAGAATACGAATTTAACGATAAGGAATCATAATATTGATAGATAATACAAAGATAGTATAATAAGCCCTTCCATTACTCATACATGGAATCAGTTCATCGATAATATAGAAATACGGGAGTAAGATTGAGAAATCACATCGTGCTAAAGTTCTAAGAAGAACTGTGGAGCATTCTTGTGTATGCTTGAGCTGCTAGGAGATTGAGTCAAAAATGAAGCTATGATACATATTTGTACACATGTATCAAGATTCAGTAACATGGACAATTTATCTCCCATAACTTACGTGAGGAGTGACCTTTCCAATTCATGAGTGCACAAGGTGACAGTTCAAATTCCTGGTGCATTGGCAAGCAAGGTGCACTACTTAGTGAAGTGTGCCCACGTACGTGTATATGTTCTTGCTTGCGTCATGAGGCTTTCCTCAATATTTACCATTTACCAAAAAAAGACTTGCTAATGAAAAAGGATAAAGTCGTGCTTCGAAATCAGATTTTGAAATTGTTTCTTAAAGTGATTATGTGAAGAACACAAAATAAGAGTTCCATTTATTTATATTTGTGTTTTAGAACTCATCAAATTGGTTCTTGGTGTTAAATTTTTGCAAGATAGAAAATTGTTTCCTAAAGACGCAAGTAGCATCAAGCAATGTCCTTATTAACAAGACTGGTCCAAGTGGTCACACAAGAGGTTGATGGTGCTTAATAAGATAAAACAATGAAAGAAGTACTCCCAACCAATTGCTTTTGGAAATGAATAGTTTGTAGGAGCTAAGAACAATAACATTGTGGGCAAGGCCCTCCTTAGGTTTGGCTGAATTGATTGTCATGCTATTATTGGTAGACCTAAGGTTGATCATTCCTTTCGTGTAAGCATATGAAGAGTGTGGCCGAGAACAAGGCCAAGGAATAGGCATCTCTTTCAAATTTGTCAAAATTAACAGAGTATAATATTTCAAAGAAAGGCAATGTAATGAGATGGGAAGGAGACTAAGGAAAGAAACAAAGGATAGTTATAACTTGTAGGAGATCTCAATTTTCATTTCAATAGACAAAACACAGGATGGTTCATTGAGATGCGTAATTCATCAATCTATTGCCAATGATGCATGTAATCTTTGTCAAATGTGTTGATAAATTTCCTTTATACAACTACCAATTCCAGGCCTTAGCACAGAGCTTCTATGTGCCTTTTAACCTTTTTTAATTGATAAACATAACATTTTTAAAGTGATAAACATGGCTTATGGAACAAGTCAATATGCAACAAAAGTGATGAATGGAGAGAATTAATTGCAGCATTATTATAGTGGTAAATCTATCTTTTTCTCTCCTTTGTTTTCTTTCTCTATACAACAGATCATTTTGCCAATCATCAAGCAAATCTCTAATAGCACTATAATAAGTATGAGGGTGACCTGAAATAGCAATCAACTAATTGTAAGCATGTTCATACAAACATGTCAACATGCACACTAAATAAATAACAGTAATTATTAAATGAGTAATATACATATATACGAAAAGATGTTCATTCTCCTGGTAATGAGATGAATAATGGATTTTATAATAGAGTTGTTACAGTCAATACAATGCTATGAGCTTCATTACTAAAGAGTCCTTTCTTACCTTTCCTTAGTTCCATTGCTCAAAATGGTAATTGACATAAATGCTAGCTATAGTGCTTAAGTATGGCTCTCATGTTTAACCAGCTTTTGTGCCTGCCATTTTATCTTCATGAAATCTTGCATGCAATCGGTTAGCAAGAAAGGAGAAGAAAAACACACTATACGTTCTGTACCTAACCACATACTCCCCCAACTTAAGGTTAATGCATACCAGTTAATCTACCATCAGTTGAAGGATAGACACTGATGTTTCAACCGAGAAGAAAAACATGCTATATGTTCCAGACCTAACCACATACTCCCCCAAACTTAAGGTTAACGCATACCAGTTAATCCACCATCAGTTGAAGGATAGTCCCTGATGTTTCAACAAAAGAAACACACGCTATATGTTCCAGACCTAACCACATACTCCCCAAACTTAAGGTTAACGCATACCAGTTAAACTACCATCAGTTGAAGGATAGTCCCTGATGTTTCAACATCTCTTTTAAATGTTGATTTGTGCTGTGAAATCTAATGAAAACAAAGTCTGCAGTTGTCGTTGCCCCAAATGGAACCAATTCACTCCATTGCAGATCCCTGGATTTTTTGTATGTTATGTTTCCATGTCTTAATGTTAGTGCATAAACATGAACCATGGCCCCTTGCTATTCTAGTTACATCTTGAAAAGCTGTTTGATATTTTCTCTGACGTGATGAATACAAACAAAGCAGTGACTAGTAGTTCTCGTTTTACTCATATTCTCTACGATATGACCTGTTAGCAAGCAGGATGAAAGTCAACGTCCAATCAATAGGCGAAGCATGCCCCACACACGTGCAAGCCAAAAATGGCAATTAAAGCATCTTTTCTTTTATCTCGACTTGAACGACCATTTCACAGCCCTCTGGATACTAATTGCCCAAATTTCCGAAATACCATCACAGTGATACTTATGCCATATTCAAATAGCATTCGCACAATTTCCCAAAATACTACCACAGGGATTTATGCCAGCTGTAAATCTATAGTTTCATATTTTGCAGTTAAAAAGGCATCACAGCAGTACCAGCTAAAAGACAAGGAGGCAGTGGCACTGCTATAACTGACGTCGGTACCAGAGAACCGAAATGACAACATAGGGACTTACTGCCTGACATCCCCTCCAAAATCAGTACCTGCAATTGTCTAGCAGCCAATCCAAACAATATGCATAGATACTGCTTGTGCACATAAAATTGCACAGAGATGCTTGCATAGCATTGCCTTCGACGGCACTAAGCATCTGTTATAATTTCCTCTTCCGACTGAACACCATAACTCTCCCGACTGCTACCAGAGTTGAACCTATGTTGGCCCAATAAACGTGAGACGAGCTCTAAAGCAAAATACCCGTATGAAATCGCTTCTTAAACCCTGCAATCATCATTACAGTAGACCTTCATTGCTGCAGTTAACATAATGACCGAAGGGATTACCCCGTTGGGCATTGAGATTAGCATCATGGATTATAAGATGAGAAAAATGGGCATTGTAATCAACAAAATGGGTGTTGAGATTAGTAAAATCGGAGTCAAAGTTGAGACAAGGGTGTTGAAATTACAAGATGGGTGTTCAAATTCACAAAATGGGTGTTCAAACTATGAAATTGGGTCGTGAAATTATGTCAATGGGTGTTGAAATTACGTCAGTGGGTATTGAAATTAGTACAGTGGGTATTGAGATTAAGTCAATTGTCCATTGCCGAGGTCCAATATAACAGTAAATACAGAAAATGGCACAACAAACAGGTGAATTTGTGAATGTACCTCTCTGAAAAGTGCATCTTGATCCTCCATGGCGGGAGACAAAGAAGTGAAAGGTGTTCCATTAGGCCCAGGGCGTGAGAGCTCCTTGAGCTTGCGCTGTTTTTTCTTTGAAGGCGACGATGATGACTTGGAATTTGGTGGCGAAGCGGGCGGATCTGATTGGCCGGCGCGACCGAACTTTAAGCGCGATGGGGCCACATCATCCTCCTCCTCCTCCTCCTCCTCCTCCTCCTCATCCTCATCTTCCTCTTCGCTATTATTTCTATACCTTTGAATTTCTCTTTCTTTTACTCTTTCTCTAGGATTTGACGAATATTGCGGTCTAAGCAGCAGCTTCATTTTTCTCTGCCGCTGCACCTGCTGCTGCTTCTGCCTGTCCTTGTTGTCCGCCATATCATATAATAATAAAATTAAGATTTTTAATTAATATTATTATCAATAATCATTATTGTCGTTAATTTTGGCATGCTGCCATTCGCGGATTCATTTGGCTCTTTCCCCAGAAAGCGCCCGCCCGAGCCCTCCAAACCCTACCTTTCTCCTCTCTCTTCCATTTTTCTCTTTCTATCTCCTCTCTCTTCCATTTTCTCTTTCTATCTCCTCTCTCTTCTACCGGCTCTTTCTTTGTTTCTTATTGAAAAAGTTCACCTAAGCTCTCCTTCCTCCACATCGTTTTTTTTAATGGTTTTTATGCTTGTTTTGGATTTCATGGCTGCTCTCCACCTGCTATAATGGGAAAGAATATTTGGGTTTGCACTGACAATTAATTATAGATGCTTGGCTTGTGGGGAAAATCAATTGTTTTCCCTTGAGAGGAAAGCAATTATTATTGTGTTTCAATCTTCAAATTTGCTTTAGTCCGGAAACATGTTGAAAGCCTTTTACTTTAGTGGGTTCATGCTTTGACTTGGGTGCAAAAGAAAGAATATAAGGGGGGGTTTTCTATTTTAATTTTAAAACTACAAACATGAGAGGAGAGATGGAGTCATCATCTTCTTGAGGTAAGTAAAGATGTGAAGAAGAGAGATGGAGCGTATGTTGTGTGTCATAGTGGCATGTTCATTGACGGACTATAGCAAAGAGATAACTTTTATTATGGCATCACCCTATTGACATAAGGACTATGGTACATTAGGTTTATATATTGTCGAAACCAATTCTTCTAAAGAATGTTGGATTCTTAGAAGAATTGGATTTCGTTTGTGTATGTATAAATACGAGGATAGAAAAATTTGACTTCTGTAACTTTGAGTTCGATTTTAGACACAATTTACATAAAATAAAAATTAAATTGTACCCCAAAAATACTCCATAAAAAAGTTAGTTTCGTCTAATAATAAATAATTTAATAATTGTTGAATCCTTTCTTTGTGTCATATTTTCTCTATTATATATCTAATATATCTAACAAGTATTTCAAATGAAATAAACTAAAATATTTATATATTTTATTTATTTATTTAATGATTTTTTCTTTTTTTAATTGTGTATTCAATGTTATTTTGTATTTGTATTTCTTTTGTTTGATTATATTTAGCTATGCATTGTTTGGTTTATATGTTTAGTTATGCATTGTTTGGTTTATATGTTTAGTTATTATGTTGCTTGGTTTATTTATCCCATTAATTTATTAAATATAATAATTACATCCCTTGGTTTATTAGTTTAAGTTTTCTTTGTTTGGTGTTTTATTTATAGGTGTGTTTTGTGACATAAAGTCACTCACTTTCTAGATGTGCTATTTCAAGATGTACACCTTCTATGGATTTCATGTCTTTTCAAAAGAATATAAAAGATAGTGAGTGTGATGACTATGTTAATTTAAATGAAATAAATTTGAGAATAGATAGGTCCATGAAAGTATGATATGATAATATGTAGTTTTGGATTTCTCTTCCATAAGCCTTCACAATTATAGTAGACCAAAAAAAAATTATGAAAAAATAAAAACACATTAAGTTAGGTAATCAATGAAAGATAATTGTTGTTTTGCAACTAACAATATAAATGGTGTCAATCTTACATAAAGAAATGTACATAAAATATGGATTTAGATTTTTCTATGCATTGAAAATCTATTTCTCCTCGACAAATTGTTTCATCCATATGTCCAAGCCAATATTTCTTCTTTGAATGTCAATGATGATGATGACGATGATGTAAATGTTTAGATCTTAGAGATGCTTATATGAGTACAAATAAAAAAGAATCTTTTGATTAGGAGGCTTATCAAGAAACTTAAAATAGGGATATAACTTTGATAGTATTACTCAATTTAGAAAATATATAATTAAAAAAATCCTAATGAAATTTTTATTGTCATTTCCCAAGTTTCTTCTAATCCCATTCATGTCTAAGTTCATATTTCTAATGTTGTTTTATTCTCATTGCTTTTAATGCTTGTGTTATTCCCCAATATGTTGTTTCTATAATTCCTTCCAAATGCAATTCTAAGATTCCTGCTCAACATACTTGTACATGATTTTGCTCAACATGTTTCTGTTATTTGATTCAAGAATAGCTAAGGTGTGTAGATATCTCGCATCAATTAAAAATATTTCTTATTTTCAAAGTCTCATGTGCCACAATTGGAACCATATTTGTGCCCATGGGAAAAATAGTGTACACACCTAAATTTGGTAATTAAGTGTTAAATAATTACTCATTTGGCTTATATCCATTAATTATGACTTGTGCGCACAAATAGAGCATAAAATTGCATTCTTATTCCCTCTCCTAAGGCTTGCAAATAGTCTTCACTCTCTCACTTGGTTGCTCAAAACACCTACATGAGTGATTTAAATGCTTATAAACATTGTTTACCTAATCTAAAGCCTCTCCAAGGACTCTCATTATAGTTTATATCTTCTAGATACTATCATCCAACAAGACAATAGTGTCAAACGTTAATGTCTGAAGTTAGATGTTTTTGTCCTTTGCTTCTCAACAATCAATTTTTTTAAGCATATCCTGATTTCCCTTTCTGAATTGGCCTTAATGCAAAATTTTATCTCGTTGAAAGGTATAAAATCAAGTCTATCACTCTCATTTACGCACTTGGAAACATTACCAACCATCTAGCTCTACTTGGTAATATCAAGACACACTTGATCTTCATCTCCCAATCTCTAGCAAAGTTTCTCTAAACTTCCCTAGATCAAGAGAAAACAACAACCCTTAAGAAATTTTGAAGCACCACACTTTTCCAATAGTATCCCAAGCCAATTCAAAAGCATTCCAAAGTCTTGTGAAGTGATATCAAACACCTATACACTAAAAAACACTTTGTGGGTTTTTATTTGCAAGCACTCTACTTAGGTGCTTTACTTCAACTCTTTAGGGGAATGGTTTTCTAGATTGTATTCACGCTTACACAAGCATTAGGAGAACTATGTGGAGCTTGAGCCCCTTGTTGGTCATAATCAATAAGGGGGTTGGCCACCAAGGGCAATCTAACTCCACCACACACCACTTTATTTTGTTATCTAATAATGTGTTTGAAGTGCTAGCATGGGATAATTAGCGTTTTGATCACACAAGCAGGCACAAATATTTTGAAAATAGTAAAAGAGATGGAAGGATCTAAAGTTTATGATGAATCAACTCAGTTTGATAAAAAGTCAAAAAAATTGCACCAAACATAATAGTAGTGCTTAACATCTATGTCTAAGCAAAGCTCTAATGTCCAATAAGGTTAAGGGTCCATAATCTAAGATGAAACAAGTTCAACCTAGTTATACTGTATTTTCCCTAATTTCAAACCCAAAACATATGCGAGACATCCAAAAAGCTAAGTCAATAAATATTCTTGTGTATTATTATATTTTGGCATGTACTTAATCGAATCATTTTTCTTTATTGAAAATATTGAAACTCTTTACCCAAGGTTCCATACTACATGGTATACCACATTAGTTGAAAACTAGATATCCCCAAAGTGAATGAGTGTGAATTGAGAGGCTTCATCTAAAACCATCCCCATCCCAAATGAGATCAGGTATAAGTAGATTGCCAAATATTATAAGCAACAAATTACATATAATTGTAATTAGTACATGGGTAATGGTAATGGAGTGTGACCCATGTCCCTATCAATATTTAGTTTCATATAAAGGTTTCATCCTTTTCAAGATCTCTAATATGTTTGATGCAGAGGGTCAAACCTTAGATTTTGAGGTCAAGTAAGTCTAGACTCCAAAACTCTTTAGGCTTACACCATATATCCCAAAAAAACATTTTGAAAACCTTTAGAGTTTAAAAATTTAGCCCTGAAAAAAACTCTTATTAAACACTCTAACATGGATTAACAAAAACCTTACACAGAATCTAACAAGAAGAGCATTAAACATGGGCATTTGTTAGTACTTTGGAATAAACTTGGAATCTACATGTCAAGGAGAGAGGTTTGGTAACCCAAAAGTTAGTTTTTCCCATCTTTTGCACAACATAGTTCAATAAGTTAGAAGGAAAGGATTCAAAGGAAAAAGGAATGCCAACAAATTTAAAATAATTATTGTGTTCAATCTAATTCCATTTTAATCCCTTCAACCAATAAGGAATTGGAGAGCTCGTTGTCTATATCACTGGTTTTTTTCACCGAATTAATGAGTGTTCTAATAAAATTGTATTAAAGAACAATTAAATTAAAGCTACATACAATAAATAATATTGTAATAAGTATCAAGCCTAATACAACATGTTTATATGTGAAATTAAAGGTTTATAGTTTTATCACTCTAAGAATAGTAAAACAATGATTAAGTATGGAAATAAAATGATCTCACCAAGTTGGCTTGCATTAGATAAAATAGTGTGCTCAAATTTTGGAAAGAAGATGGAAAGATTGTCATCGATGTTCTTAGATGATATAATTATCTAGAATTATGTTGTAGACATGTTTAAAAGTAGCATGCATGTTTAGGTCTGAACATGTTTAAAGGATAGACAAGATCAAACCCAAACTTTTCTAGGAGATATGAATTTGTATGAGCCATATTAGATGAAGTTTAAAGTCCCTGTGTAGGTTCATATAGATCTTCTCTTATATTATGTGGAGTTGAAATGTTAAAATGATCTACGACAGAGGTGAAATTAATTATTCTTTTTCCAAAGCTCAACTTTACTTATCTTTAAGATGAGATACTTTTAAAATAAGTTATCATTTTTTGTTTGATTGACCCCAACCACTCCACGACGGTCAAGAGTTTCCTATGTACCAATACTTTGAAGAGGGATCAAAACCACATAGTTCTCCTAAGCCTATGATGAGATACAACTAGTAATGTGAAAAGCACATAAAAATAAACCCTTGATTTTCCATTAACACTCAACAAAAATGCACTTTGAGACCTTATATGCTCTTGTGTGTAATGATCTCCAAGGAGTAAAATGATGTACATAATGTCTAAATGACTTAGGGTGTCTTTGTTTAAATAGAATACATTTCATTACTTTTCCCAATCAACCCCAAAATATTGTTAAGGCCAAATAAGACAAGTTACCCATTTGAAATAGTGACCATTGGAAATAGAAGGACTAATCCAGGAGGATTAGACATATTTTGGGGCGAAACCTATCTAGCTCCCGCGAACCCATCCTAAGGTCATGAAACGTATAACCAAAATATTTGTAATGCCCGTCTAAAGTGCAAGTTGACTTTTGTATAAGAAATAATGGTTGTGATAATGCTAACGTAGATAATGGGGACAAATTATTGGAGTAGATAGTATTCAGAATGGTAAATATACATGAATAATGTCAAACATTCATTTATGGACCAAATGTCTCTAAATGTACAAAAGGTGTTGTTGTCAAGTGCCTCTGATGTTTGTAAAGGTGAAAAGTATGTTGTTTCCAAGGGCCTTGGACCAACTTTAGGTTACATATTTCCCTAATTTAATCTAGTGTTGACAAATGTTGGATTAAGAGGAGAAGGAAAGGCAAACTTGAGAATCTTGATCATATCATGATTATGGTTAAAAATACATGTTCTTGTCCAACATGTAAATCTACAAGCACAAAGAAATCATAAGTAGATTGATATTTGATAAATATGTATACACATAAAATTTGAAATATGAATTTTTGAAATAACTAAATGTTTGAAAATAGGTGAACCTTGACTACATTTAGTTGGTATATGTAACTTTTCTATAATAGTAACCACTTAAAGAGTGTCACAGGGCATACATGCCTGAATTGGAGTAATTATTGTCTTCGAGTGAGGTTTCCCTTGTTGGGAAATGTTGAGATATCCATAATTTGCACTTAATATGGAGCAAGGTCGTTTATCAAGGAGAAGGTTGTGCAATTTGAAACTAGTATAAAGGAGTGATCTTTATTAAGGAGGAGGTCACACAAAGTGTTCATGGAGAAGGGTAGCCTAATCAAGGATGGGGACACATAAATGCTCATGGAGATACTGGATAATTTGAACTACGTAGAAGCTATGGGGGCAAATAAGAAATCAAGGGCTATAGTGGCTAAATAACTACACTAGGTGCTACTGAGGGAAATGAATATATGGGGAGAATGATATGAGTACCAAATAACCACTTAGAGGATATAATGGACAGGGTATCTCTATCTAAATGAAGGAATCTTGAATTTAAAACACTTGAAATAGTTAATACCATATTGAAAAATACTTAATAATTTGGAACTTCCTATCTTTATGAAGTTTTCAACAAAGAGTCAAGTGATAACCTTGAAAATTTTTGGTAGATGATTGAAAAGGTTTTGTGAAATATTGATAAGTATATCAAAATTTTGCATATGATTGGTATTTCGTCATAAAGGGTTTCAATAAGTCTAAATTTATACAAGTTGTCATAATCTCTTAATTAAGCCCATTGTATGCCTCATCTACAGATAAGACCTAAAATCGTTAATATGTATCACTCATCTCAAAAGAAAAATTAAATGCATGTATGTTAATTATATAAAAATAAACCATATAAAGTACATATACAACACATGGTCAAATATTTGATCATAAAAAATAAGTCATTGTTAGCAACAAGTATGAATTATGTTCATTTATAGATTCCAATATCATTAAGGGAACATGTTTTAAATTTAGAGACTTCAAGTAATTAGCAAAGCACTTCTATTTTAATTCACATTGTATCTTTTAGGAATCCAATGAAAAATATCATGGAAACATTAGTATAATCATAGTAACATGAACATTGTAATGAGATATGTGTGATATGGATAACAATAAAAATCACATGTAAGTATTGTGAATAAGTATCATGATCAATAAGCGTATAATAAAACATGAGTTGACATGAGAAAGAGGATCTATTCTAACATTTGCATCTTATGATTGTTAAACATGATTATAGGACTTGATAATTACTTGAAAATACTTTTTTGACGACAGGACACATTGTTGATGAATCAATGACGTAGTTGATACTAGTAACAAGAACATAGTAAGTACAAACGTAATTAGGAAGAATGGAACATGAAGTAATCATGTAATTATTAATTGATTAAAAAATCAAGCATGATATAACTAGTAATAAACTAATATGGAGCAAGCAATGTTAGCACACATAGGAAAATAATGTCATCGTCAAGTAAAAACAAAGTATAATATCCATAATAAAGCACATGTGAAATGCATAAGCAAGATAAAATCGTGTATAAAATGACTATGTAGAATTATACCATAAATGGACTATTATAAGAGACTTTTACTTGAAAATCATGCAAAATGCCCCTGTAGTAGGCATGCCCCAAACGTGAAGAATTGGCCACCCAGTTGGCTAATCCAATACAATGTAGAATTACGTGTATCCATGATTTTGTTTGAAGTGTTGCTAAGTCTTATAAAGTCATGTAAATCATTAAAAGCATGCGTATGATAACATACATATGTAGTTGCTGAGAGAAAGATGAATAATAATGTCATAATCTATGTACCAACAAAGAAAGCCACAAATAGGTCTTGGTTTTGAATTTGTGGAGTGTTTGAATATTTTTGTATTATTGGAATATGTAGATATTTTTGAAATTAATTAAAATATCGTGACAAGTAAACATGAGTAAAATTATCAAGGTCAAAGGGCATAGGTTTCAAATAAATAAGACATATGAGGGTTCCAAATAATACATAGCATCTGTCAAAGCATGGTGTGCATCAAGGTGTAATATCAAAGCAGAATTGGGAGAGTGAGGGAAAGGAATATGCCTCAAAGCGAGTGTCATTTTGAATATCAAATGAGTATGTGAAATTAATCATAATAGGTACATGAACCCAATGAAAAAGAGTTAGTGTATATGCAAATGTTGTTAGATGTGTAGGAATAGGAAGATACAATGGTGTAAGTTTAATGGGTTCCATAAGAAAAACAAGCGTAGGTGGTCAATAAGGAGCTATGATCAAATTATACACCATAATGAGGTGTAAAATTCCTTTAAAATATGTGTCACAAAGTCAAATTGATGTAAAGGATGTGTATGCACGTGTCATCGTAGGATAACCAGTGTGTATGCCCATGATGTGATAAAGAAAAAAATAGGCAAGAGATATTAAAATATAGCATTCAAGTTAAATATGAGGGCTAAAATAATGGTCAATGTGAATACATATGTATAAGTCACAATAAATGAATAGAATTAAGTGGCAATCTACTCAAGTGAGGGTGATCATACAAAAAAGCATCAAAGTGATTTCACTTTTTGTGAATTTCCTATTGCATTCCCTTTCAATATTTTGTGTTTTTCTAATTAACATATATAAAGAGGATGAAATTATGCAACATGAGGCTATTTTGATTTAATTGACTTCCAACATTAATTGCCAAATCAGAATAATACATTACAAAGTGACTATTGATTTAGCAACTATCAAAACACGAAGGAGAAATTACACTTAGTTGATTCTATGAGGATCTTGGAGACTTTGAGTGATACGAGTGTAGAAACACGATGATTTGAGACTAAGATTGCTTCATTGCTGAGACTAGAACCTGAAATTGTACCTAGTCAAAATCGTACAACTAGGTCAAAACCATCTGTACGGTCCTAACCCTTTTGTATGGTCTTAGACCTGCTTGAATTATGGACTTGTAACTTTATGTATGCCTCACCTACCTAGAAATGACTTTCATTTTTTTTCGGTCTTCTTCACTCTCCTTCAGAATGGCTTTGTAACTCCGATTAAACCCTCATAGTACAAGATATAGTTCTTGTAAAACAAATTTATCGTGGGCACCCCTATGCACCACCAACTTCGCCACTACTCCGAAGATGGTTCAAACCACATGTCATTCTCTTAGCATGTGATATATACCATAGTGAAATCAAAATTTGACTCAACATTCTTTGAAAATACCTTGCTTGAGTTTGACACTTGCTCAAATAATTGAGAAGGGTCACTTTTCTTGCTTGTGGAGATAAGACGAAGACTCTTGGACCTAGTAGGAGACTTCAGACCTATAGAGAGTATTTTATTAATGGACGTGCATGAATTATTTTGCAAATTTAGGAGCTTGGAGTGCCTTTTGTGCTTGCTTTTACATGAGGAGTTCTTAAAGTTCCAGGACCTTAAATGAGGTATGATTGACTTGCTTATATAGGCTTCAGATGGTTATTATGTCATGAAAGGCTGACCAAGAGGGAATATTAGTCCATATGAAGATGATGGAATTGAAATTTTTAGTGCACAATGTGTTGGTCCAAAACCATACACTAGGGTCGACATGTAGATTTGGACAAACTAACCAAATTCGATAGTTTTGACCTAGGAGGAAAAAGTTGATTTTGACTTCATGGATTTGGGGATAAATGTTTCTAGGTATGTTTTGTGTAATTAAATATCATAAATTGACGACAAAAAGCTACGTAGTGATAAAAAGTGATTGAATGGCTATTAGGGTGTGCTAAAAAAGAGTGGGGAGGGTATATTTGTGCATGCAAGTGTGTAATGTCAAGACCAATAGTGTCAAAGGATAAATTTCCAAATTTGAGTGTCTACATTTTCCCCCCTTTAAGTATGAAATGAAAATTGCATGCTTAAAGGAAAATATACCTGAGTGTGTAGACACACTTTGTCTTTTCTCACGATAACTTTGTTTTGCAATATCCCATTGTGTTGGTGTTGACATGCTCCAAAACAAAACCTGCAACACGTAGTGTAGTCAATGCCCAAGATAGGAAACTAAAATTTAACTCAAAATGTAATGAAAGTACTGTAAAGAAATGTGCAACAAGAAATGCCAAAAGAGATGCAAAACATGGAAGGAATACACTTTTTTTTCTTACAAAGGGAATGTGATCCCATTCTTGTGCTTTGAATTGTTCGAACTTTGATGAAGGATTGGGGTTGATCAATACCCAATTTATGTTCCAAGGATAGGTTGATGTGTTAGGTGTACCAACCCAACACACGAATGTTGAAGAGAAGAACCAAAAAGAGGAGTCGAAGCACCCATATCTAAGGAGGAAGACCATGTATAAAATCCATTCAACAACTTTGATATCTTCCCCTTAATTGCAAAGAGGATAGGAAATCCTTCCCACGAAGAACTTAGCTACTTCGGTGCCTTCCATAACCCCACATATCATACCACTGCAGACAGATATAAGACCAATTTGTAACTTGAAACACATATTAGAAAGAGAAATAAGTTCCCCCATACTCCTCCTATGTGTTGTATAGTTGAGTAGAAATTGAATAGGACTGATAGTATGCCAAAATGTGAGTGGAGAAAGGAAATCCATGCCCCCAATGTGTTCAAAACTGGAAGTGAAACTGAGTACCACGTATAAGGAGAGACTGAAATATTTCATACCCCTAAAACTATACCAAATTGAATCAAATTAAATATGAAACCATATAAGAATGTTGTAATAATGATGATAAATATGAAAATATCTGACAAATCTAGAGTAATTTTCCCCTGGGAAAAACCGTATGGATAGGGTCAGAATCCATCCATACGATCCTAACCAAACTGTATATTTTTGACCTTGTGTAAATTTTGCTAATTTTTTGTATCTAAATCTAATTTTGAGGCATTTCTATCTACCTATGCATATGTCTATGCCCAGAAAAACTATCTTTGTATGTTATAAGTGTAGAATAAAACCCCAGGTGTTTTCACCCTCTTTTGAGGTGTGTGCGAAAAATAATTTGAGCATGTGACTCAAAATAAAAATGAACACTCATAACTAAGTGTCTGAGAATCTATATATACCCTCTGAAATGAATAATGTGGTGACCACTAAGAAGAAACTACATCTACGAAATGAGATGCACATAATAGAAACCATGCCGCAAAACAATAGTAATAATAACAATAAGTAAGATAACAAGAACAATGTCAATACAACAAAACAATAATAGAAGATGATGTGTTGGTAGAAAACAAGTGTATATAATGTAGAAACAAACTTGTAAATCATGCCAAATTGTATCACAAAAAAAGTAAAATTTCCTAGAAACATGGGACAACCACACTGTCATAGAAAATCAAGACCCGTGAGCCTGCAAATAAGAGATACATAACTACACATAATGCAAAATTCCGCAAACATGGGACACCCACAATGTCACAAGTAGGAAGTTGATGCCAGCTGAGAAAAACTAAACAACAACCGAGCACGAGGCCTTTTTCAATGATATATGTGTTTCATAAGTTTTTATAATACTTGTTGGACAACCCCTTTATATTCTATACAGATCATATGGCATTGAAGTACCTGATCAGTAAGCTGGTTTCGCATGGGCACATCTATCGTTGGATTCTCTTATTTTAGGAGTTTGATTTCACGGTTATAGTAAATCTTGGTAAGAGAAACTAAGGACCTGATCATTTTTTAAGGATCAATTCTAGTGAGGACATACAGGGCATAAAAGACATTATGCCAAATGCCTACTTATTCAGATTAAACTATGCGTCAATAGATTTGGAAGATATTGTTGTGTTCTTACGCACTAGAATTCCACCTAAAGAAATAAAAACATTGGAAAAGAAGCAGCTTGGTATCCATGCAATGCCATATTAGCTCAGTGGACGAGATTTGTATAATATCGGTAGAGATGAGGTCTTGTGCATATGCATGTTGGAACATGATCGTGAATCTATCATGGAGCAAGCTCATGGAGGCATAACCAGTGGACACTGTGTAGACAAAGCAAGTGCGTGCAAGATATTACTAGTTGGATTATGGTAGGGAACATTATCCAAGGATACTAAAACATTTGTTAAGGCTTGTGACCATTGTCAAAGGATAGGTAATCATGGGAATCGAGATGAGATGTCACTACGCCCTATAGTGAGCACAACACCATTTAAAAAATGGGAAATTGACTTTATAGGCACCTTTGCACCACCTGCGCGAAGGACATGAGCGCACTACATTATCACACGTATAGATTACTTGACAAGGTGGGCAGAGGCTACACCTACAAAGGATTGCACTATAACAATAACAACTAGATTTCTATGGGAAAATATCATAAGTAGGTATGGATGTCCATTGAGTCTTATAAGTGATAGAGGAACTCATTTTATGAATGAGATTATTAGAATCCTCCTAATAGAGTTTATGGTGGCACACCATAGGAATAAAACCTATCACCCTCAAGCTAATGGCACTGTTGAGGATTTTAACAAGATTTTGGGATATACCTTGATAAAGATGTGTGATGTTGGAAGGAAATATTGGGATGATAAGGTGTCAGCAATATTATGGGCTTATTGAACAACTTACAAGAGGTTGAATAAGGCCACACCATTTCAGTTGGTGTTTGGTGCAAAGGTAGTTTTACCTGTGGATTTTATGTTACCCTCCCTGAGTATTGTGCACACACGAGGATTTGATGATGAGAAATCTATAGAAGAACGCATAGACAAATTGATGTAGTTGGATGAGAAATGTGTTAATGTGCACTGGAGTCAAAAGATAGAGAAAGCAAGACAGAAGGCCTGACATGATAGGCATATTAAGAAGAAGTCTTTTATAGTTAGGGGGGTGGTGCTTCTGTATGATTCAAAGTTTGCATGTTATCCTAGAAAATTTAAACTACATTGGTTGGGATTATTTGTATTAGCTAAGATATTGGAATCAGGCACATGTCAATTGGAGACGTTGGATGGCACCATATTGCCAGGTTACTTCAATGGGAGTAGGTTGAAGCCCTACCATAAATAAGATTCTTTTATATTTGTAATAAGGTAGTATTACCATTTTAGATTAGATCTCCCTTTCATGTGTTGTTTTGTTTTGTTGTAAAAAGCACATTCATGTGTAGGAGTTGATTACTCTATGTTAGATTGATGCGTAGAGGACCACACATATTTTTAGTGTGGGGTGAAGTAGGGAAAACTGCACATGAGAGAAATTGGGACTCTGGTACTCCTTGAGAAGTTGTGGTATGAGACAGGTGCAAGTTAAATAAAAATGTTGGTGTGCATGATGATGTGAAAGGATGATTCACGGTGGATAATTATTTTGGTGTGCGGAAGATAATGCTATGAAATACTGGATATGGTGCGATGGTAATTAAAGTCGATGGTGCTTGGAAAAATTTGTTTAGATTAGAAACTACATAGATGGCCACGCAGTGTAACGTGAGAGAGGCAACATCAAGATAGACTACTTGGCCAATGACACATAGGGCGATTGCGTGCGGTGCAGGGAGGTGCGCACGAGGATTCCTGTAACCTGAGAATTAGTGGCATGCCTGAAGGTTACGAATTCCGCACACATAGAAGAAAAGTGCGAGAAAAAGCAAAAATCACTTTTAAAGTAAAAAGTGGTGGTAGGTGAGGAGATATAAATGTAGATAATTTTGGAAAAACTATAAATAGTACGTGGGAAAATTCATTCTTACATTGTCTTTGAATACATGTGTGTTTGAGTGATTGAAATTGCAATTAAGTACGAAGAGATAGTGTGAAAGAACAAACCAGAGAATTGAGAGGAACCAGAGTAGAGTGTGCACGACATTTAGTTTGAGAGTTCCTTTGGTGGAAGTGGAAGCATGAAGATAAGGTGTGGAGGTAAGAAATGATCAAGGACTTGGGTTCACAAAATTTAAACTTGCAGAGCTAGGATGGAGGGTTTATGGTACCTCAATATGCAATGTGATGGATGAACGGGTGCAAAGGTGATTGATATATGTTGCAAGCTATACAAACTGCAAAACTAGAGAAAGATTTGATTAGATAGTATATGTGGGGGCTGCCTAGAAAAGTTCGTTCCAAGAAGCATTAACTTCCTTGGTGGATGTCAACCCCCATGTTTGATAAGATAAGATAAAAGTGATAATAATAAACAAGATAATATGCAGAATCTGAGGCACACAGAAACTGAAAATGTAGAAATGTAAGGCACATACAAATCTGATCTAAATGAACTCGAAATAAAAGGTTACTTGACTGGGTCGACAGTGACCTAGACTATGCAGAGGCAGGTCGACGGTGACTTGGATGAGTAGATATGAGAAATATGAGAAATATGCAAACTCTACAAGATCTGGATGTAAATCGGAAGCATTAGAGGTCTGAAGATGCTGGAATCAACCTGCAGAAGGAATCTGGGGGAGAAGAAACTAGAAAATGATAGAAAACATAGGGATTGAAAAGGGTAGATTGAGGATCGGGACCCTGGTCGATGGTGACCATGGTGAAACGATGGTGACTTGAGTGCTGATGGATTGGTAATGCTGCAGCAGAGGAGCTAGATGGTGGATATGGGGTTTGAAATGGAAAAAAAATATATGCAGAGGTTGGGGAAGGCTCTGGAGATTGAAAACATAGTTAGGGCCGAGTCGATGGCGACCAGGCTGGGTGATGACTGAGTATTAAGAAAAGGCCGAAGGTAGATGGATTGAAAAGTAACCTGCAAATAGAAAAAATGATGGAATAGACTTATAATGGAGTCTCGACTATTGTTGGACATGTAAAAGGTTTGATCTAACAAGATAACAATAATATGATAATAACATAAGAAAAAAACCAAGATGTATAACCTCACTGATGTCCATGAATGATCAAGAACAGCTTCCAAAGGATCTAAGAGGATTGTGTAGATGTTGCAGGGATGTTCAGGAAATTCAAGGAGTGTGTTTGCAGGTTGTGTGAAAACTTTGGTATGTGCATGCATTTGATTGCCAGATTATGAAAGGAAAGCACTTAGCTTTATAGGGTCGATGGCAACTAGGTTGGGTCACTGACGATTGTGGGGAAAGTTTCCCCAATGGGATGATTTTTCTATTTTTGGCGTGATTTCATGCTTTTAAGAGTTGGAAGGATGCTTTAAAGCATTAGGTGGAAAGGGTTATTTAGGGTTGTGATATGGGTGAGTTGGAGATAGAGATAGGTTAGAAAAAGCATAGGGAGCATAGGATGTATATTTAGAATGAAAGCATCCTAAAATAGAAGGTTGGTTAGGGCAGATTAGGATGGATAATTAATTAATTAATTAAAATTAATTAATTAAATTTAATTAATTAAATTAATTGGAAATTAATTAATTAAATGGGGATTAATTAATTAATTAAATTGAATAATAAGGATAGGATCATTAAATTAAATAAGGGGGATGAATTAAATAAATATGTGCATGTGGGTGATAAGGGTATAGATACCGAATTTAGGTGTCTACATTTTGCCCCTTTTTGTTGAGTGGTTTGAGCTAGCAAGCCATGAGACAAAAACAATGATTGTTGGATAAGGATCAAAAGGATTGATGATAAGCTCCCCCTCAAATGGGGGATCGATGATGTCAAGGGAAATTGATGACGTGTTTGAAAAAAGGTAGATGAAAAAGGGTGGGTGGGTGAAGAAAAGATGGGTAAAATGATTACCAAGGCAAGATGCCCCAGGAAAAAGGATCACAATATCAATAAAAACTATGGTGGTGACTCCAATATCACATCGGTAGAGGAAAATTGTGGTCTCAATGGAGACAGGCTACAATGTTCTATGGACCAGTGAGTGGGTGAAGATCACTGCAGTATGGATGCAAGCAAGATGACCAATGGGTCATAGGCAAGTCATCAAAGTATGCACAACTATATGCAAAAAGGTATGTGAAATCCTTCATACATGAGGAATCGAGTGAAAAGGTATGCATCCACAAGGGATGAGGATGAATGATATGGTGCCCAATGGGACATGAAAAATGTCTAAGAAGGCAAAATTAAAAAGCGAGTGATGAAAAAATATGCCCCAAAAGGGAAAAGCATGGCCACGAAGGAAAAAAGGGAAATAAAAAAATATGCCCCAAGTGGGGAAAGGTATGGCCACG
This sequence comes from Taxus chinensis, assembly GCA_019776745.2. Taxonomy (NCBI): domain Eukaryota; kingdom Viridiplantae; phylum Streptophyta; class Pinopsida; order Cupressales; family Taxaceae; genus Taxus; species Taxus chinensis. The sequence goes on from CM034157.1 coordinate 141,433,507, forward strand.
AATGGAATTTGGCACAAGTTGAATAGGAATATGAAAAAAATGCCCAAAGAAAATGTAAATATGGCCACAAAGTGGACTTATGTAAGATAAAGGGGATGAAAAAAATGCCCAAAAGTGGGGAAAAATAAATATGGCCACAAATGTGGAAGAAAGAATGCCATTCCCAAAGGGAGTGAAATATGAATTGAATTGGACTTTGGAAAAAAATGGCCCAAAGGTGGAATTTGAAAAAAATGTGAGAATGGTGGACTTTGAGAAAAATAATGATGCCCAAAAAAGGGAAAATGAAAAAGAAAAAATGAGATATGGAATTAAAGAAAGAATAAAGGAGTGGCCACAAAAGTGGACTTATGATGGCCCAATGGATCTTAGGATCAGAATCAGAGATGAGTAGATAAGATGCAACCTTAATGATATGAACCTATGGGTATGAAACAATCTACATCATATCAAGGAATGTGTGAGGAAAATATGCCTCCAATCACATTGGAGGTAAACAAGAGGGGGATCTAGGTAATGCAAGGCACATATGACCAAAACTGATGTTAGCAAATAACCAATGATAATTAGTCATTTCAAAGATCATAAGGAAACAATGGATGAGATGATCTCATAAACCTAATGTTGACATGACAAAAGGGGTTTGAGATGTAACTTGTACAAAGGAAAGAGGGTTCTCCAAAAGTGGTGTTCCCTAAAACTATGCCCCAGCTCTGGGAAGGGGAAAGAGAAAACTGATCAATGTGGGAAGTCTGCTAGAAAAGTTGATCAATGTGGGAAGATTTCTTAGGATGCTAATAAAATGGAAGGCTGATCAATGTGGGAAGCCTTCAAATTCCATAAGGAGTAGCCATCCTTTGAGGGTATGGTCTACTTTATACAATATATAGATGGAAAGAATAATATATGATAGCCATCCTTTGAGGGATTGGTTTATTTATTTGATTTTGATTTTGATTTTGATTTTGATTACATTTTATTTTTCTTTTTTTATTGCATGAACAATTGTCCTTCGAGGGATCACTCTGTTTTTGATAACTTTGATTTTTGACAAGAGCATCCATGAATTTTGATTTTACATGGGGGAGAGCTGGGACTAGCTAAGTAGACCACTTAGGAGGGGATAAATGAATGTACAAGAGACACCCCTGGACCCTTTGCATGGTTCCAATAGGTGAATAAGAGGGTGATGGATGTAATGATCATGGAGTTCTCACCAAAGGGGAGAACCTATCCATAAGGAATATGCTATGGGAAGAGCCATGGTGCCCATATTTAAGGTCACATCTAGGAAGTGATGGAAGACCACATAATTCCAAATCATCACAATGAGAGATGGAAAGGGCTAAGATGGAGGAATGATCTAAAGATATGACTAAGAGCACATTGGTATAAATGTGCTAACAATAGAATGGTCATAAGTGCAATGCATTAAGTGATTCCACTTCTGGTTTACCACCAAGGGAGGGGAGACATTTCCAAAATTAAGAGTTAGGAGGATTAGATGAGATAGATGATGAGAAATAAAAAACTATGATAAGGAAGATGATAGCTTGTAAAGGATAGATGTGATAGATGATGAGAAATAAAAACTATGTGCACTTAAGGAAGTGAAAATATGATCCCCTGAGAAAAAAAATGAGATGGTCCCCCAAGAGAGAGACAAATATGACCACAATGGTGGTGGATTTTGATGAAAATAAATGGTCCCACCCTAGACGGTGGAGATGAAAAGTTACCCAAAAGGCAAGGAAGGAAAAATATGGCCACAAAGGTGGACTTAGATGAAAATAAGTATGGTGGTCCCTACAAATATGGCCACAATGGTGGAGAAAAAAATTGTCCCAATGAGAAATGGCCACAATGGTGGACTTATGATGAAAATATGGTGCCCCAAAGAGAGGCACAAATATGGCCACAAGGTGGAATTTGATGAAAAAATGGAAATATGGTGCCTCAAAGGAGGAAACAAATATGGCCACAAAGGTGGACTTAGGAAGAAATATGGTTCCCCAAGAGAGGCAGAAATATGGCCACAAAGGTGGTGGAAAATTAAAACTATAACTTGAGAATAAATTGGACATGGCCACAAAGGTGGACTTTAATTGAGAAATTAGATAAAATTTAGATTAAGATGGATGAGATGGATTGGATGAAATTGGATGAGGTTAAATAAAGTGATGTCAAGAGTGAAGTCCCCCAGCATCAAGGGAGTTGTTTGGATAGGAAATGAGTTAATGTGGATGATATGCTCAAGGATGAGGGGAGGTTGCTCCCCCAGTGAAAGAGATTATATCACTGTGGAAAAATTAGATGTGGATGAGTTAATGGATGTTGAAAGAGTTTAGATGAGATCATCTTGAACTTGGATTGGATAGATGGTCGAGGATCACAAGGGTGATTAACAAAACCAACAGTATCAATAAACAAGGGAGGACCCTCTTTAGGAGGAATGGTAAGGGATGATGTGGATGAAGGATGAGATTTAGTAATTTTGGTGGATGGGGATGTAGGAATTGGATTTGGATTGGTTGTGGTGGATGGAGAAGAATGGTTCCTGTGAATGAGGAAATCATCTTTCTCAATAAGATTATGGACTATAGTCTGAAAGGCCTTACAATGCTCGGTGTCATGACCCAGAGTACGATGATAAGCAAAAGCATGATTGGGACTGAACCATGAAGGTTTGGGACTATTTGGATTAAAATATTTAACAGAGGGAAGTGTGATGGTAGATATTTGAGTTAGATGTCGAAGGATATCTGTGTAGGACCCAATCGAAGTGTCAAAAGGAAGATAACTCTTATGGGTTTTAACATAATGTTTTGGCTTGGATTTAGGTATGGATGTAGATTGGATGGGTAAATTAGGTGTCTTAGAAGACAAATCAATTTTGGATTGTTTGGATTGGGATTTAGGTGTGGATGTAGATTGGATGGGTAGATTAGGTGTCTTGGAAGACAAATCAAATTTGGTTGGAGGATTGGATTTGTTTGGATTTGGATTTATCATTGTTGTGAGATGTCCTTTTTTAGAAGTCTTAGACTTGGATTTGGATGTGGATGTTTGGGATGTTGATGTATGAGCTGATTTGGATGCTGAGGATGGGGGTGGATTGCTTTGAGGTTTTGGTGTTTTGGTTTCAGTTTTAGTGTTGGTTGATGATTCAGGGTCACGTGGACTGGACCGAGTGGTTACTCGAACAAATTTGATGGACAATGAAGGATCCTCTTTAGAAGAATCATCATTTGGAGGTGAAATGGCTGTGAAATTTCATGAAGAATGAGGGGAATTTTTCATTTGGATAGATGAAGTCAAAGGTGTGGATGTTGAAGTGGAAGGAAGAGATTGGTTTGGTTTGGGAAGGAGGTATCCTTCCTTAATGAAGTTATGAACAATGGCTTGAAGTGCTCTGCAATGTTCAATATCATGTCCAGGGGTATGATGATATGCACAGATGAGGTTGGAATTAAACCATGATGGCTTCTTTCTATTTGGGTCAAAGGCCCTAATAGGTGGAAGCGTGATTGCAGAAATTTGTAACAAGTGTCGGAAGACCTCCGTACATGATTCAACCAAAGTGTTAGGAGGTGCTTTGTCTTTGTGGAATATCTTGGTCTTTGAAGAAGAAGTGGATGTTTGAGATGATCTGGATGTTGAGGATAAAGTTTGAGCATGTTGATGTCTTGATGGCCTGAATTCAGTTTTGGTATTGGTAAATGCCTTAGTGTTGAATGGTTTCAGTTTTAGTTGATGAAATGTTCTTGATGAAAAGGTTGTCGTGTTGGATTGTTTAGAGGTAGGAATGTCAATTTCCTTATAGGAATGTATAAGGGATTTTTGAGGTAATGTATTAATGGTTGTAGATTTTATTTGTGAGGTTGCATCCTTAGGAGGAATGACAACAATTTCCACTGGAGGATCAGAGGTGGTGTTGGTATAGGCATAGGAAGCAATATTTGTTTGATGGAATCTAAGGAAAGTGAAGATTGATTTGATTGCACTGATGAGGTAGAAGGATCATTTGAAGTTTCATAAGTTGAATTACTTTCAAAGGTTATTCAAATAATGTAGGAGGGGAGGATGATGTGGATGTAGTCTCAATGATTGATGTGGTAGGTGTAGGGACTGGGATTGGATCTATGGATGGTATTATGGGTAAGGACAAAATAGATGTGGATGATGGAGTGGATGAGGTAGATATAGATGTGGAATCAATGGTAGATGTATGTGTGGATATTGAAAGAGGTGTTTGATGTACAATATTGATTGAATAAGGATTGAAATCATATGGTGTGGAAGGTAGAAATGGATCTGTCGATGGTGGATCTGGGAAGGTTTGTTCAAATATATCAGGAGTGGAGACTGAATTGGTTGGGGGATTGTGTAATATTGGGAAGTAGGGACATAGTAGGATGGATGAGATTGTTGAGGTACATAAAGTGTGGTAGATGAAGTAGGGATGACATTGGCATAAGGTGATGGGGATGGAGTAGGACCCTCTGGTTGACATGATTGAGAACCAGAGTTATAGTGAAAGTATTTATAGATGGGGCTAGAAGGAGACAAACATGAGATATTGATCATGCTAGATGTTTGAGGAGTGGTGGTAATTGATGTGATAGGCATGGGGGTTGTAGTTATGGTTGATGTGGGTGTAGGATAAGTGTTGGATGGTCTTGGTTGTACAACATAAGGAGTGGATGGATAAGGATATAAGGAAGCTTGGTGTGTTAAAGATGGAGGAGATGTTTGATAGGATGTTTGAGGTTGGATTAAAATATTTGATTGTTGGAGCACATGAGAAGTGTGAATGTTGGTAGATTGTGGTGATTGGATGGGTATTCTAGATGAAGTAGGGATAGGGTTGATATGACATGATGTAGGTGTAATAAGATCCACCAATTGAGTGGATTGACATGATTGAGGGGTTTTAGGGGATTTCTGAAGTAGGAAATCATAGATGGGGTTAGAGGAAGGCTCAGAGGTCTCTAAAGGAGCATGAGGTAGAGGTGTTTGAGGTATGGTATCGATTGAAAATGGGTTATATTTGTTTGGTGAAAACAGATTTGTTGGTGGTGGGTTAGGAAAGGGCTCTCTGAAAATGTCAGGGAGTGGTGAAGATCGTATTGGTTGAGGGGGTGTATGATATTGGGAAGGAGAAACATGATAAGATGGTTGGGATTGGATGGGAAGATATGATGTATGAGGAACAAAAATGTCAATAGGTTGGACATGCATGGTGATGTTGGACAAAGCAGGGACAATCCAAGGGGGTGGGATAGAATCTACTGGTCGATGTGATCTATGGAGTAGGAGTTCAGAAATGGGGCTAAAAGGAGACAAGGATGAGATATTGATTGTGGTAGATGTTTGTGCAGAACCATTTGGGGTGAAGTTTTGTTCCATTTTAAATCAAGAAAGTCAGGAAAATAGTTCTTTTTATGTTTTTGTTTAAGAAAGTATGAAAAAGAAAAGGGGAAATGGATAATGAGGTACCTAGGAGAAGGAAATCTATGTTTGGTTTCAGGTATGTTTTGGCTTGGGAAGTCTTAGGTGGCTTCCTGTTGGGTGATCAAATCCCAATCAGTCTACCATGTAAGGAGATGTTTTGATATGTTAATTGATTTGTGAGTTTTAGGTCATGTGTGATAAGATGTGAGATGCAGTAACTAAACCCCTATTTAAGCTATGTGAGCAAGAAGGAAGAAAAAATAATGTTTTTTTTAAACCCAAAATGAAGTGTGATATTTGATGAGGACACAGACAAGAATGGGAAATTACGATGCAAAAAGGAGAAAATAGGGAAAAAGTGAGGAATACCTGGATAAAATTTTTCCTATTTATCTGCACTTCTTGAGTGATGAGAAATCCAGGCCATGAACCCAACATGAGCAAGCAATAAAGGGGAACCACACGCTGCAGTGTTAGTGGAAGACAAAAAAAAAATAAAAAAGCAATAAATGAAAGAGATCACCTAAAGGGTGGTCCCACCAGGTGTGCCAAGAATGTTTATCTAATTTCTCATTCCTAATCAAATTAATGATCTATAGCTACTAAAGAAACTAGAAAACCTAAAATGATGGAGGGTTTATGGTACCTCAGATGAGATGTGATGGATACGAGCTCTAAAGTGATTGATCCTCACTACTGCAAGCTATACCTAAACTAAGAAACTAGAAAAAATTTGATTAGATAGATATGTGGGGGTTTCCCAGACAAAGTTGGCTCCAAGAAGTGTTAACTTCCTTGGTGGATGTCAACCCCCGTGTTTAGATAAGATAAGATAAAAGTAATAATAATAAACTAGATAATATGCAGAATCTGAGGCACACAGAAACTGAAAATGCAGAAATGTAAGGCACATACAAATCTGATATAAATGGATTTAAATTAAATGGTACCTGACTGGGTTGACAGTGACCCAGACTATGCAGAGGTAGGTTGACGGTGACTTGGATGGGTAGATCTGATCAATAATGCAAAAATATGAAAATCTATGGGGATCTGGAGATGTAAACAGAAGCTGCAGAGGTCTGTAAGATGTTGGAATCAACATGTAGAAGGAATATGGGGGAGAAGAAACCAGAAAATGATAGAAAATATGGATTGAAAAGGGTAGATTGAGGATTGGGACCCTGGTCGATGGTGACCAGGGTGAAACGATGGTGACTGGAGTGCAGATAGGTTGGTAATGCTGCAACAGAGGAGCTAGATGGTGGATATGGGGTCTGAAATAGAAAAAAAATATATGCAGAGGCTAGGGAAGGCTCTGGAGATGGAAAATATGATGATAGAGGGTTGAGTCTGATGGCAGTGGTGATGGACAACTATAGCAGAAGTAAGGCAAGGCCGAAGGTAGATTGACTAAAAAGGAAACCTGCAAATAGAAAACTGATAGAATAGGTTAATAATGGAGTCTCGAGTGTTGTTGGACCTGCAAATGTTAGATTTAACAAGATAATAACAATAATATGATAAAAATAAAATAAACCAAGATAATGTATAATCTCACAAAAGGATGTTATGAATGATGCAAATCATTAGAAGGTTGCAAGAGGATTTTAGATACTCTGTTGAAGGATGATTCGCATGAGGAGATGTTCGTAGGTTGCAAGGAAAGTGTTCTCGTTGTATGTGCATGCATCTCTTGATTGAATGGAAAGAAAGAACTTGGCTTTATAGGGTGATGGTGACCAGGTTGGGTCACCGCTGACTGCAGGGAAAGTTTCCCCAAATGGGAGGATTTTTTGTGATTTTGGCATGATTTTATGTTTTAAGAGTTGAAAAATGCTTTAAAGCATGTAGGTGGGAAGAGTGATTTAGGGATGAGATATGGGTGAGTTGGAGATAAGGATAGGTTAGAAAAAACATAGGGATGCATAGGATGTATATTTAGAATGAAATCATCCTAAAATAGTAGGTTGGTTAGGGCCATATTAGGATGTGGACAATAATTAATTAATTAATTAATAGTAACTAATTAATTTAATTAATTTAAGGGGATTAAAGGTTGGTAATAGATTAATTGATTAATTAATTATAATTAATGATGATGGGATAATAAGGGCATTTAATTAAACTCCAAACCATATAATAAGACTCAAATGCTCAAATGATAATGAAATACTACCCATAATCCCCTATATATACTTTTCATATGCTATGGCCATCACCAAGGCTGACCTATTAAGCATGAGAAAGTATAAATGATATAATAAAATGATATGGTAAGCCACAAGTCGGCTACTCATATCCTAATACAAGCAATAGGTTAAGGGCGTAATAGTAGCATGCTACGCTTGGTGAGTTGTAAGTTGGACGCGTCTAAACGTTGGGCATAGGTGAAGAAGAATTGGTTACATGTCACACACAAGATGGAACAAAATACCCTCTACAACATTACACTCTACATTGTTGAAGGGATAGTTGAGGAGGCAAAAGTCTAGGTAAGTAAAGGAGAGAAGATAACCTAGGGCACAATTCTGCTTCTGATTGTCTTTTGGGAGATAGGGGTACCTGATGGCCTAGAGGATAAGATATGGATCTATCCTATGGAAAACAAGTCTCCAACGTAAAGTTTTGCAGAATTCACCTATGGTGGGGCAATAACAAGCCCTTACAAGATGCGTGTGGATAAGTGGTATAGACGAATGCACGAGGAATTTGAAAATCAATGGAGCATACAGAGGGATTCACCCTCACTACTAGATGGAAAGGTAGAATTTGTTATATACTAACACTTTTACCTTAGAAATTTATTGTTTAGCAATAGAGAGATGGGCCCATGGTGCAAGTTGTCGTTTGCCTTCATGGTAAAATATTTGCAGGCTGCAGTGAACCACATTAAGGAAGTTTGCAAGTTGAATTTTTACGCGGACAATGTTGATTCAAATTATCATACACTGCGTCAGACATATGTGTATCCATCCAAAAAAGTGTATGTGGAGACAATAGAGTCTGACAACATGGACTTGAGCCCCATGACTGTCGTAATGAGTAAGCATGCAGTTAAGGTATTCATTTATCTCATGCCCAAGTTGAAGGATAGAAAATACCTTAATGAATGAGATCTTCATATCCCTGATCCTCTACAAAAGAAGTAGACCGTAGGGGTGCCCAAGAGAAGGCACATGGAGACTCCTCCTCAAGAGGAGGAAGAAGAAGTAGATGAGGAGGATGAAGGAGAAGAAGAGACTTCCTTAAACTAAATTCAGAGAAGGAAGATCCAGAATGCACATAAGAGAGAAAAGGTGCAAGTACCTTAGAAGCACCCAAGAAGTCTCCTATAGTCACTACAACTAGGCCAAGTCTAGTAAAGCCCAACCTGAAAAAGATGAAACCGTGAGTGGTCCATATTGAAGAGAGAAAGGAGGACTCGGAAGAGAAGACATCAAAGGAAGTAGCATGCGAGAAGGATATTGGAGCTAAAAATTGCACCCATCCCAGATCAAGATGAATTGGGGATTTGAGGCAACATGACACTGTCTCCAAGTTCTGGGACCTTGTGCATTTGAAACATACCTCTGAAGAAGGTCGGTTCTTCTACCTATTGCTAACACTAAAACTACTCTTAATGCTAGAAATGAAGCTATCTAATCCTAAACTAACATTCCAAGGGACCAAGGGTAGAAGGAGATGCATAAGGGAAATCCTAAGCTAAAAGGGGCAGTGATAGCACTAGAAAAAGGGTTGATCACTCTCCACAAGGGGAAGGAAAGAGAGAAAACATGGGAGAGAGGGAAAACATGAGTGCCACAGTCAAGAACCATGAAGACTTGGCTTTCTCGTGCATTAACAAAAAAAAAATGGAACCTGCAAGTGGAAAGGTGCACAACATGCCAGAAACATGAACAAAGAAGCAAGAACACATAAAACACCAGAGTAGGGAAGATAGTAGCCACAAAAACCCAATTTTAATTCTTGAAGGATGCACAATCAACTATATTCATGGAAGGAGGCAAGAATACATTGCAGAGACCAAGTTCAAGGTCTGAAACTCATGGGAAGTCGGCCACCGTTTTGGCATGGTGCCGCTACAAAAAAGAGGGATCTGTTTCAATGAGCAGAGCTCTAAAATTTATAGAAGAAGGAGAGAAGAGGAAGAGAAAGGAGAGTGAAACTCAAATTTGAAATCCAACCATCAACAACAAGCATTGAATGCTTGCAAATCCACCTGTAAGGATGTCAGATCTGCCTTCCTATATCAGTTTTGCTTGTGGATATGGTGGTTGAATCAATTAGATGTGTGCATTAATGACCTAAGACACACTTCTCTATTTTCCACCTACCAAATCCTGCCAAAATATGATTTTGAATGGTTCAATGTGTAGCTCACATCAACATATTTCAAACAAGACCAGACACACGCATGTGTTAGAGCCCTATAACAAACATGATTTCCATCTGAATGTCTGTGATGTAAACTAAACACACAACGAGACGTGGCGAGCACTAATCGGCTGAAGGATCAACCAACTGTTCATTTATTTTTTTGTTTTTGTCATGTGTTGCACATTAGTTTGTCACATGGATTCAATGCCAACTTGGTGCACTTTGATAGGTTGCATGACAGGTTGCCATGTGGCACAGTGATTAGCATGAAAGAGTTGCACAAGGTGTGTGCACAAGAGCAAGAGGCACAAGAATGCAGAAGATGGGCATGCAAAAGGGATGTGTGTGGAAGAAGCATGCAAGGGACTTAGCCAAATTGGAAGGTAAGTCAGGGGTGCGCGCAAAGGGAGCATGAGCTATGGAAAAGAGATAATGGAAGGAGTGCACACAAAGGGATAATGGAAGAAGATAGAGAAATGGGGAAGGAAGGTGGAAGCACGTAGAAGGTGTGCAAGAGGGAGTGAAGGAAGAATAAGGCTCAAAGGAGAAGTAGGAATGACGCACAAGGGCACACAAATGAATTATAACCAAAAAATATGCCAAGGAAACAACCAAAGTGTGTGCGCAACCAGGAGTCTTGAACCTCAAAGTTAGAATATAAATGTAAGTTGTCCAAATAACCAAGGGGGTTATTTTGGACAACAATGGAGTGGTCACATAAGGATATACGAGTGCATGAGGAAGGGCCAACACAGGAGGATGAGACTATCCAAGATGATGAAGAAATACGCAACATGCACAAGGAAGATCCCAAGGAGGATGAAGAAGAGGAAGAGGACGACAGAGAGTAACCAATTGGGGAGAATTTAGACACTGTAGGAGGTGATGGAAGTGGTGTGTAATTGAATATTACGCAGGAGATGCCAAAGGGGAAGCAAGGACAAAGGAGAAAGAAGTACCCCCCTCCAAGGTATTAAGATAAAGGTTTCATAACACAATACCGAATAAGGACCTCTTCATATGGGAACTAATTAACCAAGTTAGGGCTTTCTCGTGAACAAAGAATATGTTGTAATGGATCATGCAGACACAAATGGAGGAGCCACAATTTGAGAAAAGTAGAAAGGCATACTCCAAAATGTGCCTGAAGAAGGATTTGAATATATTCCTCATAACCATTGATCCTACGGAGCTATCAAATGAGCAAGCCTACAATGCCCTCAACAAAATGGCCACCAAAGTTGGACACAGGAATCTGGACAAAGGGCCACAATACAAGTTATGCAGGAGGATAAGAAGGACAAAGATGAAGAGATTCATAGGCTAAGGGAAGAAATCAAGGATCAGAAGAAGCTCACCACAAATAATTATGAAAAATTGGGAGATATCATAGAGAGCTTCAAGAGCGCATGCCCTGAACTAGTAGAGAAGGCCCAAGATGTATATTCCATAGAGTTGGAATATTTAGAGGACCTAGTGCACATGATTATGATGGTCAGGAAACATGGGAAAGTGCCAATAGCTAAAGAACTAGTCGCGGTGAAGAAACAAAATAAGGAATTAGTTGGGAAAAAGATAGCAAAATATGAGGCATTGATCGTAGAGATCAAAGAGATCGCTAAGAAGGCAAAGCAGGCATTCGAAAATTGACCTCTTTATAGGGTCTTTGACTGACATTTCTTCCAATTGCACTTCCAATTCCAAATATTTCATTGGGTCTTATACTTCCTCTAGGTTGGCCTTTCTTAGATGAATCATCTACGGAACCCTATATAAGTAAGTAAACACTACCTCATTTACTAACTTGGAAATCCTAAGGCAATGCACTAAAGAACTCACTTCATACACTTTCAAAAGGCATACAAAGCTCCCTAAATCATAGAATTGCACATCCAAAATCATTAGGGAAACACCCATATCAAGTCTAAAGATAAAAACCATGCCAACGTAGTCATTTCTCTCATCTACAAGCCTCCAAACATCCTCTCTCCAAGTGTTTTAGTAAGAGTCAAGTCAAAGAAAACATGGTCAAAGCAAGTGCCAAATCTATTTGATCTATCTTAATATCACATGCTAGGTGGAGAATGACGTGTGGTTTGAGGTCTCTTCAAAGTAGTGACAATGTCGTTGGTGCATGGGGGTTCCTATAACCCTTCTAATGTTTTATTTGTAGGAATATTCATCCATGGATAGGGTTTGAGATAGTTATTAATCCATTCAGAGAGCTTTGTTGCACGTGCCACAACAAGGGTTTGACAACGATGAACAAATCTAAGAAAGTGAGCAACCTAGAAAGTTGTAGAAGTTGTTTTAGAGCATGCCCAAGACCGTACAGAAGGTCCTAGACCATATGGTATGGTCTTGACTATGTTGTACGGTTCTGACATAGGCATATTTCCAATTCCAGTTCATTTTGCAAGGTTTTTTCAAGTTCATTTCTACTATTTTCTATGTTTTACATTCTCATATTTGTCTATAAATTAGCTGTGGCAAGTTAAGTGGTTCTATACCTCTGTTTCATGCTTTTGATTGTATGTTAGGTTAGGTGGTGTCGGTAAATTATTCTTATATGAGTTCAGTTACAAATCTAATTTAGTGTTTATATTGTATTATCCTTGTTAGATCAACAATTGGCTCTAATATCTCATACACCTAATTAAATTCACCTAGAATTTTAATTTAGGGTAAAAATTTTGGTGAACGTACTTTTGCAAGGGAATCATATAAATATAAAGCTATGTGGCAATAATAAAGGACCAAGCACTAAGCATTATCTATCACCACCTAAGGTTACATCCAAAGGCATTTACAAGAGCATTCAAGCATCCATCTAGCATCCACACAAGGGAAAGGGACTGCATTATTCTACATACACTTCATAGGAGGGGAAGTTCATTTTTCCATGCACACATCTATCTACATTTTCTACATCTAGCTATTTCTCACTATCAAGTGTGACGCGCACAAGAGCCACCTAGGGCACAATTTCTTCACACACACACATAGAACTACATTGGGTCTAAAGATGTAGTGCAACGCTCAGTCATAAGTTCACTTGTTTGACAGCCGAGGACAATCTGACCCCTCATTTGCATTATTTTATTTTTAGGATTTGATGCATTTTAGGGTTTTGCAGGTCATTTCTTCATTGCAGGTTATAGGTGAACATCGAACTTGGTGTGACATACTAGTGTGGAAGAAAAGGACAACAACAAACATCTCATGACCCTACGAAGATAGTTTTCTGAGGTTTTGAGTAGTCACAGGCACCCAGAAATAGGTCTGCAGTGCCCTAGGTGCCCCTGACCCTCCATAGGCACCCCAGTCCTAGGCATTCTGACACTCCACAATTTTTTGAGGTTTCAATGTGACACTTTCTCCTCTTTTCATCAGTTTCATCACTTCAGCACAATCAAGATTATTTTGAATCAAGCTAAGTATTTTTTATCTCTTCATTTGCAACTAGGGTTTTCAAATTTAAATTCTAGCTTATTTTACTTGGGTCAAATTTGTACTTCATTGGATATTTCTTTATAACGTTGTTACATATTTAGATTAGCATTTATTTATTTCAATATTTTCTTAATCATTTGGTGAACCCATCCTCTTCGAACACCTTTAGGGTCTCTATTTCATTGTTTCTTGCATTTTTCTAATGCCCTCTCATCATAGATATTTCTATTCATGATTTATTAACTCATCAACCTTGAATTAAGAGCTAAAATCATTACTCTCTTGGCTACTACATGTGTTCCTTCTTATATTCATCCAGCTATAGTCTATAACACATTTGTAGATGCATTTTCTCAACACATCACTTTTCCATCTAATCCTCCAGCTGATCTTAATTTTTTTGACAATGATCCACCTTTATACATCATGATTCACATCAATAATGTGGGTGTCAAATGAACTATAGTCGATAATGGATCTGAGCTTAATCTATGCACTTTATCATTCATTGAAGCTATCATCCTTTCTACTGCTAATGTTAGTCCTTCATCCATTTCTCTTCATGCATATGATGGTTCCATTCATCCATGCATAGGCCATATCACTTTACCTATCACTGTCGGGCCAAAAACCCTTCCTACGGTTTTCTTTGTCATTGACTTCCCAGTTCAATATAATTTCTTACTTGGTAGACCATGGCTTCATGCCATGCAAGCAATACCTTCTACAGTGCATCGATGTGTTAAATTCTTACATGAGGGTGTAGAATATACAATCCCCGGTGATCGTGAACCATTCAAATATTGCAACCATGATTCAACCACTACACTCCCTACTCCAACATTTGTTACTACTAATGACCCACAACCCATGGATTCTCCAACTCACTTGCCACCACTTGAAGGTGCTATTTACATGTTAGACATTGTCCCATCCACATCATTTCCCCCTCCTACTTCTACAAATGCTATGGTACTTTATCGGGGCCTGTCCAAACATTGGACATCATTCCATCTACTTCACTTTCTCATGTGTAACCACCATTGGCACGTTCTCCTTTTACATGTACACTTTTCATGAATGATTCTTATTGGGAACATATTCCATTTGATCCTACTTGCTCTGATACTATATGTACACATGATGGCTTGACTCGGCTAGGATTCACATTGGATGATCTCATCCCTCCACCTCATTCTCCTCATCTATATCATGGGTATTTTCGTATCATGACTTCTTATGGTCTTCATGTATTTCATCTTTCAGTATTTCTTAAACGCACTTCTCGCATTTCTCCACTAGCACTTGGGAAATCTTGGCTTGACTACATTGGGGGCACCTTAGATCCTGATCATATTGACATCTCATTTCCTATGCCTTTTGGCCGTGTTTTAATTTGTAATGATTCATTTTTTTGGCTATTCACAAAATCTTACACGTTGGTATGCACATGGTTGTCCACTACCTCCTTTCACTGATGAAGAATATGCAATGGGCATGTACAACCTTCGCTGCAATGGCTCTTTACTTGATCAACCAGATACTATTGCTTATCAAGTCTCTGACGCTTCTCCATTTGGATTTGACCATGACAATGATGACCTCCTAGATGATATTACATGATCTTGTTCATACTCATACACTTGGGGGGCATCATGCTTACTCTTCCCCCCCCTTCTAGCATTATCACATCTTGTCTTATACCTCTATTATTCACTTCTATATCTCACATCTAGTCTCTCACACACATATGCACATCTTGATACATTTGTATCATCATTCCCTGATGACGCACTCTCGTGCTTTGGTTCACACTTAACTGTCAAGGGCATACTATACTACATCACACATGAACTTCACACATACACATTCATCACATCATTTCACACTTCTTAAACATTTCACACTACATCATTTCACACTCTACACATTCATGCCATATATTTCTTGCATCTACTCTTACATGCTATGCTCATTACCCTATGATGCACTCTAGTTCCATGGTTCATACTTGACTGCTGAGGGTTTCAATCTAAAATGAACCTCACCACACTCACTCACTCACTCACTCACTCTACTCTCTATGCTATTTTACGATCATATCCTTCTAGTGCACACAATTCAAACCATTTCCCGATGACACACTCTTGTTCTATGGTTCATTCTTGACTGTTGAGGGGGCATGTATAAATGAACCTCATCTCATGCATACTCATTCACATTCACTCAGGGGGCACGCTGCTCCTATCACACTCACTTTGCATTCCATTCCATCTCATTCATCCACAACATACTGCATATCTTGGTCACATTTTCTTGCTTACTTATTCTTACATGTACACTTTATTACTATGTTAGTCTAGATATTTTGTATGTCATTATATTTTCTATACACACATGCACATTCACTTGCCTTCTAGTTGTGATCACATACTTTACATAGATATTTACATGCAACATGGATGCTTGGTGCAGTACCTCTTACCAGTCCCACAACAGGCTCCTGGGGGCATCCACTTTCGTACACACTACAGGTGTTATTGTTTCATTTTTCATAGCACATTACTATATCAGATTATACATGCTTTGACATACTTTCTATCTTTCTAACATGCTAATGGGTGCTTCATGTGCAACATTTGTCTTGCAGGAACTATTTTGCTACCATGGTTGTCTGTTACATTTACTTACTATTGTTTGTCTTGTCATTTTCTTGTCATTGTATGCCATTGTTTGTGGGATTTTACCTTTGTCTTGTGTGCACATTGTATGCTTTTGGCCATGTCGGCCTTGATTATCTTGCGACATCGTGAGTGATTTCCCATGTTTGAAACCTTTTTTTATGGTCTACATTATCTTCTTGCACATTGTCTTCTTGCATGTTAGCTTACATCTTGTCTTCTACATGTGTGTTTATCTTGTTTGCACTAACACTTGTTTCTAGCCACTTTGTTTCCATGTGTCTTGGTTTCTACCAAGCACACTCCCTCCCCCTGCAGGGCATCAGTTTTAGTTCAGCGGTCTGGTCCTCCTTTGGGCCACATACTCCTTGCAATGTCACATGCACCCCAAATGAGGGGGGCATCATTGGGTGAATCAGTCACCCCATACAACAATTTATAGTCACAGTTCAACATAGTTTAGTACCAATACAACATAGTCTTCAGTCTCAGAAATGACCCAAAATCTGACTTGGGTCCTCAACACAACACAGACACCAGTGCCCAGACATAGACAGTAGTGCCTGGGCACCCCTGACCCTTCCTGGGTGCCTGTGACTAGGGGGCAGTTACACAATTTTTCTCAGTTTGTCACAGTTCACAACAGTTTACACAACGGCTTTTACAGGACACACAGTCCTTCAACACTCGACATGCATGCATTACACCTTCTTTTCTACTTTTGCGTTGGATCAAATTGTTCGAAACGGATCAGATTTTTACACACCATCTGCAGTGGTGTTCACTTTGGGAAGCAGTTAAAGGTTGGAGAATAACACTAGACTTTTCTCCCTACACTTCTTCCGTACTTCTTAACTGGTGTGAGATCACCCAAAAAACTCACACTCAATGCAACTGTGAGATCGCTAAAAAATCTTGTTCTTCTACAACATCTTCGGGATCCTTTCTATCTCTTTCACTCATCACGGATCAGGTGCACATGTTCCTTTTTCACATTTTCATATACTTTCTTACATACTTCTTACGCATTTTGATCAAAATTTGCATATATACACGTATTTGACTACTTGTTTGTTCTTCTCTTTTGCAGGTCTGTCCTTATGGGAAGCGGTAGTCACATCATCATCATCACACATCAAGTGACATCAACAACAGGTACAACATGACATCTACACATACGCTCTCACCCTAGGGTCATCATCATCATTTTTCACTTCCTCTTCTCTAGCTTCCATGCTTCACATTTTTATCACTCCATGCTTTTCCTTGTCTCTCGGCATGCTTTTCACCATCGATCTACATGGTTATCAGGTACACATCTCTTATCTACTTTATGTTATCGAGCATTCTCTCAACAACATAAAGTGGGGGAAAATGTAGACACTAAATCATGCACTTTGGGTATTTATCTAGTCCTGATCACATACTACTATTCATATGATTCCTAAGCAAGAAAAGTACTAATTGACCATGTCTTTGGCCTCTTTTCTTTCTTTCTGTTTTCCTTATCGGTCTTACACACCTTCTTGCCCAGTCTGTCTTTTGATACTTTGGCATTTCTGACTCTGGACACCAGTGCCCAGCCAGGATGTCAGTGCCTAGCGCCCCCGTCCCCTCTGGGTGCCCCCGACCTCTTTGTACTTTGCTCACATCTTTTGGGTCCTTTCTAGCCATTTGGGCATCTTAATTTTTACTAGTCAACCTTTTAGTGGTTAATTACAAAATTCAAGCAAGGGAATCATATAAATATAAAGTTATGTGACCATAATAAAGGACCAAGCACTAAGCATTATCTATCACCACCTAAGGTTGCATCCAAAGGCATTATCAAGAGCATTCAAGCATCCATCTAGCATCCACACAAGGGAAAGGGACTACATTATTCTACATACACTTCATAGGAGGGGAAGTTCATTATTTCATGCACACATCTAGTTACATTTTTACATCTAGCTATTGCTCGCTATCAAGTGTGACACGCACAAGAGCCACCTAGGGCATGATTCTACACACACACACACACACATAGAACTACATGCTTGGTCGTAAGTTCACTTTTTTGACAGCCAAGGATAGTCTGACCCCTCATTTGCATTATTTTCTTTTTGGGATTTAATGCGCCTTTGGGGTTTTGTAGGTCATTTCTTTATTATAGGTTACGATGACTCAGTCTATGATGAGGTGGCTTGGTCACCGAGTTGGCATTGTGACCTGACAACATAATGAGGATTTCGACTCCTATCTAGTTCCTTCAACTTGTCGAGATAAGAGATAAATTTGCAAATCTTGGGACTTAGTCCCACATGCACCAATAATCGGACCTCCATGAGCTTGATAAGAAAAATAACATGCTATACATAGTGAAGAATGGCATAAGGGTCCCCTCCATACAAAAGTGGACCCCATTCATTATTGGGCCCCCAATTGGCATACTATGTGGGACCCACCTAGACCATCGAAGACCAGAGACTAAAACCATTCTTTTTCTTGAGAAAAATCTACCATTTGTCACTACCTTGTGTGTCCACTTGTTGCATTCTCAACCTGCCACATCAACATTGTGCAACATGTGCTCCATTTTTTCCAGTTGAACCTGAACTTCAGTAGATGATATCTTCCTCATACAGACTCCGTTTTACCTCAATTAAAAGGAATTGAAAATCTCTTGACGAGTACTTCCGTATGTAACTAGTTTCAATAAATTTAGGGAACATTCATACCATGATTATCCTCTAGATCAACACAATATGTAAATTCTTTGTGAAAGATACTTTGGTCAAACATGTTTTAATTGATACAAATTCTATTCTTAATGTTTGGACCATCTCTCTTGTACATACTTTTGGCTTTTCATCTTAGGATCTTACTCCTTCCAGTCTTCCCATCAGAGGATTTAACAATGTTCCTCACAAATTTCTTGGTTTTATCATTCTGCCCATCAGTGTTGGCCCTAATGTTTTCAGCACCACTTGTTATGTTGCCCCCAATAATCATAACTACAATATCCTCCTCATGCAACCTTGGTTTTCTGTTACTTGTCTTTCCATAACCCCCATTGGATTGCAATTATCTCATCATGAATCTCTTCATCTACTTTCATATTATCCCTCCCCCTTTAAGTATGTTGGTATCTCTCATCCCGCCACTGTTGCTAAGCCTTCAAGTAAACCCACATTCAAAATCACGCCTAATGAGGTCAAATATGTTAGGCTACAACCCCAACCCATGCCTCGTCAATTTACTCACCTACCAAGTCCTCCTCACATTTGTACTGCAAAAATTGCTTGAGTGTAATTTCATATCTCTCCCTACACCATTTGAGGTTGATATGAGTAGACCTCAGGGCAAGAAGATCAATGCTAATGCTCATTGTGATTATCATCGATATGTCAAGCACTCTACATACAACTGCTTAAAGCTTTGCTATGTTATTTAAGATCTTATATATTCTCACACTATTGAATGGGATGAACCTATCAAATCTTCACAACCAATCGATGATAATGCTAATCTAGAATTCTTCCATCATCCCTCCCTCAAGTTGAACATACAGATACATCTTACAATGGTATATCTTGCCCTCCCTTTGATTTTAAATATTTGCACTCAAATACCACACATTTGTATGCTATAACCACATACTCGGATCCTAAGTTCTCCACTTCTTCTTGGTCCCATGTTCTCCCTCCGACATTCATCTGTGATATGATACTGTGCCCCAAGCCTCTAGACCTTGTATGCTGACACCTTGAAGGAAACTTGGCGGCTCTCTTACTACCCACACCTTTTGTACATAGCTATGCGTTGTGATAATACAAAAACATTCAAATATTTGTAAAAATAAAAAATCAGGACATGTGCATCTTACTCGAGTTCTTAAAACTTCATATTATACATTTCATTGATTACTTTGGTTTGATAGATAACATGCTTTATTACTTTACACACATGTGTCCACTTGGTATATTGAGCTGGATGCAAGACACACAGATTAGAACATGCTTATAGGGGCACACATGTTTCCTTACATTCACATCATTTGGAGGCAATCCCTCTATATCCTAGAAGTGTTATTGTTTTATTATAGTTCATTTGTACATCCTCATTTACACTCAATTATCTATATTGTGTACTTGTTACTTTTCAGACTAATAGGACTAACACATGTGTTTTGTGTAGTGTTGACATCTATTGTTTCATATATCTCACCTATGTTGGTTACTACATCATGCTTTGACATATTACTTTCATGTATACATGTTTGCGTGTGTGTGTTAATGTTTGCTTGTTTTCCTTGCTTGTGTCTTATGTGCCTTGATTGTCTTATGACACCATGTGTGTCCCATGTATGTGGCATCATGCCTATCTTGTTTACATGCCTACAAGCCTTAATTGCCTTGTGATACCATGGGTGTCTCATGTTTGTGGCTCCAAAAATCTTTTTGTGTTCTCTTGGATGACATTGTTTGCACATTGATGTTGTTTGTGTTTTTCTACATGTAGGTTGCTACCCACTCACTCCCTAAAATTGATTAGCATTGCTTTTTGTTGCATCTATGGTTGCCACCATGGCAAACACATTTCCTTTTGTATTACAATGTTTTCAAGGTGTCCACCTCTTCAGTACTCTACATATATTTTAAGTTGACATCTAACTTCAATACTGCTTCAACCTACTTTTGAGCCACATGCTCAAACAAGCTTTATGCCATACGCCTCAAAAAGGGGCATCTATTTCATTAGGATATTTCTACATTCTCAAGTAGGTTTCAAATACATGAACAAATTATATAGGTATAAACAATGTACACACACCTAGAAATGTAATTACACACATAATTTTGGCAAAACCAACACATGTTCAAAACTGTACACTTTGGTCAAGACTGTACGGTACGGTCTTGAATCCCAATACGTTCCTGACTGGGGTCGATTTCAAAAAAATATTTATGTATTTTCATATTTTCACTTGTATAAATATGTTTTTATGCAAGTTTTCACAATTCGGGTTAGTATATGGGGCATGAAAATCATTCATTCCTTCTTCACACCAACACTCAGACTTAGTTTCAGTTTCAATAATCTTGGGGGCAAGGGCCTCCTTCCTTGTTTAACGTTGTTAGCACATTTTCAACATATTTCAATGTTTTTTTTCAATACATACTCAATTGTTTGACATGTGAAGAGAGATTGGGGGAACCTATTCTCTTTTTATAATGCATGTCCTTGTTTACAAAATCAGGTCTAGATTCGTTTGCAGCGGTGTGATCCGTAGAGTTATGGAAGGCAACGAAGTAACTAAGTTCTTCATAGGTTGTCCTTCCTCTTTGATTACAGATTCCAAGTGTGGAAGGTATCATAAGTTGAATAAGTTCTTTGATAGGACAATTCTTCTTTTACAAAGTTTCAAAAGGTCTTGAAACTTTTCCCTTTCTATGTCCGGTGTTGTTCTATATTCACATTTCAGTCTCGTCCTTTATGCAACAAATTGGGGACTTGATTAACCCTCTCCTCGGCCAACATACAGTCTGGAGCAACATATCTTCCAATTCCAAATATTTCATTAGGTCTTATAATTCCTCTGAGTTGGCCTTTCTTAGATAAATCATGTACAAAACCCTAAATAAGAAAGTAAACAATACCTCATTTGCTAATCTAAAACTCCTAAGACAATGCACTAAAGCACTCATGTTATCTATACACTTGAAATAGTCCAAAGCTCCACCACATATTATAAACATTGATGAATTTCTGTGTTGCAACAATCATGGAGTGTGCCAACACCAACACATCAGGTTTGAAGCCAATTTCCATGTCAAGATAATCATGTCTCTCATCTACAAGCATTCAAACATCCTTTAAGCAAGTAATTTTACAATTACACACATAAGGCGGGAAAGCAAACATGATCAAATTGGTGCCAAATCTGATTTTCTATTTTATAATATCACATGCTAGGTGGATGAACAACCCTTGTTAAGACAAATGTTCATCTTTCAAAATAGTAATGTCGAAATGCATGGGGGTATCTCTCACAACTCTTTTAATGACTTGCTTATCTTTACACTCTTCATCTATGGCATCAGGGTCCAGGAAATGATTATTAATTCAAAGCAGTAAACTTCACCTTTGTACATCATGCGCACAAACTTATGTTTTGAAAACATCGAACAAGTCCACTTGAAAGTGAACAAACCATACAATTTAGTTGCAGATGTGGGGTTTAGTCTTTGTCCAAGACCATACTGTACGGTCATGTCCCTGTTGTACGATCTTGACCCAGGTAGACTTCCAGTTCCAGTTCAGTTTGCGAATGTCTTCTAGTCAGGTTCGTTTCATCTTGCTTTCTATGTTGTCAACCTTATTAGAATATGTCCACCTATCAGATATATGGCAAGTCAATGTCACTTAATAACTCACCATGGAACTCTCATAATCTCCTATTGCAAATATCATTTTAAAATTACTCAAGTGGTCTCCTCAAATTATGCCTTAAATCAGCTACACATGTAATTATGATTTAGTGCCTACTACATGTCATGGAGAACTCAACCATGTCAAAGAGTCCAATCTCTCATACTCCTAATTAAATTCACCTAGAACATCCAATTTATGGTAAAAACATAGAGGCATGTCTTAGTCAAGAACAAAGTCACTCCAAACATTGTTTAATGGTTTCAAATAACAAAGGGTTAGGTCATGTGGCTAAAGCACACCACATCACACTACTACCGCACTTGGCTACACTCTATATTATACAATTAACTCGCTTTATCTTTGGTGTCAAGAGACATGACGGGCACCCTTGGGGAGGTTGGCTTAAATTGCACTGAACACTTGCTCACACATCTAAGAGAGCCACATGAGGCTTGATACGTACACGAGGGAATGTAGTACAACACTTGAATTGGTTAAACACCTGAGGGTTGATCATCAAGGGTAGTCTAGCCTCACCATATCGCATACACGATTTCTACTTTTGGTTTGTTTATGTTTTGATGAAGGGTACTACAGGGTTTCTAGTGGTTTCACTTTTGTTACAGGTGAGTATAAGATCATTCCGGAGTTGTGCGAGCAAGAGAGACATACAGTGAAAGGTCCTTTTTAGGAAAGTGAAGACACACAAGGAGTTTTAGACCCCAATTGTCGAAAGGGGATCCAAGACTGTACAACCCTAAGTTAGGACAATATAGTTCTAGTCCATGGACCGTACACTAGTTGTTTGAGTCCCGCTTTTGCTCAGGTTCGAGCTCCAAAACTGCATAACAAAGCATCTATAATCTCTGATATGCCTTTTCCCATGTGCTTGCACATCCAAATCTTCTTTGTTTTGACATGTACAACTAAGTCATCTTTTCTCCTCTTCGTGTATTTGAGCTATAATTTATCATTTTTATCAATATTTGCAAGTATTAATATATTATTCTAGTTTATATGAATGGTTAATTATAAATTGACTAGATTAGAATAATCCCGTTACAAAACATTACACCCTCTTCGTTGTTGTGTACATCCCATAACATAGATATAATTAGAGTGTAAACAATTATGTTTTGAGCACTATGTGTATATGAATTATTGATATATGGAAGGCCAACATGTCAAAAAATACATTGGAAATCCCTGTTATTTTTTCTAATTGCCAATAGTGGAAATACTTTGAAAATACCAATCATTTTGTCTAAATGCTAATAAATATAAATTATTTAGAAATAACAATTATTTTGTCTAAATTCCAATGTGTAATTATGTACTTACTTTATGTAACTATTGCCCTTTGTACATTGTGTGCCAAAGCACGTGACCTTTTGTATTGTAGCAATTAAATCATTATAGAATCATCCTATAACTGAACTTTGAGTGGTGTTGATGTTGTCCAAAATCATACTCATAATTTTTTTTATAAAACAACAAAGAAGTTTCATGAGTAAAGATTTTACATAAAAATAAAACCATTTTTTTCAACTATTGGACTGGCTGATAGTTCGGGGTATAAAGATAAAATTAATATAAAGTTAATCAAACCAAGATCCAAGAGTTAACATGATTTGCATAAACTAGTAGTTGTACCAAAAGGAGGTGTAATGTTATGTTGATAGTTAAATATGAGGATTTGTAGATTCGTTGAAGTAATTTCGATATGTATTGAAGATATATGTCGACTTGGGTAGTAAGGCACGCAAGGTTTGTAGAGTCATAGAAGCAATTCCAAGGTGCATAACCCTGTAACATCAAGGATGTTCAACATCGACGCCTATGGTGATATCAATGGCATCCTCCAAGCTAAGGAGGGAGGTTGGGGTGTTATCGTTATCGACATACTATATTGGTGAGAGGGCCACCTCCATTGCACCATCACCCCTATTGGCAAAAGGATCACAATAAATTATGGTCATGTCTAAATCTTCATGACACCATTTGTCACATCAATAAGAAATTTATAGAAAAAGTTAATAAATTATTCATTATTTATAATTGAAAATACATAAGCATGTGTAAACGACGATCAATATTAAATATGAACTTTAGTTGTGACCACAAAATCTCCCTCTCCCAAACAATACATTAATAAATTTTCCACCAACAAAATACATCCTATTAAAATTGATTATTTAAAAAAACAAGAACAAAAAATCATTTGAAATTCTACTTATAGATTCATTCATTCGTTCATTCATTGATCTTGTTACTTACATAACATGTTTGTCATATATCAATAATAAATTTATAGAAAAAAATAAGAAATTATTCTTTATTTATAATTGAAAATACATAAGCAGGAGTAATTCGACCATCAATATTAAATATGAACTCCAATTGTGATCACAAAGTCTCCGTCGCCCAAACAATACATTAATAAATTTTCTACCAATAAATTACAAAATACATCCTAATCGAAGGGTCCTTGGTTCATAGGTGAAGTTGAATGGCTTGGAATGAGCCAACCAAGGATCAAGTCTTGTTGAGTGCAAGGCGTGGAAATATCCGACACGGAGAGTCAGATGGATAGAGCTAGGATCGTTCCCCTAATCGTGATTGCTTAGCTAAAGTATCGTCTTCGATGTAAATGTATGCTTACTCACAAAATGTAAATCAGCTATATATGTAATCTCGAGTTACCATGGGCAGAGATGCCGATATCTATGTCATCCGGGGCTTCCAAACTTAAAAAATAAAATACATCCTATTAAAATTGATTAATTAAAAAACAAGAAAAAAAAAACAATAGAAAAAATCAAACATTGACACAGATTGATTCCCCATTGAATGCAGAGTTCCATAACACTCCATTGACATGTGTAATGCCGTCTGAGTAGCTTGCATGAAAACATGCAAGTTACTACTCTCGCACAAATATCAGGGGTGTCAATGATTATTACAGATTTCAAGTCTCCTTTGGCCACACGTGACACACTGCAACATCAGTGTTTCGATTCAAGAAATTTGTCCTTTCTTATGCATGGTTTCTCAGTTATGCTTATTGTAACCATAAACAGAGAAACATAATTAATTCTCTTTTTTAAGATAAGAACAAAAGCAGAGGTAGTGTAATTCTTTCAAAGCCATTCAAGCCCACCAACATCGATAATATCCTGTGTTTTTGGACGTTTCAGATCCAACTTACATCTACAAATGTAAAGTATTTATTATAGATTCCTTCGAAGTTAAATCCAAATTCTGCTTATAGATTCATTTATTCATTGATCTTGTTAGTTACAGAGGACGTTATGGCATCTTATAATGCTTTAGACTCTCTTGAAAATGATGGGCATTGCTGCTTAGCTAGTTTTTTAGGTTGGGTGGTTGCTGTTTGGAAAGTTTTCCAAGGCCTTTTCAACAGCCCATTCTTTGGGTATCCCGCAATCAATGAATCGATCAGATTGGGAACCTGTTGACTGTGTTTCATGAAACAGTGTCAATGCTCCGTGAGGACACCCATGTTCTCTGTTTGAACTGGCTGAGCTGGACACCTGTTCGTTGCATTTGGTGGAACAGTGTCAATGCTTCCAAACCAAAAAAAACTGTTTCTCGCGCTGTATAGCCTATCGTCAAATTAGTGAATTACTCTCTGGTCCTCAAAAGGGCTTTTACAACTGTTATGGATTTCATTTCAGGGACTGATATATTTTGCCTACATATTCACAGCAGGACACAAAACTAGTAATCTTATTTGTATTATTGTGATCATGACTGGCAGACTAACATAAATGGTGCTCATTTCTAATATTGATAGAGCTTCGTTGAATCATCGGCATTGTTGTGTGTATAAGCTCCGAGGCAGGTTACCATCATTGTTTGCCCATTCTTCAGAAACCACCTCAACTTGATTTGGGTCCCTAGTGTATGGTAGGTGTTAAATTCTTTTAACATTGGACAAGTTTTTTTTAACAACAGGTTGTAGCCTTTCTGCAATATCTAGCAGGATGGTCTCACTAATGAGACTAATGTCTTTTACTCTCTCAATCATGAAAATATGCTTATCCACCTAGTTAGAGATGACCCTTCGAGGGATGTAAACCTCACTCCAACATTGTTTGTATCTTGACCTATGTTAATTTGGTAGATTTTTATTAGGTGTCCTTAATAATGCCCCAAACGGTTGCAATGCCAGGATTCTTCTGAGTAGCCCCCCTCAAAGTTCAGCTTTAGGATGGGCGTGGTGGCTGCTTCCATGTTGCTCAAGGAGTTGGGGAAAATGTATTTGCTATGAGGGCTTCCAAAGCTTGTTTAGGGATAAGTCTAGCATATTGGTGATAATGGGTGGTGGGAGGTAGTTGAGTGGTTTATTTGAGGGCTCGTTTTATGTTAAAGCTTCACAAAATCTCCAATTTCTAATTATCAAAAAATAAATGGATGGGTGTTCACAACAATAAACAAGATGGTGATTGATGTTAATAAATGGATTTTAATATAAAATTTGGTGACATGATTTCTCATCCAATTTTTTTTCTTTAATACTCTATACATTTTTCAGCAATATTAAATAAATAATAATTATATAAAAAACATATTAAAAATTGTGTATCATTTTAAAAAAAATTAATGTATTAGAGGCACTGTTTTTAATTGCATTTTCTGTAATGGAGAAAACACCCAGATTATGGAATTTGATTGGGTGCATTTCCTGTTGTGCAAGATACACTAAATCAACAAATAAATATTGGATCTGGCTCCAAATTGACTTAGATGCAGATCCTTACAATATTAAATAAATAATAATGATATAAAAAATATTGTTAAGAGTTGTATATCATTTATTACAAAATATTTTATGTATTAGAGCCACTGTTTTTAAGTGGAGAAGACACCCAGATTATGGGATCAAGTTAAGTGTATTTCTTGTTGTGCAAAATACACTAAATCAACAAAGAACTATTAGATTTGGCTGCAACTGCATACTCATGCCCAAAACATATGAGATCTGAGTTCATGGGATATGGGGCAAAATCCAGTCACACTGACCAGTACTATAGCAAAAGTTAAATATAAAGAATCTGGTCCTTGTTAAATAAAAAACCTCCACTTTGTGTTCAAATGCAGTTTTTTTCATCCGGTTACTCGATTATATTTTCAACGAAACATCACCATGTAATTGCAGCCTGCCCCATTTTCTTGTGTTTCACCCGACAACTTCATTGAGTGTTGGTAGTTCCAAAAGAAACCTAAAGTTATCCAAAATTAGGAAGCAATCTGTTACCTAAAGTTATCCGATCTCCCATGACTAAAATATATCCGATCTCGGATCTAAATTAGCTCGCAAATACCCAATCAAAGTTTATCTTCACTTGTGAAACTGAGTTTGAGAAAAATGCCTCTGAAGCACTTGACAGGGTTTTTATTTTTGAAAAAAAGATAAATTACATATATCAGCCAGAGACTTAGTTAACACTTGATCATATGTGTAGTCATGAAAATTAGGAACTCCTCAAATTTTGCTGATAGTAACAGTCCCTGACAGTGTGGTCCCATGCAGCTGAATCACTTAAAAATTTGGGCGGCTGCTAAATCAGGCAAGATTTGTAGAGGTGCCGTCTCATGGATGATAAAATTATATTTGTTGAATATTTTTTGATAGATTAATTTTGATAACTAAAATTTTGTCCATATTTTTTTGGAGTAAACTAGATGCATGTATGCCTTGCGGCAGGAAAAAACTGAAAAAATGTTTAAGCGGGTAAAATTTTCTTGTGGGCTGGAAAATTAAAAAAAATCAGAAATATGGATTATTAAAAAAATTTGATAAATTAATTTTGATAACTGTAATGTGTCCATTTTGTTTTTTTGGAGTGAACTACAAGCATGTCATATGGTAGAAAAGAACCTGGGAAAAAGTTTAGCTAGAAATTTTTCATGCCCCCACTGCTTGCCTGAGTTGGAAAATAAAAATATTTAGGGGTATGAATTATTAATTTTTTTGATAGATTAATATGCCATGTGGCAGAAAAAAAAATTTAACTTTTTTCAAGTGGGTAGAATTTTTCTATTCGGAATTTTCAGGATTTTTTTTGGGTTAAAACAACAATAATACATTTATTGTTTTCATAAGATTGTATTTACCAGAATTATAAGAGCAGTAGCCCATAGCATGGGAGCAGAAATAGCAATGTAACAAACATATGAATTTATCAATTGGTCTGACCATCACAACTAACGAACAAATGGCTATAACCTTTATGATTGTAGTCCTCTGGTGTTCACTCTTGCCGGTTATTCATATTACGTAATAATTCAACTTCGATTCTGACTTATTCCAATGGCTCTTGCCCATTGTAAGTCACACAGTGGTATCTCAAGACTCGGTGATGTCGATGACTCGGTAGTACAGTTTATCCAGTTTAACGTCAATTCTCTCAACATTACAAATGATGGCAATAAAAACAACAGTACAGATGAATATGAAGGGTCATAAAATGTGACAACTTTTAAAGATAGGTATAATGTTACCACCATGTTGGCTTGTTACCAAATAAGCTTTTGAAAGTCCCATCATGTTTCCTTCCATATTGGAAACTTCGTTCAAGAACAAAATAGACGAGAGAATAAATAATCATGACAGCCTTGAACAGTGTCCAAAACTGGGGCAGTCTGATAGGCTTCTTCAATTGGGCGATCCATGTGTCTCTTCAAAATCCCCTCTGCAACTTTGGAGACGCGGTGTTGTATGGATGCTGCCTCTAATGGCCCAACCAAATTAAGTCTCGTTGAAGCTGAAAGTAAATCTCGCAGTGTCACAAATAAGTATGCTTGTTGTGTAGTGAATGAATCGAATCTCAGAAGACCACAGATGATACCAAAAACTGAAGCGTGATGAACATGGACCGTACCCATATTTCGAGCACACGTCCGCATCTGTTTTAAATCTGAAATTTCAGTAAACACAGTCGATGCTACCCGCAGAAGTGCAGATCCTTGGGCAATTGATGCCTTCCTAGCAACACCATTAGTCAGAGTTGCATGCAATATTTGATCGAGTTCAATCCAATTCTCAATGTTGGGATATTTGTTAGCTTTGTAAACAAATGGTAAAAGTAAGCTACCACTATTCTCCACACTGTTAACTGCAAAAGATTCTAATGATTCTGTATCAGGAACTATCTGTGCCTGAACTGCAGCTTCAAGACCATAAGAGTGGGCAAATCCACCAGTTGGAAGGATGGAATCAAGAATTTGCCATAGGTTCCATCTAGAGGAAATATGATTCATAGATGGTCGCTCGTCACACATATCCACTGGAAGTTGATCTGAGTGATGACATTGGTTCTTGTCCACATAAGTTGTATTGGTTGCAGAGACTCTACCTATGGTCCCATTAATACAACTCATGTTTACAGGGTGCAAATATAACTACAAAAGTCTATGAACATAAACTTGAGATGAATCTGTACGGTGATGTAGAAGTCCATTTTAAATTTTACGTCAAATTGTGCACCTGTACTGCTTTCATAAACACAAAAACTTGATGCTCAGCTTATGGTAAAAGAGGAATAACTAATTTCAAAACACTATACATGTTTGATCTGAAATACTTGCCTGAGTTCCAGAAACATGATTCATGCTATTTAAAAGTGCAACTAATATCTTCCGCATGACAACTGAAAATATAAAACTTACAATCTTACTTCTTTTATATAAACTCAAACATGTGTTTTTAGGGAGGCCAACATGACCAAGATATCACATCCAATTTGAACAACCAAAAGGCAGATTGCTCCCTCCAACGATTGGAGCTTCATTTTTCCAATTAGTTTTTGGCATTAGTCCATTCATAACTAAAATTATATCTGATACAACATTCACGTTCAAAACAAATAATATGTTAAAACCTAAGCCATAAGGTTTGGGTTTGAGTTCATGTTGGACGAGAATAAAGTTTGGTTCAAATTCACCAATGGATAAAATTTAATGGAAAAATGCTTTAAGTTTGAACAAATATTATTTTTTATTTTAAAAAATGTATAAATATATTAAAAGAGAGAGTGGAGAGTTTTATGTCATCTTCTTTCAGAATGGAGAGAGTTTTATGTCTTCTTTCAATAGGTATGTGTATATACTTATATACATATAATATATTGTAAAAACATGTTAAAAGCTTCTCATATAAAGATAAGGGATAAAGTTTGCGAAGTTTGACAAAAATTCAATTTTCTTCAATAAAATTCAGCGTATCTTCTGATATAGGTTAAAACAACATCTTGTTAAAATCTGACAAAAGGAGACACCATGGGACAAAAGAAAGCAAAGTCCTTAGACGATAATTAAGACAAACATAGGCACAATTAAAGACAACCAAGAGAATGGACGTAAGAATGAATAACTGTTATAATCAAATCCAACATGAAAATTTATTAAACTGTTTAATTTCATGAATGTGATCAACAGTCATTCATTCAT
The DNA here is from genome assembly GCA_019776745.2 of Taxus chinensis. Classification (NCBI taxonomy): domain Eukaryota; kingdom Viridiplantae; phylum Streptophyta; class Pinopsida; order Cupressales; family Taxaceae; genus Taxus; species Taxus chinensis. The sequence continues at coordinate 141,464,367 of CM034157.1, forward strand.
TCATTATCACAGCAAACAAGTGGTCCAAAGGGACTAACAATAAGGGACAACGAGGAAAATAGACAAAATGCCATTCATAATACCACTTTGGTGGCATGCATCAAGCTGTCAAGTTCCAACTTTGGAGTGTGTTTTGATACTAAATTAATGTCAATGACAATAGTATCGGGTAATTAGGTGATACGATTGCCAGTAGAAGACTACATATTAGTTATCATTTATGGGAGTAATATTTGCCTTCCAAATGACAAATTATAGTCATTAGCCTCCTTCCACAACTACTAATCTGGTTACAAAGTTGTCTGTAAATGACATATTTGCTACCCCAAACAGAGCACCCATTGTTTTTCTTGCGCCCCCTATGGGATAAGGAGTGGTGCAGTCTCTTGCGGGTTCAAGGAGCAGTGCTTCACATGGCCCTCCCTACATTGTTGCAGAGCAGGCCAAAAGGACAAAATTTGAAGCATCGATTTCAGCATTACATGTGGCATTTTTTTGATCTGCATGACATCCCATCACTAGCCTTGAGTGTCAAAATCAAGGCAGGGCGGGGCCAACTGTCATTCATTGCTTCAACTCGGTGAGTCGGTACCAACAGCCTAAAGATGGTACCGAGTCCGACCTTTCTGTAACTATGGTGGAAGAACTCTTTCAGCTTCTCATGGTGTCTAAAGAGACCCTGTTCCACAGTTTATCAAAAAATGTATTGTACACATGGAGCAGACAGATTTGCGCAGTTTTACATCTCTTCTCAGAGATTTACATTGTACAGAACTTTCATATGAATAAGATTCTGTTCCTATTGTTGTTACCAATTTTGTTCTCTGTGTATGTACGAATTCTCTTATTGCTATCTGATTGTTGTTTATAAATAACAGCAAGGATTAGCTTCGGCTTATAACACATTAAATTCACAGATTTAATGGTTGGACCCTGGATTATTTCTAGAATCTGGATTAACACTGCACCAAAGCCACGCAAGGGTGATCCACTGCTGACAAAGAAAAAACTAGATATAGATGGAGATCATGTGTGAAAAACAACTCTATATTTAGTTAGTAACTTGGCAGTAATTTCAAGAAGAAATTATTGAGGGGAACCCCCTTTATGACCATCTATCCAGCACCAAGAAAGCAATTTTTATCTGTCTACTATATGGGAGTTCATGGGGGGCTCAGCTAGTGCACATTGTGCAACCCAAAGATGGAGTTAATCTCCTTTGTACTACTGATCTTTGGCCCAGCATATGATCACTGACAATATAAACTAATTAAAGGCAATGGATGTCATTGTTTCATTTCTGCCCCCTAGAATAATTCAAGGCTATAATACAATTACTCAATCGACAGTAATCATGAAAATCATCGATGAAAAAAATTACACTGTGAGCAGGCGAAAGCTCCGTCATAAACAATAGTTTAGTTAAAAATGTGCCTAGTACCCACATTCTCAGAAACAAGTGTAATTCATTTTTGGTGAATAATTTGAAGATGCCCTTCTCAAATGCATCTGGGATGTTCTTGAACAGTATTTGAATTACAGTGTTCCCAGTACCCACCACATCCTCAAGTACATCCCAATCCATCACAACCACATCCAAGTACATTCCAATCCATCACAACTAACCACTTTGTGGAGCATCCTAAGTTACTCCTCTGCAGTGTACTAACATATTCTTATTCTTCCTTTTGTTATAACTAGCCTTTCTTTGTCTAGGGGAGAGGCACCAGTACCTGTGCACCCTAACTTCAGGGGTTGACACAGCCAAGTAGGTGCCACATAAGGATGTCAAACTGCCACCATCAGATGGCCTTGTGTTTTGTCAATGTGTGGATCTTCTTTCTGAATTTTGCTGACATGTCATTTGCCACCTGGATAGCTGGCAGCTCAACATACTCATTATTGTAAATTTCTAAGTCGTGACCAATAGCTGTCTCCTCTTCACCCATTTTTTGACCGGTTTGAAAGAGTTAAAAAGATCCCTTTAGACATGCATTGGGTTGGGTTGTGAGCTTGATGCAATGTGGATGTATCATTTCACCAACACATGTTATATTGGTTTCCGTCCTCCATTACTGTCTCACGAAGGAACCATTGCCTGTGCAGTTTGCCTCTTTAATGCCATCCATATGTCACCTATACTTGAAATCATTGGGTTTAATATTTGATCAATTACAGCCCCTGCCATTGCTTTTCTATTATTTAGTTTTCTGTTTTTTTCAACACACTTCGTTATTTTCTTTGTAAAACTGTATAGGTTTTCAACAAAAATTATTGCATTTTTCATGATATTCTCCCTATTTCATCTGTGTTTTGTATACGATTTGTTTCTTATTTAATTTCTGATGTCAACCTCTTTAATGAAGAATTCATGGTATCCAATTTCTTTAGTCATATATGTTAGAATGAAACATTAGTAATTTTAACTGTTAATATTTTTCTGCACCTTCCATGTGAATGAAGGATCCTCACAAATCTGGGAATGCAACAGAACATAAAGATGCGTATTTTAAAACTTATAGATATATTTTGGTTACAGATTGCTTTATTTTCTATTTAAGTGGACATTGTAACCCAGTTTATTGGGTAAGAAATCAATTGTTTATAAGGATGTGAATTTGTGTTTGATCTCAGATAATGGTTGGAATGGGGTGTAAGTTTTCTCATAAGTATAGGTTTTTCTCTTGCATTCATTTATTTAATAAAAAATATTTCTTCTGGTTGCCTAGGCTACCATGGCATTTTATTCTGCATAACAATTTTTGTGGAGGAAAATTATGAAGTTATTTGGAAAACATTTACCTGCAAAAAAACCTTGCTCAAATACACAAAACAAATAGCATACTTCGAAAGGAATAAATATATGCCAAATTTATTTCTATAAACTATAATAATTGTAGAGTTGAAGGGAGATTCTAAATGAAATCATCTACAATACAGTATATTATTTGTCATGTTTTTAGAAAACTGCTAGCAACAAAGGCTATTGGAATAGGAGTGGAAGGAAACTAGAAAACATAACAGTAACTAACCAGTTGCCAATGAAGGCCGAAGTGTATCCTCGTGACATTTATAAATAGTAGATCTTCTTACAGTCCTCAATCTACTAAAAATCTTTGAAAATTTTATTTCTTTGCTTCACTAGATCTACAGTGAGAAGATCAAACACAATGGCGATGCCCCCACCAGTCAATTTGGTATTATCTTTTGGAGATGAATTCCTGTTTTTTTAATATCTTCTGCATTTTCAATCAGCCATCGGTCCTTCCCTTAATATCTAAATTATATTAAACTAAATTCTCTTATTTCAATAGTAGTATTCATTATTAACACTATAAAACATGAATGTTAGTGTATTAAACTAAACACAGGGATTGTACATTTTCCGGTGTGAAATTTTTTTCTTTGGAAAGCCTCTCTCTACAATATAGCTTATGGCTAAAGGTCATTGTCATGCATCATTCAATGCAATACAGACTAAATTGCATGGAGTTCCCAACAGTAGACAGTTAATGCTGAAATTAATTAATAGAATTTTTCTTTGGGGGATTCTAGAGATATAGGGAAAAGTATGAAAGGGGAATACTTAGATCAGAATAGGCTGATATGAGTTCTCCATAACCCAAGGCATTCAGTTATACAAGTTCAATGTCAAATAAAGAGTCCTATACTCATCTCCAAATCTTACTTGCTTCCCTAAAATGGAGAATCATCTTTTTGATGTGGAATTCATGTTGATGCAACTGAATTGAATTCATGACCTTGGTGTTATCAAAAGGATTTGATGGTGGCCACTTAATTTACCAATATTAAAATTCACGGCTTGATAAAGATCGAAGATGCTACATGGCACCATGAAATTCAACCTATAAAATAATTCATCTAGTTCACCCATGAATACGTCACAACCTTATCCACCTGTGTAAACTTCAAACACCAAGAGACCAGAGACCTGTTGCACCTTTGCAACTGGTTTTATAGATAAAGATGACATGTTGCTCCTTCCTTTTGATAAGGCCTCAAGATGACTGTCTCTATCCACTACTATTTCCGTGTTGAGTCAGTTGGGGTGTCAATGTGAATTCCTGGTAAGGGTGAAAACAATGGCAAAAGACAAGGCGATGAAGGAGAGAGAGGCATTATATGGCCACTGGGATTTAGAGTGGAAACAGGGTTAGAGTCGCCATTTTCATCACTAGACATTGCAGAAGAGGAGGAAGGGGAAGGAGGAGGGGCTGGTTGAGATTGATGAGGAGGTTGTTTCTTATTCAACTCCATTGTTGGGTTGTTTGCTGCTTTCATCTCTGCATCCCTCAAGAAGCCCTATCCTTACATCATGTAACCACTATCAATGCATCATTAATACCCAAACCTCTCCAGCTCCAAAAAATCTAAGCTCCAACAAAAGATGTACAAATTTTGTAATATGTGTTTTTACTTTTTAGGATATCTATATTCAATGGAAAGTGTTGGCTTTTATTTTGAAGTGGTATCAGTCACTACACAAACAGCTGCGTGTATCTGTGTAGGAAGATTTCTATTACGTTTGGATATGAACTTAAAAAACACACTTTAAATTGAGTGTTTGACATATTAAACATGTTTTATGTACAAAATAGATGAGAAGTTAAATACTTGTTCACTTGAATTGTACAGTTCTGCATATTATTGAATGCATGTACCTGTACACTGTTAGATATTTTTTTGGTACAAATTTGAAAACAAACCCTTTTAATGAATGAATCCAAACATAATTTTTTTTAATTTTGTTTTGTTCAATTAATGGACCAGTTTCGATCAACTACTATCTCAGCTGCTGGTGCATGTTCACTTATTGGGCCCTCTCCCCTAGTCCCCAAAGTACTACAGTGCCACAACCTTTACAGTTTTTTTCTTCCTGTTTCTTGCTGCAGGGCTGCACATCTCTCTGCAGTGCTGTAAGAAGATTAAGTATTCCTTGACAACATACTTGTAAATTTTTCCTTCCTCTAAGGGAGTTTGATTGAGTCAATTTTTTAGTTCTTGAATAACCCCGAAGCAACATGTAAATTCCATTTTCCTTCAAGTGCATCCTTTTGGAGCCCTTGTTACCCTTTCTTTTTGTGTCAACTTGGTACCCTTCACTGTGAAGGTCTGAAACTATCTCACTTTACGTTGCTTTGATTCCTGCAACAAAGAGCTAGATTCAGAACATATGGCCCCTAAAAGCAAGATAATAGCAATTCAATTGTTCCCCAGTTTCAAAAAGACCATGCTCCAAATTTACCACCACAGATACACCAGCAAAGCTGGCGATCTCCTTCCCCTTCTGATCTTAGATTTAAGAATAAAAAATTGAGCTCACGAGGCTCAGGGCTTAAATGCTAACCCATAGTTATCAGGATTCCTAAGTTCAAACTTCAAACTCAACTGCCAACAGATTCTTAAACAGGGGCTATACACCAGCTGTCCAAGCAAGTGATCCCAGTAATCTGAGGACTACACCCAATCAGACGAGGAATTACTCCAGCAATGCAACAGTAAAAGCCCAACAATCTCAACTCGCCTACTTTCTACAAACTGGGTGCTGGTATGAACCAATAGTGTTTCCCTGACAGAAAATTTTCTATGGTGATGGGCCAGAAATGTGGATCGAAACCTTTTTCTCCGCAATTTTTTGCCAGAATCTCAGTTTGCTAATAAATATGGGTTGTGGAAGCTTGAATTCTTTTACAATATTTTCTTTTGCCACAACATAAGTTGTCTAGGCTAATGACCATTTACTACTGATCCTTAAAATAGGATAAAGATTATCCAATTGTGTACTGATTGTCTAACTCGATCTTGTTGAGGCAAATAAATAAAAGTGCCTCAAATCCATGTTTGCTTCTCTCCTTGAAGCACCCATCAAATTCATCGACATTAAGGACTTAATCCATCTGAAGGTATTTCAACCAAATCATTTGCAAGTACTGATCGGAATGAAATGCCAGGCAAATACAGTAGTCAAATTTAGGGCCATTTCACATAGATTATGGGATAGAGTAAATCATCTTTATTAAATCAAGTATTTACTCTTAGTAATATTTTTTATTTAGTGGTATTAATCATACAAATAATTAATTATATATTTCTGTAACACTTTTATATGTAGAAATTTCTCAAACACATTCAAAAACTAATACTTTTTGAGATTATCCTATTGATAAAAACATTCTTTCCTTTGATTGCATCAAACTAGGTGAAGATTCATCACATTCTCATCCAACACCAACCTCAGAGGAAGCCTCTACTCCAATGTATGTTTCCAGAAAAAGAGACAGGATGATCAAGATATTCATGATGAGAACCTAGATGCACAAGTTGAAGTTGAAGAAAGTAATACAAAATATGTGAGAAGAAAGAGGACAACCTGGAAAATAGGAAGGGATTTTAGGTTTGAATGGGTAGTTAAATATCCTTTGGAAAATATATATTTCCCAAAAGCAAAAGGATGGGCGCATAGTAAGATCTCATAAATGGAAAAATGTAAAAGATTGCTTGCATGTAAAGTATGCATAAGAGTATGAAAAAGAAAAAAAATGTTTGAAAAATCTAAATGAAAAAGGTGGCACAATTGTAGCAAAATTAGGCAAAGCTATGGAGACTGAAATGCATGCAAAAAGTATTCAATTTTCTACGGTATTCCATATATTGAAAAAGGGAAGACCCATTTCAGATTTCTCAGATAATAAAATTTTGTATCAAGGTTATTGGCTTACAGAATGTTCCACAATCACATTGGTCAGATAACAGTGGCTGGGAAATTGCAAAATGTCTTGCTCTGGTGGAAAAGGAGGATTTGAAAGAGGCTATTAAAAATGCAAAGTTTATTTCACTTTCAATTGATGAGGTCACAGTGGTGGAAAATAATTCATGGGTTTGTATTCATGTATATACTTTTGCAAATGAAGTAAGAAATCCCCATCTCTTAGCTATTCATAAAATGAGTGAAAATTACAATTCTGAAAACCTTTACAAATTGGTGGTGTCAAGTTTGAAGGATATAACAGGTATGGATGATTTTTCCATTGCAACGAAGTTAGTTTGTGTTGGAACTGATGGTGCAACTGTAATGCAGGGGGCCAGAAATGGTCTCTGTGTCAGACTACAAACAATTGTTGCACCCTATATGATTGCAATTCATTGCATGGCTCACAGAATGAATTTGGTGTATAAAATTTTGAGCACATTTGAAAGAGTTTCTAGATTGGAGGAGTTGATCCATAACTTGCATGCATATTATTCAAGTAGTCCAAAGATATTTTTAGAATTTCAGAAATTTACAATTGGATTGATAGATGGGAAAATCTTCTTAAAGATGTAGATACCAGATGGATTTCAATGTATGAGCCTGCTTGTAGAATATTTGAAGAATATCCTTCATTGACAGGTTTTATGTATAAATACCACAGGGAAGTAGATAAAGCTAAATATTTGTTGTACCATCTAACAAATATTGAAACTTTACTTACATTATGTGGTATTTTTCCAATGTTGAATGAGCTCAATGTTTTGACGAAGCATGCAGAGAGCATTGCATCTACATAACATGACTTCATACGACTGAGAAAACATGTGTGCATGAGTCTAGATAGTTTATATTTATTAGATGGAAGTTTTCAGGGACCTATTTTTGAAAGCTGGAATACATTAACAGACCTTAAGAATCCAAGTTGCTACTTAAAATTTAATATAAATGATCATCTGTGTATAACAACTCATGGGAAAGAGATACCACTTCACACTTTTCAGAGAAGAGCAGATTTGGTTGGGTCAGAGTTGGAAGAAGTAAGAGTGACACACAATTTATATGAAACAATATTATGTGACATGCGAAATAAATTGAAAAATATTTCTCAATATTTATCTACGGAGATCCGTGAATGATTCAAAAAAGATAAATTACTTGAAGCAATGGGAGTTGTCAATCCACTGTTTTGGAATACAGCTCGAGGCATTACTGAAATGTCCATCAGTAATATATTTATAAAATACATGAATAGTCTAATGGAACATTTATGTAAGTGTGAAGAGATAAATGATATTGTTGTTGAATGTATTTTGCAAAATAAGTTATTGAGTTCTTAGTCACAACATTTTTCCATGACTATGCTAGAGTAATTTCATTTTCTGGATGAGCCAAATGAAAATGGTTCCATTAGAAGACTTTGGAAGAAGCTTTATTCAAGCAGTATTTTGTGAGATGATTTGAGTGAGTATTTTCAACTATATGAACTATGTCAAACTATGATCCTGGGATGTGTTGAAGATGAGAGGGTATTCAGTGCATTATCCTTTGTAAAATCAAAAGTTCGTAACAGATTGGATAGAAATTTAGAAAGTTGTCTGAGATTGTATGTATCCAGTTATTTTGTGGAAACTTTTCCTTATGAGAGAGAACTTGCATTATGGAATTCACTCATAGAAAGAAGAGGAGTAGGTAACATTCTGACTGATCTAAGGGATCTAAAAACATCCACCAAACATGCTACCAATTCAATAGAATTTGAGGACACTTATGAATGGTTTGCTCCATGGGTATTTCAATTGCCAGAGTCCTAATTCCTTGTCTACATTCTTGACACTATTGATATATTGATATATTTCATATTGATTAATGATTATCAACTTGTCTTAATAGACTATGTTGTTTTACTTGTAACAAATTCATTTTTTAATATTTTGTTTTATTATTGTAATAAAGATAGTGATTTATTTAGATCCATCTGTGTGATTAATATTTTATCTCTGCATGAAACATAAATCCTTTCTATACTCAAACAAACACACACCAAACATCTAAAACCATGCTTTACATCTCCAAATAGTAACATAAAAAACATTCACAGTAAGCAATAAATCTGATTACAAGTTTGCATATTAAATTGTTGAAAACTTTCAATAAATGTGACACAATAGTAAATATAGTTCCAATTCACAATTAAACTTGTATTCATTCTAACAAGAGGTGGATTACTTTATGAAGACATACATGTTTTCATAAAGCATTGTCAGCCAATACAATTACAAAATTATGGGTTATCAATTTCTTTTCAAAGCTTCTGGGAAAGTTTTCTGTCATATAAGAACACATTACGAGGGAATCCTCTTTTCTACCTATGATTTTGAATCATAGTTGTCCTTTAGTCTGCCACATGGAATAAAAAAATAAAAATTGGTTGGCCACTATCTTTTAATTCCTACGCCAGTGTTGGAATTGTGACAACACACCTGTCACATGGTGAAACTATTTTTTTTTTCTTTTTTTTTTGCAGGGGAAGCTTGATATTTTTCTTGCAAAAGAGGTAGAGTTTTCTTAGTTTGTATAGTGCTCTCTGCTAAAACTCCTGATACCTGCAAATCCTGCACTGTTGCACTATTGATATTTTGAAGAATATTGTGCTCCTCCCTCGCAACATCTCCTGATGAAAAAAGTGATGGATCAACATCTGTCTTTTCTTTCAGTAAGATATCTGGATCCATCTTATGCTCCTTGATTATCCTTCTCAATGTATTATTTTGTTTATTTAATAATAATTTTTTTCCTTCAACTGTATAAATGCATTCAAGATTTTGCGGGCATTCTTCAAATGTGCATCAAATACAACTACTTCTTTCTTTAAATTTTCATATTTTTCCTACAAAATAGAAATGTATTAGATAAGTTATAAATAATTTATTGCAATGCTCATAATTTCACAATTTTTCATGTGTAAAAAATGACCTACCACAACAACTTTCTTTTTCTACATTTGCAATTAAAACATTACTTTTGTCTCTAGCCCATTTGTTGTAGTATGCTTGGGCTTCAACATTAAGATTCTCCAACCTGTTTAACATTATATCTAAAACTTCATCATCATAATCATTATTATACAAAATTGTGCCAGACTGAGCTTTATTTAGCAAAATGTCAAGCCTTGTTGGTTGGCTCTCTACGACAGTGAACAATGAATGCCTTTGAGCATGATTATGGTATCAGGTATTTATTTCTTTGATCAAAACTTTGGCCCTTTTCTCCCAAGTGTGCACTAATTCCACATCAGACATAACCACTTCCTGAATTGTGGCCCCCATACTATCTGATACCATATTTTTGAAGGAAAAATCTGTCTTTTGATCATCTGTGAGTGGAATTTGACTTGGTGGAGGAGGAGAGTATATGATTTCATGGATATCTTGTTGGGCTTGTGGTTAAGGAGGTGGAGTAATTTGTATCATATCATGGGTGTCAAAATAGTTACCCGTCTCGGCGTCACCACTATCAAACCCAAAAAAATCATCATCGAGCTGATCTGGTTCAAAATCTAGGTACCCTGTTGCACTCAAGACACCACCTAGTGAAAAACCTAGAAATTCTGAGGTTGTTGGGTGAACTGTTCCTGCGGAGTTGACAGGAAACGTAATATTCTTCCCTACAAATTTTCTTTTTGTTTGTACAATGCATGTGCAACGGTAGTATCAGAGGCCTGTTTTGAATCTATTATAGTCATCTATTAATTGTAAGAAGCAAAGTATTAAAAAATTAAACATTATACCCTTGTAAATACTAAATAAAATATTTGCAAGTAAACAAAAGATGCTAAACATTATAAATTACCTTGCATGCTCGGAGATGTGACCATTTGACCTTGTGACTGAGACTGAGTTTGATCTAGACTGTCAAACTCAGAAGTTTCTGAAAATAAGAAATGTAGAAATATTAAAATACTTTACCACTTACATAAATAGATAGCTTGTTAATGATTCCTTGCTAGTAGCTTAGTTATAAATAGTAATATTAATACCTGTAGAAAATTGTGGTGGGAAAGGTGGTGTTGCTTAGTCTATAAATAGTAATAGTAAATACCTGTAGAAAATTTTGGAGGTACTGGTGGAGCTATCGACCCCTAGGTATTTTTTGTCGAGGAAATCGAACCGGGGTCGATTCTGCTGAATCCATATCAGAATCACCAGAGGCCTCTGGAGGGGATTTACCCCGAGCAATAGCCTCCTTATGAGATATTGCAGCTACAATTCTTCTCTGTAGAATATAAAATTACTGTTATTATTGCATTAAAAAATAATTAATCGTTATAATGTTAAAATTAATTGTTACCTATTGTTCTTCAACTGAAAGACCAATCAATAACAATTTTTCATTTATTACAGTCAAAATTTGTCAGTTCTGCAATTGGTGGAAAGCTTCTTGATAGAAAGCAAGTAGATAATTGGTACAAGAAAACACAGTCTTCGATTTATCAGATGCATTGATACTGGAAAGGGCATTGTTGACATCTGTTTTAATTCGATTGGACAAATATGTGCACCAATCGAATTGTTTCCATGCAAGTGTCCACAATAAATACCTAACTTCTCAAAACAGAATTTCCATGGATCTGCCCTACAACAATCCTTGGATTGAAAGAGTGATATCATTGCAAGAAAGAAATTATTTGTAACACCTTGTATAACAAGGCCTCTTTTGGAATGATTAACTGCAGCTGCAACAAGATACAAGAAAATTTAGATGCTTGGGTAGTCAAGTAATATTAAGAAAACAAATAATTGAAAAATAAAATTGAACTTACCATCAACCTGCACATTGTAATGAGACTCCAAATATTTTTTGTCTTCATCAGTTAAGACAACCTTTGTAGTCATAGGCATCTGGTTTTGAAAAGGTAAACCCAGTTAATCGATGGATGTCTGTGGCTCCACGTGGAATGAAAATGTATGATCCATCAGGGGGACATGAAAATTTTTTTGTCTCCTGGTTGTAAGAATTGATAGGTAATCAAGGATGGTAGTATCTGTGTCGAATTGGGGCATGTTGACAAGCCCCTGTGAATTGTGTTTTGTGCATCCAGTCTTTAGGTGTATCTTTCAGTTTCATCAGTGTCATAATCTGAGGGCACATGAGATTTTTGTACTAGAATTTGGAGGCAGGAGTAACTGTGGAACTAGCCATTGTTGAAAGCTTTGGAAATTGGTGTAAATTTGTAGGAGAGGGAGGGGAAAGACTGTAGGTGCACATTGGTTTGGTAGAAAATTGGAGAGAACATTGTAGATTTGTAAAATTTTATGGCAAAAAGTAAAGAAATGAACCTTGTAGGGCTATATATAGGGCTCGGGTTCACGGTATGGACACGTGTGAAATAAACGATAGGTGGACAAAGTTTTGAGGAAACGTGTCTGTGGAGATTTTCTACCAACAATTGGTAGACAGATGAGAGTCTCATAGTTTGTCTTAGAAGATATGACTCGTTGAGATGATTGTCCAAGAGATAGACAGATCTATGCTACAACCCGTCTAATAGGAAAAGTAGATGATCGTCTAACATGGTCATCTAATAAAGAAGACTTCTGACCGTCCAATACCCATCCAATGAAGAGAAGATGACCCCACCGTCCAATAGGGAAGAGATGTCAAATGAACCAAGGATGACCATATCTAATAGGGAAGACGACAACTGTCCAATATCCAACCCGTCCAAAAGAAGAGGCAGATTTCCAACAAGAATTAGATGGCCATCTAATAGGGAAGAGACGAGTCGTCCAACCTTGACCCTGATAGTCTAGATGATAAAAGATGGATGTCCATCCAACAATCATCCAAGATACATCCTATCTAATAGTAGATAGGTCATCTAACATCCATCCAACTATATGAAAATTGTAAAAAACTGTGGCCTACCAAATCGCCTTTGCCACGAAATTATTTTTTGGATATTCACCATTGTTTTGAAAGTCCATTTCAGAGATTCACCACCCATTCTATAATAAATTTTCAAGGGGGGTCTTAAAATGAACCCTCCTTTGAAAAAAGTAGTTGCGACATTTCCTAAAGCCTTCATTAGGATTGTGGTATCTTCCCATTGATCATAAGAGAACTACCATTCAATCAGGTGACAAAGATTTCATCTCACAAAGAGCAAGGTGTTTCAACTTTAGAGGATTACCATGCAAAGAGTCACTGCATTTTTGCTCAAGGTAATACACCAAGCATTTCTAAGGGCTCATATTAACAAAATGTGCTCTACTCAATGACACACATCTACTCTTCAAATTGAGGTCCTAAGAGGTCTATTGCAAAAAAACACAAGGATTCAATGAAAAAGGTTTGTACACAATCTCATGCCTAGTGACACATTTGTGGTGCGTAACTTTTGGAGCTTCCATCTCAAATAAGCCAAGTTGCATCTCACCTAATCCCATAAATGATTATTGCTGAGTAGACTTGATTTCATTTAGTTGTGTTATGAACACTTGGGGTCTATCATGCATATAGGATTGGGACATTCAATATTAGTTGGGTAGTTAATTACTTTGAGGCAATCGTGTGACTTTGCCACATTTAACTCTTTGGACAATGACAAAAGATGACTCATTCACAAATAACTCTTTGTAGAAGGACTATTCAATCCTAAGAAAGGGATATAGTCTAAGTATTTTGTTGTAAGGAGAACTACATTAATGATCTATGCAAAGGTTTAAGGAAAGACTATTGAGATTGAGTCATTGTGGTGATACTAAGGTGCAAAGTGGTTGTAATCATGTGAGTATTGTGTTTGGCTATATCGTTTTCGATCATTCCTTGTTTGTATGATTTTCATATGATTAAATAATTCTTCATTGGGGGTTGTCTAATTCCAATTTCATTTTGCATAATTACTACAAGGTTGAACAATTCAAAGGTATCCTTTCATTATAGGATCCCTAACCGTGACTACACCAATAAGGTATTAGAGAGACACTATAACTCTAGAAAAGTGAATAGTCATTGAATGGATTCTGCTATCTTTGCAAGGTGGGTCAATATTTTCAAAAGAAAAAAAGTGATGTGATTCTTCACATAGGTTCTCGTAGAGAGTACAATGATAGATTCTAAGTCTCTTGATACCCAAACAAAGATGCTGCCAAGAAGAGTAAGCAAAGGAGGTGCTTTTTACCAACTAAAATGAAATGAGAATCATTGGTTGAACTTTGTGTCAATTCATGTTATTGTTTCATGTTTCTTATTTGATTACATATGTTTTCTTGTTTCATCTTATTGAGATGGAAAATTGTTCTGAGTTATTGGTTAATGAAAATTATATTTCTCTCATCGACGTAACTCCTCTCCTACATTTCCCTTACATGTACGAAGAATCCTCTCCTACTTGCAAACTCTTCTCTCTCTAATCTACCATTGCAATTAAAACAAGGTTGTTCCTACATATTTCCCAATATTTTACACCTTCAAGGTTGCAATTAGTGTATATTTCTCAGTTTTCCATAAATGGAGGAATCCAACTTTGAATTTGATGAAGTTGTAGAGGTACCTAAAAAAGTGAAGCGTTGCGATAGACCAAATTGAGAGCTCATGTTGTGTTACGGTGGGAAGGAATATTTTAGTTATAGATTACATGCATTATTTACAGGGTAAATATAGGAGATTACTACATGAGGATTTCAGACACTGGTTACAAAACTAAAGTGGAATAGATTTTTCCTGCTAATTAAGTTAGGGGTTTAGTTGAATAGGGCCTATCCAAGATTTGTGACATAATGATTTGTCCTTTGGGATAGATAATCATTTCAGACAAGTTTGCTTCATGTATATAGAGATCACAATTTGAGTTGGTTCATTAGTGAGATGAATCAGGATAAGGTAGCATGATGACATCAATGGACCATGATGGGTGATCCTGATGAGATCAACATGTCTAAAGATGTAGACAATAGGAAAAGATGATACGATTGAGCCTATATAGCGGAAGAATTTTTTAGGTGTGTAACCATATGAACACAGGACTAGGAACTATAAAACAAACTATGGAAATGGTATGAGAACCATACATGTGAAATTTCCAGTTACATTATTAGTAATAGAAGGAGATTCTAATTTCACATTATATGATTTCATCTAGAATGACATACCCAAACTCACTTTTGTACTTCACTAAAGGGAGATGTCATAATGCTATACACTCCTTGTGCTTTACACCATCATTTCATTGTTTGCTATATTAATAGTTATATCATGGCTTGTCGAGTGTCCATGTGTATGAAGATGATGGGAAAAGGATTCTACCTGTGACATATTATTCACACTAATAATGAAGTAGAGAGTGACGTAAATGCTATCACATAGATCTTAAATTGAGAATATTTTCAAGAGTTGACTTACCAACTTGAGTCAAGAGTCTTGAAGGTGGTGGGAAGAAGATAAGAGTTGTGAAAAGAAAGGCAACAATGGAGTTCCACACAATATGCAAGACTATAGGGAAAGTGTTGGATAATGGTAGTTGATCAGTGGAAGCAAACTTAAATGTCGTTGCATGCAGAGATGGTAATGAATGTCTAGTATTACGGAGCACAATTTTTCTTCTTCATCCAAATCTATATAAGGTAACATGATTTGATGGAAGCAACAATTAGTAAATTGTGCAATCAACAATGTGCAAAGTGGAGATGAATATATGGTGGTTTCAGTGAGAGGGTTATTGATAAGTGACATGTCTTTACTAATGAAACTTTGCATGCCATGTAAGAGATTGTGAATGGCTTCTTGTGTATCAATTTTTACAATAGGACTTGATAACAAACCACTAGTCATGGGGACACACAAAGTCCCTCCTCTGTATAGTATGGGAGAGGTTCCCTGTATTGTTGAAAGCAAACAAAAAAAATTATGTACAAATATTACTAACTTTCAAAGCGTTGGATTCCTGACAACATTTGAAATGTTTCATGAACAACCATATTGATCATCAGGGATATCGAAATAATGTGAAGAATTTCAAGGATGATGTGTGTACAATTAGGTATTCAGAATCATAACAATAATAACCTTTAGGAAATATCAAGATACCATAGTATAATTGTGTGTGTGTGTGTGTGTGTGTGTGTGTGTATAAGTATGTGAGCCAGTGTGAGTGTGTGAAAATAGTAATCATTCACTCTTCAAAACTCTATATAATGTGAACATGGACACATTTCCAGACAATCCATCAGAAACAAGAACACAAATTTGTGCTTTTTTAATAGTAGTTTATTTGTAAAACAACATTGAGCTTCTTTTTTTAATAGTACATATTAAAAAGGTTCATTAAATCGGTACACACCAATCTTCGTACACAAATGAATCATAGTTTAATTATATTCAAATATTTTCAACTATTTTTTTAATACCATATATGAAATATGTGGGTGTAATTATTTAATCCTAAGTATAAGGCCTTCAAAATCTTTGAATATTTCAACACTTGTGTGGAACAACCATTGGGTTTTCACATACATGTCCTCCATTTAAATTCTCCTTGAATGTCACAACAAAAAATAATATTCCAAAGATATGAAATCATACCATTAATATAAAAGGTGCACATTATGTTGAAGGATTCAAATCAAGATCATTATATTTGGAATTAGTTGTTCATATAATAACTTATTTGTTGAATCATGCACCCACCAAATCTATCACGGATATTAGTCTAGAAGAAGTATAGTTAGGGTATATGCATTCTATTTCCCATATTAATGTTGTTGATTGCACATCAGTTGTGCACATTCCAAAGAAGAAGAGAATAATTTTGTCTAAATAATCCTTGCAATATATTTTTATTGGATACATCTAAGATTCAAATTCCTATCAACCCATGGATCATGACACAAATAAGTTATACATTAGTAAATAATTGTTTCATGAGAAGGACAATTCAACTCCACCTTTTACAACGTAACATATTCCAAACATTTATCTTATGACCCCTCATGATGATGAAGATAGTGTTGATGATGTTGGTAGTGATAATGAGAAATATGGTGTGATGATGGTCAGTTAGATCCTTCCGATCTAGTATTTGTGAATACTTCACAATGGGTACCATAATGTTATAAAAGCACCCTATGAGATGTAAATTTGGATGGAGTCCCATAAAATTCAATTCAATCACCAAGAAATTATATTATGCTGGTTGATGAGGTGAACATAACCCTCTTGAGATTATTTTTTTAGAATTTTTAGCCTTCAACAATTCAAAAATCCCTAGATTTTGAACCATATAAATACGTCATAGTTGTAGAGCATAAATATCTCATGAAGAATGACACATGGGAACATTTTAGTCGTCTAATAGGGAAGCCACTAATAATTTATAAGTGGGTCCTTAAAACTAATAAACGGTAGATGGTAGTATTTACAAGCACAAGGAAATACTTATAGAAAAGTTATATGCTCAGAAGGAAAGGATCAACTATGAGTAGAATTTTTCTCCCGCATCCAAGATAAAGACTATAAAATTTGTCTTTAAAATGGATACATAGTTTGGTTGGAAGGTTCATCAGATGGATGTAAAATTTTATTACCTCAAAAGACTTTTAGAAGGGGACGTCTATAAAACCCAAATAGATGGATTCATAACACTTGGTCAAGAATAAAATGTGTATACTCGTCAAATATAAGTAGGCTCTGATATCCTGGTATACTAAGGTAAATGAACATATTATGTAACATGGATTCTATTGGAGTCCATATGATTCAAACATATACCTTAAATAGAAGGAGAGGTTTAATTATCATTGTGTATGTTGATGATTTATTCATTACTTCTAAGTTAATGAAGATTATTAATACAAAAAATAACGGTCTTAAGTGATCATTGGGTTTTGAAAGGACCCTCATCCTTTTACAAAAAGCCCTTAAGGCAAGATAAAGCAGTTAAGCATAAAGTGAAAAAGCCCAAAGGCAGTCCAAAAGACAAAAAACAACAAGATAAACAAAATTACATAGAGTGAATTTCTTAAGAGCTTCAACAACATCCTTAGTTGCAACAGAAGTGTTTATGTCCTCCAGATTTTCAGCCAGCTTGAGGATCTCCATACAGTCTTTGTTGATGCTTTCCCAGGTTTTATCAATGTAATCCTTCTAGTATTTGATGACTAAGAAAGCCCTCTTCAGTTTCCCAAAGATGTTTACAACAATGTCATTATCATCTAGTTCAGGGGGTCTTCATCCAGATGCTGCTCCTAGCTGTAGCCATTTAGCATCCTCCTCGTGCAGTGATTGGGGAACCCTCAACATCAAGAGTGGAGAGTTTGGGTACACAAGAAGAGAGACCCAAAAGAACCTCAAGAATTTCTTGCTCGGCAGAGATCTCCATAGGCTCCTCCTGAAAAGAATGGAAAAGCACATCAATGGAAGCAGTAGGGATGCTCTGGAGGAGCAAGAGGGGAACAAGGGGAGACAACAAAGGGGCAACATTAGGGGGAGGAGAAGGGGAGGCAGAGACAACAACATATGGCCAGTGATAAGCACATCAAAGTCAAGAGTCGGAGGGGATATGGGTGCGGCGGCACGAAGCAGGTGTGAGCGAGGCAGGGGAGGAGGAAGAGGGGAGAGAAGGCAAGGGAAGGGGAGACAAAGAAGCAACACGCTGCATTGTTTACCAACTTTGGGAAGAAAAAAAAAATCTCCCCTGAGAAGCCACAGTTTTGAAGAGAAGATAAAGAAGGTCGTGATGAAGAAGGGGGCCTTCTTCCTCCCTAGAAAAATTCAGAGAAAGCTCAAGAGATTGGAAAAGAAAGGAAGCCAAATTTACCTTCTTATCGTGATGCAGGTGTGAGAGCAGGAAGAATTGGGGGCCATAGACCAGTTTATGTCGGCCTTCCAAAGTGAAGTAGCGCATGAGAAGTTCTGCAACCCTGTCCTAAGGTCGAGGAAGGGAAGCACGTTCATACCCCGACTGATATTTCCTTAATTTTTCCCCATGGCAAAGGAAGTCAACCATTTCCACTCTGAGGGAGCGTTTGAAGTAAATATTACCTTCAGATGGAAGACCAGTAGCCGCTGCGATAGCATTCGGTGAAATTATGAAGTTGGTCTTTCCAACCTTGACTTTCCCTTTCTGCTAAGAAGCAAAAACACTTCTAGAGACTCTGATCAAATGCCCTAAAATCCTTTCCATGAAGGATGTGATTCCTGCCTCCTGCAATATGTTCCAGACCTCATGGTCATTCCTAGCATCATCATAGGATGCATGCTCAATTCTCCTAATAGGCCCACCCATGATGCAGAGAAAGTGACAGACATAGTAAAAATGGCGAGGTGGACACTGAATTAAATAGGAAATTTGAATGCCATCGTCAATCACCAACACGTGCCAGCCAAATTTCTAATTGAGTACTTCCATGTAAATAAAAATCCACCAATTGATCATCATTGAATAAATCTTTTTTCCACACGAGCGCAAACACTCAAAGTCATAATTACCATTAATATCCCTTAAAATTTATTATTGCTTCCACCGCCACATAAGGGGGGGGCTATCCATAACCCAAGCTGTGACTGTTGAAGCCTTATTGAGAAGATGGAGCTGAGAGTCAGTCCTAAGAGGAAGATAAACTTTCAGAAAAAAATCATTAGATATAATGGTAAGGAGGTTACTTAGAAAGTTTCCAATCTAAGTTTCATGCCCCTTAGAAAGGACACCCATGTTAGCCAAAGAGTCAAAAACTTTGTTGCCTTCTCTATATATGTGTTGAAATTTGATCTCTTAAAAATTGGATTGAAGGACTCTGATATCATTAATGATATTATGAATAGTCCATTGAATAGGATCCTTTGAATTAAGAATTCTGATGAGATTTAGAGAATCACTCTCCACAATAAGTTTCCCTGGTCCAATATGAAGAGCCAACTCCAAGTCCTTTGAGAATAGCCAGAGCTTCAACTATGTGATTTGCCCATGCCAAAATTAGCTGAAGTTACAGCTAATGGATGATAAGAATGATCTCTCAAGATATCTCCTCCCCCTGAAGCACCTGGGTTTCCTTTAACCGCTCCATCAGTATTGAGTTTCAACCATCCTCAGGTGGTGAGGGGGGGACCATGAAGTATTAGCCCTCACATATGCAAATGTGGGAGAAACAATAGGTATGGAAAGTTGATTGGGCTAGTCATCTGTCCCACTGAAGTTAATTTTCTTCTTGTGCTTCCTCTAGATGTAGCAATTTAAGTTCTCTTGAAGACTAGAATCTATCCCAAGGAATACATGTTCTAGGTCTCAAGACTACTCCTTGAAAATTTGTCTATTTCTTTCTTTCCAGATTCCCCAAAGGCCAAAGGGGAGAAGAACATTCCAAATAAGGGAGATGATAGGATGTTTGAACGGTGAGCTCCATTGAGAAAAGGTATTAGCCAGAGAGGAGAGGGAAAACCCATTAACCCCAAAATGATCCAAAAGGAGGCCCCAAAGGGAGTGGGAAAAGGGACAATGAAGTAGAAGGTGGGAAGAATTTTCCAAAGCTGACATGCAAAGGATGCAGCGGCTGGGAAGAGAGAAACCCCTTCTTTTAAGGTTTTCTCCAGAGAGAATAACATCTTAAAAGGAGAGCCAAGAGAAGAAGCCAATTTTAGGAGTGACAGTAAGGAGACCAACTTGTCTCAGCGGTGGGCCACAAGAAGGTGAGTTTTGAAAGATATGCAGCTTTAACTGAAAAATCACTAGAAGGAGAAAGTGGCCAAATGAGAACATCTTGGGGCTGGGAGAAAGGAATGTACTGAGAGGAGAGAGCAGTCCTGAGACTATTGATACGCTGCAACGGGATACTGCTACAACCATCCCATGAAGGGATATGCCAACAAGGTTTGTTATGATTATTGTTGATATAACCGCTGACCTTACTGCCACAAATAGAGGAGAGATGTCTTTTGATCAGATCCCAAAAGGAGTCGAGAGCAAGAGGCTTGTCTCCAAACCACCAGTCATTCTAGAAATCAATGAGCATACCATTCCCTAAGCGTTATTTGGTTCCAACTTTTAGAAGCAGTTGTGAGCTGACTATGGAGTTCCAAATTGCAGAGCCCCATGGAGCATTAGCATAAAGAAAATCTCCTGAATGGTAGAGATATTTAGATGTAAGAAGTTAGACCCAAGATGTCTGGTCCTTAGACACAATAGCCCAACCCAGCTTGGCCAACATGGCTTCATTCATATCTGTCACTCTTCGAAGCCCCAAACCTCCAATTCATCGGTTTACAAGCAATATTCTAGGAAACTAAATGAACCCTTCTCCGTTCTTCAAAACCAGACCAAAGAAAGTGTTTTTGTATTTGTTCAATGCGAGAAGCCACCGAGGAGGGCATTTTAAGCAAGGACATAAAATAGATAGGAAGGCTTTGAAGAGTAGTCTTCACGAGTTGCAGCTTACCAGCTTGGCTGAGGAGGGAGCCCTTCCAACCCGCAAGCTTCTTTTGAAACCGTTCAATAACCGACAAGCAAAGATTTTTAAGTTGTCTGCCTTTGAATAGAGGGAGACCTAAGTAGGTGGAAGGGAGTTCAACAATGCTACAACCAAAGATGGCCGCATTATCTTTCTCTGTCTTCTAGGGTGGAGTGTTAAGGAAAGCAACATAACTTTTAGTGAAATTGATAAGTTGTTGTGAGGCACAGTGGTAACAATCAAGAATTTTCTTCAAAACTCTAGCTTCCACAACTGAAGCAGCACCCAAGAGTAGAGTATCATCAACAAATTGGCTGTGAGTGGCTGAAGGAACTCTAGTTGTGATCTTGAGACCTGAAATGGCATCAGATTGCTTAGCATCTTCAAGGGCTCTACTCAAGGTATCCGCCATAAGAAGGTAAAGAAAAGGAGAAAGGGAGTATCCTTGCCTAATGCCTCAGTTATTAGAAAAATATCCCGTAGGAATACCATTCACCAGGAATGAGAATTGTGGGGAAGAGATACAACTATAGATCCAATTGCACCATTTGTCACAAAACCCAAATTTTCTAAGAACTCTGAGCAGGAAAGGCCAGATAACACGATCAAAAGCTTTTTGCATGTCTAATTTGAGAAACATCCCTGTCGATTTAGAATGTTGAACCAAATGGATGGCTTCATGAATAACGATCACTCCTCCTTGAATCAACCGACCTCCAATGAACCCATTCTGTTGTTCAGAGATAAACATGTTCATAAAGGGTTTCAATCTTGAAGCCAACATTTTAGTGATTATTTTATAAGAGGTATTGTCAAGGCTAACAGGCCGAAATTTGGAAACGGATTTGGAGCATGTTATCCATATTCTACCCCCGGGTAAAATATTGGATCAAAATGACCCCACACTAAAAGAACCTGAGAGATCATGTTCGATTCCTGTAAACAGAGTGTAGGGGGACTCTATAATGGAAGTGGTGGGGCCTGCGAAGATCAAACAACCCATGTGTAAGAGAAATTTAGAAAATGGCTCTGTCAAGTAAATCCTAGCCTTAAATCCATTCTACGGGTTATAGGCGGGCTCAAAAATAGAATAATAGGGTCATAAAAGGGGAGCAATGTCACAAAGAAGCCAGGAAAAAGAAAGGGAAGAAACGACAAAGATCTGAAGTCTTTGGGCTAAAAACAGTTCAGAATGAGTCCAAAAATTGGCTAAGTATGGAGGATGTTAGCGAAAGAGCCACGTGTCAAAATGCATGCTTCTCCAAAGATGAATCCAAGAAAGGAATCTCAAACAAGCATCAACCTCCATGCATGTCCAAAACCCCAAAATTTGTGGGGCCATTGAAAAGTTCTTCGGCTAGACAGGAAGGTGTCAGGTGTTGGCTCGGCGCAAATCCAAATGGGAGCCCAAGGTGGAGACTCAAACTCGTGCCAGCCCTCCATGTAGAAAATGGTCAACAGAGGTCAAAAGGTGGATAGGGTGGGCCTCAAAAAGGGCTAAGTATAGAAGTACTGGCGGGGACTGCCACGTGTCCAAGTGACGCATCTCCAAGGGTAGATCCAAAAGTGGAGGCTCAAACAAGCGCCAATTCACCACATAGCCCAAGGTTTGAAAAGGTAAGGGAAAGGTCGTTGAAAAGTCCAAAGACCCGTGGAGGCTTCCAAGTGTCAACCTGACACTCCTTCAAAGGAAAATCTTGATCAGGAGTTTCAAGCGAGTGCAGAGCCTCCACGTGTCCAGTCTCTTTAAAGGGGACAGAGTCGGGTTGAATAGTCAATGCATAGTGGCAGGCTGGCGGAGAGTGCCAAGTGTCCAAATGGCACTAACTCAAGGGTTGAATAGAGAGAGGGTTCTCAAACAAGCGCCAGACCACCGCGTGTCCTAGGTCAAGAAATATGACCCCACCGAGCAAAGGACTTAGCCGAGAAATAAAGAAATTGAGTAGGCTGGCGGAGGAAGCCACGTGTCAGCCCCGTGCCATTCCAAGAAGAAAAATACAGAGGCTGCCCTCAGACATGCACCAGCCAACCACGTGTCCCATATTAAAAAGGGGCCCACTTTTTCAAACTAGTTTTCCCACCCTTTTGTACGGACCCGATACAAACTTTGAAGGGGCATATCTTTCGACTCAAGGCTCGAAATATTACAAATCTGACACCGTTGGAAAGATCTCGGCCTCGTCCATGCCATGAAGATCTGAAACTTTAAGTTTGGGGAGGTTAGGTAAAGAAAAATGGAGAAAACTTCTTTAGGGCCATTAATGCGGGATCTATCTGCCTCAACAACCAGATCAGATTCAATCTACTCCGTCGTTTCCTCCTCCTTCAAGGCACCGAACCAGTGGTTGATGCAGTCAAGGTAGATTTGGGGGCAGATTTTGTAGGAGGCATTAATAGCAGTGGTTGAGCTTCGACCTACTTTTCCCACTTCTCTCTCTTTCTTCTCTCTGATTGAATCTATAAATGTAGGGTCGGGACTCATTGTAAAGGGTTGGACATTCTTCTATTTTACAGGCTCCCCTTTTCTTCTGGAAAAGGAACTCATGGAGTTTTAGACCTCCCCTCAATTGTAATACGTTTTCTTTGCCTTTCTGGCCACTTGTAATGCATTGTATCAATCTGCAAAGCAATAAAATAAAACACATTTGTGATCGATTTTAGATCCTTTCTTGTCTCATTTTCTTTCATCTGGTCTTTCATTATAGATCTGGTTATCTGTGCTTGGTTATTATATATATTTTTGTTGGTTTGTGTCTATCAGCAAAACTAATGTTCATCATTCCTTTGGTGCATCACCTTATAGCTTAGTTTGATTTCCTGCATTCCTTTTATCCCTGTCTCCTTGGTAAAACTTAGATTAGGTTTAGGAATAGGCCCTCTGCAAGTTTTCACGCATGCACCTAAACAGAGGAATAGGAACCAACCTTTAATCTGGAGAGTTTTTCCCATCTGTAAAGTCCCACACTTTGGGAGAAACTCAATGTTATGTGAATCACACCAAATGAATCTGCCTTAGAAAAGTAGATCTGACGACTCATTTGGGGGTGCTATGATTTTGCACTAACAGTTTTGGCACGCCCCGATGGGGACCAAGAAGTCTCCATTTTATTACAGTAAGATTGATGTGCACTTGTTATGATTATAGCTTTTAAGAATCTTTTAATAACTACACATCTGGCGACTCCAAAAGGAACAAAATCCACTGGTTTCAGCAATCCAAGTTTCCCAAGTTCATGAGAAGGATACAAACAAGGTCAAGAACAAGAGAAGAAGGACAATTTGTACACATACACTTGTCTCCAGACAGAAGGAGAAGAGGAAGAAGAGCCCAGAGGTCTCTATCTCCACCAAACAGAGCCTTATCAACACCTCCTCCTAGTAGGCCATTCTTTCAATCAAGAAGGGTGCTCAGGCTGATCAGGATGGCACACCAACAACCAAATCCTTATGTCAATTTCACTGGCAGCAGCCCACTCGCTCTGAATGCACAAAATCCAGTCCCAATGGCAGCATTAAAGAGCATCCCATATTTCACTGGGAGAAAACCAGACTTCTCCCGGTGACCCCATGTTCAAGACATTGCAAATGTCTGTACAATCCATGAGATCACTGAGATGGACATTACAGTCAAGTTGCTAGCCTCTTCACTCAAGGGTAAAGCTTCACAATGGTTCAGGAGCCTAGAAGTAGGCTCTATTCAATCTTGGGACCATCTGTGCATAGCTCTTCACAACCAGTTTGGAGAAAAGGGAGATAACCTATCCTTGTTGGAGCAACTGACAACAATCAAGAGAGCTCTGAATGAGCAACTGATGGATTTCAACCTCAGATTTCAATGGACCTGGGACAGGATTCCAACAGCAGTAAAGCCCACTAATGAAGGTGCCTTCTTATACTTTCTTAGAGCTTTAAATTTTGATATTTCTTTGATGATTCAGTCAATGGGGGGCACAACCTTACCTGCAGCCTATAGCCTTTCCATAGGAGCTGAGAATCATTTAATTCAGGCTAGAAAACTTGCTCCTAGGCCATCCATGCCTCTATACCCTGAGTTAGGAAACCCAAGTACCAGCCAAACACCCACATTAGCTCCTATACCTACCCCTAGGAGTCAAAGTTCAGCTGAAGCCTCCACCTCATCATCTAACACCTCAAAGGAGCTTCAAGAAGTTATGAAACAACTTCAAAACCTGGGGAATGAGTTAGTAACCATCAAAAGATAAACAGGCTCAGAGTTCTAGGCCATATCAACCTCAGGCTCAGTATCAGGCTAGACCCCCATATCAGCAAAATAGACCACCAGCCTAGGCTGTAAATCAGAGTCAACACCAAGGGA
Source organism: Taxus chinensis (assembly GCA_019776745.2). NCBI lineage: Eukaryota > Viridiplantae > Streptophyta > Pinopsida > Cupressales > Taxaceae > Taxus > Taxus chinensis. The sequence continues at coordinate 141,489,910 of CM034157.1, forward strand.
AACCTCAAGCTGCTAGACCTTTTAGGTCATATGATCCAAACACAGCTTCAACATCAAGAGCATTGGTTCCAGCACAGAATAACATGGCACAAGAATATGATTGGTGTTTCCCATGCAATCAGCCACATAATCAATCAATGTGCTTCAATGGTGTACTAAATCAGGCTTTGATGGTGTAAACCATTGGTGTGTCACAAGAACCTAGCCAAGAAGAAAATCAGCAGCAAGGAGCTCAGCAAGAGGGACCTCCAAGTGAAACTATGCTTGTCAATTGGTAAGCTGAAGACTTATGTGGAATGAATCAGACTCCTTCTCAAAGTATAGCTGCCAATACACGGTCCAAGAAGAGAAATATTGGAGAAGGACATTCACCAAACTCAGGTGATCCTCAATCCTCCATTGCTCCATAAGGTATTGGCATTCAAAATACAACTCCCAATATGCAGAGCCAATCCAAGCCACCTTCCAAATCTACTCAGGCACTGGTTGTAACAACCCATGTACAAGAGAAAAATGTGTCAGGGAAGGGGCAACAGAAGGATAGTTCATTTAATATCATTGAGAAAATGAAGAGGACAAGTGTGAACATTTCACTATGGGAGTCACTAGCCATTCCAGGGCAGAGGGATCTATTGCAGACTACCATGCAAAATTGGTCAAGCTCAAATCAACCCCCTAGCCAACAAGAGAAAGTGCTTACCAATGCGGCTCAACCTGAGAGAAACCATGGAGAACAATGAGGTAAGAATCTGAAGCCTCCTCCATTTTATGTTTCATTAATCATTGGAGAAAAATTGGTGCATAATTGCATGATTGATTTGGGGGCAAGTAGTTCTGTAATGCCCAAACAAATAGCTGATCAACTGGGTCTCCAGTATGAAGTCATCTCTAGAGGAGTAGTACAATTGGATGGGACAACAGTGACAACTGTTGGAGTCATCAAGGATCTGAGCCTCACTCTGCATGCCTACCCTAATGTGACTGTATTGTAGAATGTATCAGTCATAGACTTGCCACCACATTTTGCATTGTGTTTGTCCAGGGACTTCACTGCCAAAATTGGAGGCTATTTTTCTACTGACTGGTCACATATGCTCTTTAGAACAAGGTATGGAGCAAAGGCCACAATCAGATCTGAGCCCATAGTGGATTATCACATTGAGTCTTATGTGCCTAGCCCAATCAATGCAAATTGTTCAGATTTTGATCAGGAGGACCTCCTAAACACTTCTGAAGTAGATACCAAGGTGGGGTGTATCCCAGACCTGACTCTCGATGAATGGGTGGTCAAAAGACATGCTTTTGATCCCTATAAGGAGATGGAAGAATCTGAGCTAGGATTCTACTGCCTGCATGAGGAGAATCATCCTCTTCCTGACATCATTAAGCCAGAACACAAAGATGACAATGAAGTATGGAAATTGTTCTTTGATGGCTCGAGGAGTAGACAAGGAGCCGAAGGAGGAGCTATGATTGTGTCCCCCCAAGGTATAAAATATTATTCAGCTTTCCATTTCAATTTTCCTTGCTCAAATAACACTGCAGAATATGAGGCTTTGGTTCATGGATTGCATTGGGCTAGAAGATGAGGAATCAAGAACCTGCAGGTGTTTGGTGATAGTGAACTGGTTGCCAATCAAGTCAAAGGACAAATGTGCTGTCAAGAATGACCTGCTCAAAAGCTACAAGAATAGGGTATGGGATCTCATTGAGGATTTTGAAGCCTTCAACATTATGTCCATACCCAGGAAGGAGAACAAAGCTGTTGATAGGCTTGCAGCAGTTGGAGCAACATTTGATGTGGTTGACAGCATCAAGAGGGACAAAGGACAACCACATATCCATGTGATTGTGAGGCCAGTAGTGCTAGATAATAACACATGCTGGCAGGTGTTCGAGAATGATCAGCAGATCATCAATTTTTTGCAAGAGGAAGCTGAATTCTCAGCTAGAAATCAAAGCAGATTAAAGTAGCAATATGGAGATCAAGTAGTGTAGCTCCATATAAAAAATCTTCCCAAAGGCTTAGTGACATTGGAGTCTATCTTCAATCCTAATGATCAGTTTCGAAAAGAGAAGGCTAACATACAGATCAAAGGAGAAGATTCAGAGTCAATTCTAGTTGGAGAAGGAAAAACACTTCAAATTGGCAAAGTGGCCACCGAGCAAGAAAGGTATGAATTCATGTAACTTTTCCAAGAGTTTCCAGATGTATTTTCTTGGAGCTATGAAGACCTAAGAGGGTTCAATCCAAAGCTAGCACAACACACAATGAACTAGATCCAACTGCTAAGCCCATCAGGAAAAAGTAGAGACCAGTCAATCCACACATTGAACCTCTGATGAAGAAAGAGCTAAACAAGCTGATAGAGGCAAGTATCATATTTCCAATCAAACACTCAAGCTGGGTTGCAAACTTGGTCCTAGTCAGGAAGAAGAATGGAGAGATTAGGTTGTGTGTTGACTTTTGTGACTTGAACAGAGCATCCCTCAAAGACCACTACCCACTCCCCTCAATGGAGAAAATCTTGCAGGTGGTGTCTAGATCAAAGAGATTCTCTCTCCTAGATGGCTACTCAGGGTACAACCAGATCATGGTGAAAGAAGATGATCAGTTCAAAATGGATTTCACCACCAAATGGGGCACCTATGCCTACAGAAAAATGCCATTTGGATTGTCTAATGCTGGAGCCACTTTCCAAAGGGCAATGGATATGGCATTCAAAGGGCTGATCAACAAAATAGTACTGATCTACTTGGATGACATTACTGTGTTCTCCAGAAATGCAGTAGACCACCTTTTTCACCTAAGACAGGTGTTTCAAAGGTGTAGGAGATTTGGGGTATCATTGAACCCTAAAAAATGCATATTCTTGGCCCATGAGGGCAGGCTTCTAGGCCATATTGTGTCAAAGGAAGGTTTGGAAATTGACCCAGAGAGAGTTGAAGCAATAAGAGCATTGCCATTGCCAAGCCATAAGAAGGCTCTTCAAAGCTTCTTAGGAAAAATCAATTTTTTCTGTAGGTTTGTACCAAACTTTACGGCCCTTGTCAAGCCAATCAAGTTAATGTTAAAGAAGATTTTGGCATTTAGGTGGATATCTATAGGAAAATCAAGTTTTGAGTCTATCAAAGAAGCCATATCACAAGCCCCAACTCTCGTGAATCTAGTTTTTCTAAGGACTTCATACTATATGCCTTTGGTGGCAGTGACACAATTTCTGCAATCCTAGTACAACAGAACAAAGAGGATACAGAGTAGCCAATTGCTTTCTTAGCCAAGGTCTGGAAGATTATGAAGTGATATACTCCATCGAAAAAGCATGTCCTTACAGTGATCAAAGAGGTTTAAAGAAGTTTAAACATCTGGTTTCAAACAATAAAATCCAACTGTTAGTCTCCCATGCAGGAGTTAAAGACTTCCTTCTCAGCAAGGATCTGAATGAAAAATGTGTAGGATGGATCACTCATGTCATGGAATATGACATTGAGATCAAGGTTACTAAGCTGGTCCATGGGAAGGGATTGTGTGAACAATTGGCCTCGAGTCAACAAGGTGAAGCAAGTGGTGAAAAGGAAGTTGTTTTTGTCCTGCATAATAGTAAAGAGGGAGAAAATGATGATGTGCCCACTCCTTGTTGGACTTAGAACATGGTGCACTTCCTTCAAATAGGCCCGTGTCCTCCAGAAATGGGTAAAAGAAAAGGAGAAACCAGACTACAGGTCATCCAAGTATGTGCCATTTGGAGTGGCATCTTGATTCAAAAGGGTATCAATGGCTTTCCTGTTAAGTCTGCATTGGGATCAGATTGAAGAGCTGTTATAAGATTCCATGATGAAGCAATTTTCTGACTCTCAGATAACACATCAGAACTTATGGGTTGATATTGACACCTAGAGGCCTACTTATGAAAATTAGAACTAAGTCAGTGGTCGAAAGAAATGTAAGAACAGGCTCATGGAGAGACCAGAACTCAGGCAAGACATTCCAGTTTGATACCCAATTTGGATCATATGCAAATGTGTAGATTCTCATTGGAACTCCATGCAATTCCAATGAGCCATACTTAAACACAAGGCAACTGGTCTATTTCATCAAGCTTGTGCACATTGAGCAGATAGGCCCCTATAAGTCGCCAAATTGTTATCATGTATGATATTTTTACCCCCCGACCAAAATATTGGATCAACCACAACCCTGCACAGAAAGAACCCAAGAAACCACATTCAAACCTTGCAAACAGAGTTGCAGGGGGGCTCTACAATGGAGTGGTAGAGCCTACGAAAGATTAAATGACCCTACATAAGAAGAAAGTAGAAGAAACAGCCTTCTGTCGAGCGAATTCATGCCTCAAATTCTATCCATAACTGGGATCAAAAATAGAATCAGCGGGATCGGTAAGGAAGGAACCAAAGAAGTCCACATTGTAAATAGCAGATTGTAGGACTCTATAATGGAATTGGTGGGGCCTTAGAAAGGGAAGAACGTGTGGAGACAGCTCACAGTGGGCTCAAAGAAACAGTTTAGAAGCAGTGTCAAAAGCTAAGAAGGAGGCATGGTGAAGATGAAGCCAACGTGGCTCAAAGTAGCTTCAAATTGGCTCCAAGAAAGGAAGTTTGGTAAACGCCAAAGCTCAAAAAAGAGCCCCAAAATTTGCACAGCCACTAAGTATTTACTAGACAGGAAGGTGCCAGGTGTCGGCTCAGACGCAAATCCATGGAAGTCAAAAGGGAGCCACTAGCCCTCCACGTAGGCAAAGTCAATAGAGGTCAAAACGATAGATAGGGTGGGCCTCAAAAAAGGCTAAGTATAGAAGTACTGACGGGGACTACCATGCATCTAAGTGACACATCTCCAAGGGTAGATCCAAAAGCAGAAGCTCAGCAAGCCAGTTCACCACGTAGTATAAGGTCCAAAAAGGTAAAGAGGAGGTCGTTGAAAATTCTAAAGACCTGTGGAGGCTTCCACAGTGTCAACCCGACGCTCCTTCAAAGGTAAAATCCTCAGCGAGTTTCTAAGTAAGCGAGGAGCCTCCACGCGTCCATTCTAAAAAAGGGACAGGAGTCAGGTTGAATAGTCAAATGCATGGTAGACCAAGCCGAAGAGAGTGCCAAGTGTCAAATGGTGCTAACTCAAGAGTCAGAATAAAGAGAGGGTTTCCAGATAAGTGTCAAGCTGTCGAGTGTCCCTGGTCAAGATATATGACCCCGCCGAGCAAAGGACTTAGCCAAGAAACATAAGAAATTGAGCAGGTCATGGAGGAAACTAGGTGTCAGCCATGTGCTCCTTCAAGAACAAAATACAGAGGCTACCCTCAGAGTACATGTGTTAGCCCTCCACGTGTCCCATTTCAAAAAAGGGGGCCCTGTTTTTCAAACTGGTTTTCCCACTATTTTATACAGACCCAATTCAAAGTTCAAATGGGCATATCTTTCGACTCATGGCTCAAAAATCCAACAAATCTGGCATCATTGGAAAGATCTCAGCCTCATCTACACCATGGAGATCTAAAAATTTAATTTTGGAGATTTTAGGTGAGAGAAAAATGGAGAAACGTCTTCAGGGTCGTTAATGCAGGATCTATTTTACCTCAACAAGCAGATCGGATTCGATCTAATCTATCGTTTCTTCCTCCTTCGAGGCACCGAACAAGAAATTGATACAGTCAAGGACAGATTTGGGGGGTAGATTTCACACGGAGGCATTGATGATAGTGGTTGAACTTTGACCTGGTTTTTCCTACTTCTCTCTCTTTCTTCCCTCTGTGTTGAATCTATAAAAGCATGGTCGGGACTCATGGTACAGGGTTGGACATTCTTCTATTTTGCAGGCTCCCCTTTTCTTCTGGTAAAGGAAATTGTGGAGTTTCAGACCTTCCATTTAAATTTCAATATGTTTCCTACCTTCTCGCTTCTTGTAATGCATTGTATCAATCTGTAGAGCAATAAACATGTTTGTGATGATTTTAGATCCTTTCTTGTCTCTTTTGCTCTCATCTGGTCTTTCATTGCAAATCTGGTTATATGTGCTTGATTATTGTATGCATTTTGTTGGTTTGTGTCTATCAGCAAAAAAAATGTTCATCATTCCTTCGGTGCATCACCTGGTTAGCTTAGTTTTAATTTCTTGCATTCCTTTCATCCCTTGTCTCCTTGGCAATACTTAGATTAGGTTTAAGGAACCAATCCTTTGCAAGTTTTCATGTATGCACCTAGACAAAGGAATAGGAACCAGCCTTAATCTGGAGAGTTTTTCCCATTTGCAAAGTCCCACACTTTTGGGGAAGACTCAATGTTATGTGGATCACACAAAATGAATCTAAGTTTGAAGCACCAAGATATGACGAGGTCATTTGGGGGGTGTTGTGATTTTTCACTAACAGTTTTGGCACACCCTGTGGGATCAAGAAGACTCCATCTCTATTACAGTAAGATTGATGTGCACTTACTGTGATTCTAGCTTTAAGAAGCTTTTAGAAACCGCACATTTGGTGACTCCTAAAGAGACAAAATCCACTAGTTTCAGTAGTCCAAGTTTCCCAAGTTCATGAGAAGGATACAAATAAGGTCAAGAACAAGAGAAGAGGGACAGTTTGTACACCTGCACTTGTCTCTAGACAAAAGGAGAAGAGGAAGAAGATCCCATAGGTCTATATCTCCACCAAATAGAGCCTTATCAACACCTCCTCCCAATAGGCCATTCTTTCAATCAAGAAGGGTTCTCAGACCGATTAGGATGGCACACCAACAACCAAATCCTTAAGTAAATTTCATTGGTAGCAACCCACTTGCTCTAAATGCACAGAACCCAGTCCCGGTAGCAGAATTAAAGAGCATCCCATATTTCACTGGAGAAAACCAGCCCTGTCCCGGTGACCATGTTCAAGACATTGCAAATGTCTGTACAATCCATGAGATCACGGAGATTGCAAATTGTCATCTCTAGAGGAGTAGTACAATTGGATGGGACAACAATGACCACTGTTGGAGTCATCAAGGACCTGAGTCTCACTCTACATGCCTACCCTAATGTGATTGTATTGCAGAATGTGTCAATCATAGACTTACCACCACATTTTGCGTTGTGTTTGTCCAGGGACTTCACTACCAAAATTGGAGGCTACTTGTCTACTGACTAGTCACATATGCTCTTTAGAACAAGGTATGGAGTGAAGGGAACAATCACATCCGAGCCCATAGCATATTATCACATTGAGTCATATGTACCTAGCCCAATCAATGCAAATGTTTCGGCTTTTGATTAGGAGGACCTCCTAAACACTTTTGAAGCAAATACCAAGGTAGGGTGTATCCCGGACCTGACTCTTGACGAATGGGTGGTCAAAAGACATGCTTTTGATCCCTATAAGGAGATGGAAGAATCTGAACTAGGAGTCTACTTCCTGCATGAGGAGAATCATCCTCTTCCTGACATCATTAAGCCAAAGCACAAAGATGACAATGAAGTATGGTAATTGTTCTTTTATGGTTCAAGGAGAAAACAAGGAGCCAGAGGAGGGGCTATGATTGTGTCCCCCTAAGGTATGAAGTATTACTCAGCTTTCTGATTCCAATTTACTTGCTCAAATAACACTGCAGAATATCAGGCTTTGGTTCATGGATTGCATTGGGCTAGAAGACGAGGAATCAAGAACCTACAGGTGTTTGGTGACAGTGAATTGGTTGCCAATCAAGTCAAAGGGAAAAATTATGTCAAGAATGACCTGCTAATTGCTACAAGAATAGGGTATGGGATCTCATTGAGGATTTTAAAGCCTTCAACATTATGTCCATACCCAAAAAGGAGAATGAAGCTGATGATAGGCTTGTAGCAATTGGAGAAACATTTGATGTAGTTGACAACATAAAAAGGGACAAACAACAACCACATATCCATGTGGTTGTGAGACCAGCAGTATTAGATAACAACACATGTTGGTAGGTGTTCAAGAATGATCAACAGATCATCAATTTTTTGCAAGAGGAAGCTGAATTCTTAGCTAGAAATCAAAACAGACTAGAGCAACAATATGGAAAGGTATGAATTCATACAACTTTGCCAAGAGTTTCTAGATGTATTTTCTTGGAGCTATGAAGACCTAAGAGGGTTCAATCCAAAGTTAGCACAACACACAATCAAACTAGATCCAGCTGCTAAGCCCATCAGGTAAAAGCAGAGACCAATCAATCCACATATTGAGCCTCTGATGAAGAAAGAGCTGAACAAGATGATAGAGGCAAGTATCATATTTCCAATCAAACACTCAAGCTGGGTCACAAACTTGGTCCCAGTCAGGAAGAAGAATGGAGAGATTAGGTTGTGTGTTGACTTTCGTGACTTGAACAGAGCATCCCTCAAAGACCACTACCCACTCCCCTCAATGGAGCAAATCTTGCAGGTGGTGTCTGGATCAGAGAGATTCTCTCTCCTAGATGGCTACTCAGGGTACAACTAGATCATGGTGAAAGAAGATGATCAGTTCAAAACAAATTTCACCACCAAATGGGGCACCTATGCCTACAGAAAAATGCCATTTGGATTGTCTAATGCTGGAGCCACTTTCCAAAGGGCAATGGATATGGCATTCAAAGGGCTGATCAACAAAATAGTACTGATCTACCTGGATGACATTACTGTGTTCTCCAGAAATGCAGCAGACCACCTTTTTCACCTAAGGCAGGTGTTTCAAAGGTGTAGGAGATTTGGGGTATCATTGAACCCTAAAAAATGCATATTCTTGGCCCATGAGGGCAGGCTTCTAGGCCACATTGTGTCAAAGGAAGGTTTGGCAATTGACCCAGAGAGAGTTGAAGCAATAAGAGCATTGCCATTGCCAAGCCATAAGAAGGCTCTTCAAAGCTTCTTAGGAAAAATCAATTTTTTCCGCAGGTTTGTACCAAACTTTGCTGCCCTTGTCAAGCCAATAACGTTGATGTTGAAGAAGAGTTTGGCATTTAGGTGGACAGCTGAAGGAAAAGCAAGTTTTGAGGCCATCAAAGAAGCTATATCACAAGCCCCAACTCTCGTGAATCCAGATTTTTCTAAGGATTTCATATTATATGCCTTTGGTGGCAGTGACACAATTTCTGCAATCCTAGTACAACAGAACAAAGAGGATACAGAGCAACCAATTGCTTTCTTCAGCCAGGGTCTGGAAGATTATGAAGTGAGATACTCCTTCATTGAAAAGCAAGTCCTGGCAGTGATCAGAGGTTTAAAGAAGTTTAAACATTTGGTTTCAAACAATAAAATCCAACTGTTAGTCTCCCATGCAGGAGTTAAAGACTTCCTTCTCAGCAAGGATCTGAATGAAAAACATGCAGGATGGATCACTCATGTCATGGAGTATGACATTGAGATCAAGGTCACTAAGCTGGTCCATGGGAAGGGATTGTGTGAACAGCTGGCCTCGAGTCAACAAGAAGAAGCAAGTGATGAAAAAGAAGTTGTTTTTGTCCTGCAGGATAGTCAAGAGGAAGAAAATGAGGATGTGCCCACTCCTTGTTGGACTCAGAACATGGTGCACTTCCTTCAAATAGGCATGTGTCCTCCAGAAATGAGTAAAACAAAAAGGAGACACTTCAGACTACAGGCCATCCCATATGTGCTTATTGATGACATCTTGTTCAAAAGGGACATCAATGGCATTCTGTTAAGGTGCATTGGGACAAATCAAGTTGAGAGAGTGTTACAAGAGTTCCATGATGAAGCAGCTGGAGGCCATTTTGCTCCATGAGTGACAACACTCAAGATCATGAAGGTGGGTTATTATTGGCCCAGGGTGTTTAGTGACTGCTATGCATGGATCAAAAAGTGCAAGAACTGTGCGTTCTTCAGAGGAAAAGAAAAGCTAGCAGCACTTCCATTGCACCCAATTTCGGTTCACCATCCATTCATGTAATGGGGATTGGATTTCATTGGGGTCATCAATCTAAATTCAAGCCAAGGCCACAAATGGATTCTGATGGCAACATACTATTTCACCAAGTGGACCGAGGCAGTGGCACTCAAAGAAGCTAATGAGTCTAGCATACTAGATTTCTATGAAGGGATAGTGACCAGATTTGGAGTGCCAGCCACCATTATATCAGACAATGCATTGGCATTCATAGGTTCCAAAATCACAGGATGGGTTGTGAGGAATGGGATTTACTTGAGCACTTCATCAAATTATTACCCTCAGGGTAATGGCCAAGCAGAGTCTACAAACAAGAACCTGCTGAAGATTATCAGAAGAACTCTAGATGAAAATCAGAGAACCTGGCACACGAAACTCAAATCAGCCTTATGGGTTGATAGGACAACACCCAAGAGGTCTACAGGCAGCTCTCCATTCAAACTCGTCTATGGGAAAGAGGTAGTGTTTCCTATATCACTTGAGTTGCCAGCATTGGAACTCATGAAGCAACTGGAGATGTCTGAGTTTGAACCAATGGAGGCCAAGTATGCAGAGTTGATGGAGTTGGAAGAAACCAAAGAGCATGCACTTCAAGCAATAGAGAAGGATCAGGCCTCAATCAAGAGATGCTTTGACAAGAAGGCAAAAAATAAGAACCTTCCAGGAAGGAAACCTGGTTTTGAAATGGGATGCAGATCAGGCAAAACCAGGAAGGCATTCCAAGTTTGATGCCATTTGGAGTGGCCCTTACATGGTCACAAAATGTAAAAGTAGCAATGCTTTCCAATTGTCTACATTGGATGGTGAAGAGTTGTAGATTCTAGTGAATGGAATCTATCTTAAACACTGCTACTAGAAGGAAAGTTCTCACCTTGTACATATTAGTTTAGTTTCTCATTCCTCTAAGTGCTTGTGCACATTGTCTTGTTGTAGTTTAGGTTGCTTTTCTCCTAAGTGCTTTGCACACTCTGCATGTTCTACTTGGAGCATGTATGATTTCAAATTTTGTATATAGTTGTGGTGTTGTTTTGTTGCTCTTGCACAACCCATTCAGAGACAGATGAAGCCCCAGGTCAAAGCAATTTTCTACTCTCAGAAACCATCGTTTCGAGATTTCTTATGAAAATTGAGAGTGTAAATAGTCAGGCTCGTGAATCAGAGGCAGGATCAGTATCAAACCATCATTCTCGACTCCATGCCCAACGGATACGACAAGGTAATTGGTCTTTTCATCTAGCAGGCAGATACCCTTGTGAGTCACCAAATTGTTATCCATATTTTTCCCACAGGAAAAATATTGGATCAGAACGACCCTGCACTGAAAGAACCTGAGAAATCACGTTCATATCCTATAAATAGATTGCAAAGGGACTCTATAATGGAAGTGGCGGGGCCTGCGAAGATCAAACAACCCTGTGTGGGAGAAATCCAAAAGACAGCTCTGTTGAGGGGATCCGGGCCTTAAATCCATTTAATGGGTTACAGGTGGGCTCAGAAATAGAATAACAGGGTCAGAGGTCAGGGAGCAACATGTCATCAAAGAAGCCAGGAGAAAGAAAAAGAAGAAACAGTGAAGATCCGAAGTCTTCGGGCTCAAAATAGTTCAGAACGAGTCCAAAAATCAGCTAAGTATGGAGGAGGCAACGGAGAGAGCCACGTGTCAGAATGACACTTCTCCAAAGTTGAATCCAAGAAAGGAAGTTCAAATGAGTGCCAGGCTTCCACGCGTCCAGAGCCCCAAAAGTTGCATGGTCATTGAAAAGTCTTTGACTAGGCAGGAAGGTGCCAGGTGTCGGCTCGACGCAAATCCAAGATGGGAGCCCAAGGCAAAGACTCAAACTCGCGCCAGCCCTCCACGTAGAAAATGGTCAATAGAGGTCAAAAGGAAGATAAAGTGGGCCTCAAGAAGGGCTAATTATAGAAGTACTAGTGGGGACTGCCACGTGTCCAAATGGTGCATCTCCAAGGGTAGATCCAAAAGCAGAGGCTCAAACAAGCGCCAGTTCACCACGTAGCCTAAGGTCCTGAAAAGGTAAAAGAGGTCGTTGAAAAGTCCAAAGACCCACGGAGGCTTCCAAGTGTCAACTCAACGCTCCTTCAAAGGAAAATCTTGATCGGGCTTTCAAGCAAGCGCTGAGTCTCCACACATCTAGTCTCTTAAAAGGGGACATAGTCAAGTTGAATAGTCAATGCATAGTGGTAGGATGGCAGAGAGTGCCAAGTGTGAAAATGATGCTAACTCAAGGGTCGAATAGAGAGAGGGTTCTCAAACAAGCGCCAGACCGCCGCGTGTCCCTGGTCAAGAAATATGACCCCGCTGAGCAAAGGACTTAGCCGAGAAACAAAGAAATTGAGCAGGCCAGTGGAGGAAGCCAGTGTCAGCCCCGTGCCATTCCAAGAGAAAAATACAGAGGCCACCCTCAGACATGCGCTAGCCCTCCACGTGTCCCATATTAAAGAGGGGGCCCATTTTTCAAACTGGTTTTCCCGCTCTTTTGTACGGACCCGATACAAACTTTGAAGGGGCATATCTTTCGACTCAGGGCTCAAAATATTACAAATCTGACACCGTTGGAAAGATCTCGGCCTCGCCCACGCCATGGAGATCTAAAACTTTAAGTTTGGGGAGGTTAGGTAAAGGAAAATGGAGAAAACATCTTCAGGGCCATTAATGCAGGATCTATCTGCCTCAACAACCAGATCAGATTCGATCTGCTCCACTGTTTCCTCCTTCTTCAAGGCGCTGAACCAGAGATTGATACAGTCAAGATAGATTTGGGGGTAGATTTTGTAGGAGGCATTAATAGCAGTGGTTGAGCTTTGACCTACTTTTCCACTTCTCTCTCTTTCTTCTCTCTGATTGAATCTATAAATACAGGGTCGAGACTCATTGTAAAGGGTTGGACATTCTTCTATTTTGCAGGCTCCCCTTTTCCCCTTGGCAAAGTGAATTCGTGGAGTTTCAGACCTCCCATATAGATTGTAATATGTTTTGCCTTGTTGGCCACTATTGTAATGCATTGTATCAAGCCGTGCAGAGCAATAATACATGTTCTGATGGGTGATTTTAGATCCTTTCTTGTCTAATTTTGCTGTCATCTGGTCTTTCATTACAATCTGGTTATCTGCATGTTTGATTATGTGTGTTGTATTTTGTTGGTTTGTGTCTATCAGCAAAACTAATGTTCATCATTCCTTTGGTGCATCACCTGGTAGCTTAGTTTTATTTTTTGCATTCCTTTTATCTCTGTCTCCTTGGTAAAAATTAGATTAGGATTTAGGAATAGATCCTCTGCAAGTTTTCATGCATGCACCTAAACAGAGGAATAAGCACCAACCTTAATCTAGAGAGTTTTTCCCACCTACGAAGTCCCACACTTTGGGGGAAAACTCAATGTTATGCGAATCACACCAAATGAATCTGCCTTAGAAAAGTAGATCTAACGACTCATTTGGGGGTGTTGTGATTTTGCACTAACAGATCATTACCTCCAATAAGATTTCCTTTTCAACAAGAGTGTTATGGTAGTCACTTAATAAATAAGATTCTTGTTGATGGAGAGAAAAATTTCTACCATGTTTCTCAATATTAATATCAAATTCTAACAATCCTCGGGGAGAGTTGATGCTTTCTTATCACGAATATCCCCAAAGGTTTTAGACTTTCCAAGTTTTGAGAGTTATTTTTTGACATAGCTAATTTTCTTAGACAAATCTTGTACATAGCAGAACCATGTACTTCCACCTTCCACTAATTCCTCCGTAAGTTTATCAAGGTTGTGATTCTAGAGCCAGGCTGAGTTAAAACCTGAATGGAGGATTCTTAGATTTTTGGGACGTTGACTGCACTTAAGAAGTAAAGGATTGATGATCTAGATAGTAGCTTTGGGAAGAGTACTTAGATAAAAATGTAGAGAAGTGTAAAATCCAATCCATATAGCCAAGCATTCTATCCAATCTACATTGTATGTAATTAAGACCAAGTTTTTTATTTGACCAAGTAAAAGAAGCTCCAATGTAGATCGAAATCAAAAAATCTCGCCTTGTCTGATAAAGCTAGCTAAGCCATTCCATGTTGTTTATGAACTAGCTGGAGAACAACCCTATCTTTCTAGAAGGGTATAGAGTGGTATTAAAGTCTCCCACTACTAGCCAAGGTGGATGTTTACAGATGTTTTTGAATTCCATAAGGTCTTTCCAAATGATTTCCCTTTGAGATTTAATATTTGGCGCATATAAATTTATTGCAATCCAACCCATATCAGCTACCAATATATTGAAAAACCATGCCCATGAATTGGGGATTTTTGATGATGCATTCACCATAAAGGACCTTCAAGTTCCATAAGAGTACAAAGGCCTCTCAGAAGTTACCAATAGAATATTGAGCTGCAGAATCGAAGGTGGGCAGAAGGTCCACATCATGATGAGAGGATGAAATCCTTTTTTATTTTAGTTTCTTGAAGCATGATGATGTCCAAGGAATATTTTAATCTAATATCCTTGAGGACTCTTCTTTTCTAGGGTAGGATTAATTCCCATGATATTCCAGGAGATAATCTTCTATTTGTTTAGATTTGGGTTTTCCCCCTCCTTCCATAAGTGAGGGTACCCTGAGTCTCTTGTGCAATATTTTGAGTTGATCTCTTAGATGAAGCTTTAACATTGTTAGGGGGTTCTCCCTTTCTGCTTGTTGACTCCAATATCAATATTTTTCTTATAGTTACTTTGAGTAATCCTCCGCTAACTACATTCCTCCGATAACCAACGGATGAAGGAAAGGGAAGGGAGGATTTATCCTCCAAACACAGAATAGGGGGAAGGAGAAGGAGGAAAAGAGGAGATATCCTTCAACAGAATGGGAAGGAAGGGAAAAATGGCAAGGTCAACCTCAAGAGGAGAGACTGAAGAAGGAGGAGTACGTAGAAGATGGGTCGGATAGGTTGCTGCTCAGTAGATGGCCTGCACGAAGTGGGAATTTAAAAAGCCCTCATAATAGGGGATTTCACCATCTTTCCAAAAGGCCAACAAAGGTATTAGATGTACCAACTTTTGGAATGAATTTAGGAATAAATTTTCCTTTCTTCTTTGGGGAAATAACAAGGTTATTTATTTTTAGGAGTTGGCTTTGAAGGGACAAGTCGGGGCCTCTATGGCCAACGCTCTTGTAGATAGAGTAAGCTTGAGGAATATACTCATACTTCAATAGGTTGAGTCCATACGTACCAAATACCACATGGGAGATCAATGGATTTGGATAAAGGGATACTGACATCAGATATTCACATAAAAATGTACATGGATGAGTCTAGATTTAGCCTTAGTAGCCTAATCAATGGCAATGAAAGTACCTAAGGAGAGAGCAATACCTTTTATTACCAGTAGGATCCCAAGAATTCAAGCGAGGAGACCGGGAAGGTGAACCCAAACCAGACACTTAAGTCATTGTTTTAGTATGAGGATTAAATCTTGGAGTCCATTTTCGAGATGTAGAAGCCACACCTTCCAAAAAACCACATGGCCCACCCAAGAAGAGCTTGAGCGAAATCCTCCTTGAGGTTAAAGGTGAACAAAATAAAAGCCATTAGGCATAGCAGTGCAACCTCCAAGGGGGCCACAAGGGGACCAATTCATGCACGCCCATTTCTTGATGTCCTCCAAAGGGGGTCTGGTGCACATAATATTTCCAATCAGGGACAAATCTCTCGAAGCCAGAGTAGCTGTAGTGACTTGGGAGGGAATTTGTAGGGACAATGTCCCATCTAGAATCTTAGGTTGTAGCTTAGCAGAATGGGCCACCTTAGGAGATCCAACGATCACCTCTTTCCATGTCCAAGAAGGGTAACGTGGCAGCGTGCTCCCTGAAGCGTTAGGTGGGGGGTCAGATGTCATACTAGAAAGGTCTGACATGATCGTAGGTGAGGCAAACTGGAAAATTCAAATTTTTTTGAGCTGGAATGTTGGATGACAATTATCTTTCACAGTTCATATAAGAACCAAATTTATTTCACTGGAAGGAATAAATGTGATTATTGATATATGTTTGTGGTACTATGGAACATGGCATAAATTCTAATCGTAATTATCAAATATTCTTGAATTCCTACATGGATGTGGACCATGTAGGATCTATTATGGTAGGAAATAAACATTCGGATTTGTTTTATTTTTTAGATTAGGTCTGATTTCATAGGGAATCTATAAACACAATATCATTTCTTGGTCTTCTAAAGAAGAAGAATATTGTTCATGTATAGGATATTTTATGAAGACATATGGTTACTCATATAATAGCCAGACTAGGAGTGTCTCATAAACAACTAATGATCCTATAGTACAAAAATTGCAGCGTTCTAAAAATTGGTCATAATCTCTATTCCATGAGTACACAAAACACATTAAGGTTTGGTAATATTTCATACATGAGAATGTTCAACTACACAATATTAAATTCCAATTATTTTCTCACTCAAGATTAATGTGTCGATATTTTCACCAAATCACTTGCATATGTGAAGTTTGAGGTATTTCAAATTTTTCTATCTTGTAATCTTCAAACTATGATGTAAAAAGGTGAGGACATTATGAAATGAGGGTTATAATTACACCATATTAATATTAATTTCATGGTGAGATAACTACATGAAGGTTGGGTTATATTTTGGTTGTAATATGTGAATTATATTCCACATTCCTCCACCTACTAACAAATTTTTATGGTTCTTTTGTGATAAAGTGGGTCCCCTTGCATTGTTATTATTACTAAAGAAGAAATGAGGAAAAATTTCATTAGAGTAACGAATACTCATAGAGGCCATTTTAGTAATAACTAAAAATCAAATAAATAAAAATACCACAAAATACATTATTTAATTAAAATTATTCATGAAATCCACCAATTTAACATAAAATAAACGATTGGTTGTAATTAGGCTAATCCAACATTGGTAATTAACGTAAATTGAGGGTGACCTATTAGGCACTATACTCACCAAAATCTTTTCCAGTGGGGAAAGAAGCTAGAGGGTGAGGAGCCCGAAATTGTGAATTATATTCACCATTCCTCCACCCTAATAACAAATTCTTACATGGTTCATGTTCACGAGTAGTTCCCCTTGCATTATTATTATTACAAAAAATACATGAGGAAAATTTTCATTAGCGTAGTGACTAGGCATGAATGTCATTTGCATAATGATTAAAAATCACACAAGTAAAAATCCCACAAAATACATTATTTGATATATAGAGCTAAGTTGATAATAGGTAAGTATATTGTAATTAGTTTTGTTAAAAATTATAAAATTGCTCATAAAATATAAGTTAGTGATACTAGATAGTTCAGATATCCTAACTATAGAGTTAATATTAACCATGTATATTTGTATAAATTTGTAAATTTATCAAATGAATGGTGTAGCTTGGGAATTATTATAGTAGATTAGAATGATTTCATGTTAGTTCTTTGAATCTGAATATGTATTTTAATTTATGTGTTGTTTTGCATGGATATTATAGAGGGTCGTGTATATGGTACACTAATTTTGAATCACCATAGTAGTGTTCAAATGATTTTTCCCAACATATATTGATAGTACAAATAGATATTCCTTTCATTTACGGTGTCAACACATGTGATACTTTATGTTAGTACCTCACTCTTTTCTCTACTATGGTGTTAGGGATACATAGGTTATCTAATGGTTGAAGTGGACATGGACCATGGACCACCATGGTTGGGTACACATGTCCATACTCCTTTGTCTGAGAATAAATTTCATGGAAGATCAAGAACATTTTTCCAAGTTATCACAACATCCCAAGAATTCATTTAATGCTACATCTCATCTAAAATGATTTGATCCCAAAAAAATTGAAAGTATTTTTTTAAATTTATGTATGTAATAGAACACAATATGATATCAGAGTACATATTTTTCGTATTCATGTTTATAGATACATTTCTTATATTTAATTTTACATCATTTTAATTTTTTCAATATTTAGTTTGATAAATGAATGTAAAGTAAAATGTTGTGTGTATCCATTTGTGTGTGTGAGCATGTATATAAATAGGCTATCTAATTTGCGCTCTACTAAACTTCATTTTTATATGGTTGTGGGTAAATTTTAAGCATTTTATCCACCACTATCATTAAAGATGACATATACAATAAACCGCAAATACCACTCGCTTCTTGCTATATTTTCAACACACCCATCCTTTAGGGAAATGTTCCTCAATTGTGTTATTTCATTTTGGGATTTAACTAATTGGTTTTTGCATTAGAAAATTCATTTGGTTTTTCCATAAGAACATTGATTGGTTGTGATAAAGTATTTTCAGTTTTAGAGTTTTTAAAATTTTAATGTTAAATGTTGTATTTTAGACACTTTGACATTTTTATAACTTGAATACCAAATTTATGAAAGCGTTAAAATTTAACTAAGAAAATTATTTGCTATATTAATTAGAATGAGAATTTGATAACTATTTTATAATGGAAGATATTCATTATATTTAAGATTAATTCATTATTAAAACACTAACAATTTTATTCATTCTAATTATATACAAAAAATGATAATTTAAATGGTCTTTACTATAGTGACATCCATAATGTTTTATATGTTTATGCATATTTTTAAAAATCAAACACAATTTTTTTATTTGGAGATCTCATCATTCTTTTTTTCATCTTTGGGTTATTAAACATGTCATATAGAACTTAATTAGAGTCATGAGTAACATTTTGATTATATGGCGACTACCACAATGGAACCGTATGATCCACTCATTAATGATGGACATTTTCTTGATAATTTAATGTTGATATTTATATTTACAGTAATTGAATCATTATACAATTGTGTAAAGACAAAATAAGATAATATTAAAGAAAATGATAGTAAACATTCATATCATAAATCATGTCTAGATTATAATGGCAATTTGCAATATCATAGATGAGTTAACTAAGGAAAGTAAAAGTAGGGTTAGAGAGGACTACACCAATGTCATAATGAGATGTGATGTTCATTATAAAAATATGTAGGAAGGGTGTGTATATTGTCATCAAGCTTTATAGAAAATTTGGAAGTTTGGTTCTGTGTGTAGGACGAAGTTTCCTATTGTAGAAAAATTCTTCCAAGTAATTGTGTCCTATATGAATGGATTTTTCCTCTATGATTCTGATCTAGATATCACTTATGATATTACATTTCTCTGTGTTTGTAACTCTACTTTTTACTGTTTACTTTTATTGATTGTAGTTGTGAAATTGATTAGGACTTCGTTTCTTCGAGACTAAAAAAGGTCAGGAATTTTTTGTTGAGTGACACCCACCATGCCTACGTAGCAAAAATATGAAGAGGCATAACACCCCCACATTTTCCCACCTGATGTATGTGTGCAATATGTATATCACATTGCAAATTTGGTAATGAAGACCATAAT
Source organism: Taxus chinensis (assembly GCA_019776745.2). Taxonomy (NCBI): domain Eukaryota; kingdom Viridiplantae; phylum Streptophyta; class Pinopsida; order Cupressales; family Taxaceae; genus Taxus; species Taxus chinensis. Next base: position 141,509,266 of record CM034157.1, read on the forward strand.
TAGGACCTGCAACACTCAACAATAATCACTGGCATGAAAGATGTATCTTTGTAATCGTCCTAGGGAATTTATGTGTGATGCATGCAAACAAATATTTGGTTAAATTTCTTTGAGATATTGATATATAAGTTGGGTGATTTATTTTGATCTCTTAGGTATCTGAAATATATGAGAGGTTAGGCTCTTACAATGGGTTAAGCGAATGTACTTTTATAGGAGATTATTGCAACAATATTTTCACTCAAATGACACATGATAGACTAGGCTAACTTTTACATTTGAAAATTTAACCGTTGGATATATAGAGGATAAAGTCATTGGATCAAGAAAAATTCAGCTAGGAAAATTTTCCTATCATAGTTGACTTTGTCCAAGTGTAGTGTACAATGAAAATTTTTAGTTGGAGATGGTGGATAGATGTTTGAAGATGTGTTGTATATTATGAGAATGGTATTTTAGTTTGTCAATGATAGATAACAAATGTGAACCAACAACGGGTAGTGTTAGTTGAGTAAGGGATGTGTATGAATTAGCCAATTCAGTGCACAATGTTATGGGATTAGATAAATGAAAATAATTAATTACCTAATTTTTAAGTCCATATTTTAGGTATCTACATTTCACCCCATTTCATCTAGTAACTAGAAATTTCTTGATTAAAAATATAATTAAATACAAACCTATCGTGAGGAAAAAGCATGTGCAAGATTGAAAGGTGTACGCTCCTTTCTCCTTCATATATATAGTATTATATGTGAACCATTTTTCCATATTAAAATTCTATATTAAATCTAATCAATATATTAATACAAAATAAATAAATAACATAAATTTGAAAGTACAAGCATGAAACATGTATACTTTTTGTCATCCCTATGTGTTGAATGCGAGGGAAGAGTAAACTGAAAACTGAAAATGCATAAAATTTATATACCTATTTTTCCCTAATGTTGTATGTGAAGGAAGAGTAAATCAAACATAACTAATAAATACCAATTGGGAATATTATGTAAAGCCATGTAAAAGTGTAGTAACACCATGATCAATTATATAAACCAAAATTAGTTTATCAATTAAAATATTAAAATCTGTATATGTCATGAGATAAAATTAGTTATTAACACACTTATTTTATAACATTATTCAGATAAAGTAACATGATATCCCGAAAATTGTATGATCAAAGGAGTAAACATGTCATGATAATGTTCATGATGGACTGAGAAAATCAAACACAATAAATATGTAGAAGTTGTAAAATAATAGTAGTGTAAGCTCAATAACGTGTATGCATCATCAAAAGAATGAAACATGTCATGAAAGTGTTCTAGCAAGATAGTATAGAAGTCAAGCCATGTAAACCATCCATGACAATTGGGCCTGTATATTGAATCCATGTAACCATTTATAACAATTAGGCCTGATGAGTTAATTCAAGTGTAAATATTCTAATGTAATAGTCGTGTATATGTTATGATGTAAAAACTGTGTACAAGTCATCATATGAATTATTCTATTTGAAATATATATGAATTTGTTAGAAAACTCCATAATATGCCCCCTTTTGAGATAAGGGGTGTTGAAAAGGATAAAATACCTCAAAATAGAAAGTGTTGGTCATGTAAAATTCTAGTAACAACATAATCAATGATATAAAGTGAAATTAGTGTATCAAATACAATTTTAAAATGTTTATGCCATAACATAAAATAAATTAGTAGCACAAGTATTGTGTAACATTCATGAAATAAAGAAATGTGGTGTCCATAAATGTGTATGATCAAAGTACTAAACATGTCATAATAGTGTTCGTGATAAATTTAGAAAATCAAGCACAAAAATGTAGAAGTTGTAAAATAATAGCAATATAAGCTCACTAACATGTATGCATCATCATAGGAATGAAACATGTCATGAAATTTTTATAACAAGATAGTATAGAAGTGATAGAATGAGTAGCATGATAACAAAACACAACTCAATTCCTGATGGATCCATAATTCCCTAAGACACAACATAATGTAACATTACATGAAATAGCAATCATAAAGAGACGTAATTCAATAGATGTGATAGACTTGAATAGTGTCAATTATTAGATCATGTGTGTGAGAACAAGCGTGAAGTGATTATTGATACAAAGAAAGTATGTAATAAAAATTTGATAAACATTATATAATAATAAATTAAATAAACATCCAATGTGTGTGGAGAAATGTGTAACAATAAATTCTATAATCATGTAATATAGAAATCAATTCATGGATCAATGTTTAATAAGAAATTCCATAATCAATCAATATGCATAGGGAAATGTATGACAAGCAACAATATAATTCATAATGTGTATTCATCCAAAGTGATATAGGTAATTTATAATAACTGGTGATATATTAGTCAAGATGCTAAAAGGAAATGTGCAAGAGGAGATTTCAAGAAACAATAATCATAGGGTGAATTAACCATAGGTCAAGGAGACATAAATGTAATCATGAAATTGTGTTTATAATTTGTTTTTTAATCAATGTGTACAATATGTAGTGTGTAGAATATGTAAAATATGTGTGTCTAATGACAATAACACAAGAAAGTAATAATTCATATTATGTGTGATCTTGTAAAATATACATAGCAAGAAATGTATCCTAGGATGTTTATTTAATAATAATAATATAGTAGGTGATCTAAATAAAAAGTAGGGGTAGTGTGCACCTATGTAAATAAGCATAAATCAAAAAAGAAATGGAAATAATGCATAAACATAGAGAATACAAGTGTACAAAGAAAACTTGGTATATAACATAAGAGCAAGAGAAAAACACAACAAATAACATATAATTTCACATAGCAGTTAAAGCAAAAAATATCACAACTCAAATTAGTTTCTAAAGTAAGCAAGTCCAATATATCACATAGTGATCACACAGGTGCATGGGGAACTTAATATAAAATTATTTCATACCACATTCATTGTAATACAACACGCAAATTCTTAAAGTTTTTCAAGTCAATCAATGTTACACAACATTCAAAGCATGCAAAACATAAGCATATGAATCAATCAAAGAATCAATTTCCTAAATCAATCGAGAAATACAACATGCAAGTGTATAGAGTAGTCAATTCAAACAATGTTGTAAAACAAGTAATTATGTACACTATCATGTAGTGTGAGCAATCAATTGTGTAATCAAGTAGTTTCATATGTGAAACCAATCATGTAAGCAAGTATTATCATATGAATAATTTATTGTGTAAACAAGTAGTGACATGTGAGTAGTAACTAATGTAAGAAAGTAGTATAGTGTGTAAGCAAGCAAGGATAGAAAAAACAAGATCCCAGTGCCAATAGTAGTGAACTAATAAAACTAGTAAAGCAAAAAAGCATGGATTGTAGCCAATTTGGTACATAAAAATAAACAATGTGATCATTAGATAAATCATGGTAAATCATGTTTCATAAGTAATAAATAATTATGGCATATATAATATACTAGTGTGTAGACATATGGTTGTGATAATTTCATGTTTAGATTCCCTTAGTGTATGTATACCCCAAATGTGGAAGGTATCCCCTGAGATAGAAGGATATAAGAAGCATAAGGCGCTAAAGATATTATCAAAATAAGTTAATGATATTAGATGTCCCCTGGCATGGATATGCCCTCGATGTGGTAGCCTATATAATTTCCATGGGGTTTAACTACTTAGTGTGTTCTATTAAGTGTGATTTCTCGAGCATTGTAGAGTGTGAATTCCTATTGATGAAACGACTCAAAACTAGGCAAGGACTGTGCATGTCACATGTAGGTCTTGATTTTTTGTTTTCAATATTGTATTATTTTTGTGTTTTTAGAATAAGATGCATAAAATATAAATGTGAAACTAATGTCCCTAGAGAAGTGTCTATAAATAGTGCAAAAGGAAAGGCGAGGTCCTAGGTATGTATTGTTTCCTCAATAATCAAATTTAACCCGTGAGAAATCTGTTGCACCGTTGAGTAGATATGGGGTCCTGGGGAAAATTTTATCAATAACCACATCAGACCGACAAGAAACGTGTTACGTCATTGGGTAATGCACTAGTTAATAACTAGGAAAGTTGACATAAATTTTATAATGTGAGTGTGTGTGAAGTGAATCTTTGTACAATCATTTTTGGTCATCATATATGACACCATGATCAGGTCACAATGAGTCATAGTGGTTGTAATATCACACTGTGAATGAGAATGCATCAATGTCCTCTAAGATTCATACCCGCATGGCCAACTGATGCAGGAGCATCATTCCTTAGGCTAGTTTAGCATGACACGGCACAATTTTGGTTTGTTAGGTGTTCTAAGGATCTTTATATGTCATAGGTTTCATTTCATGTTGTCTTGTGGTGCTCAAAGAGATCAAAAGTTCAAATTTAGATTTTCCCTCCATTTTAGCAATTTGAATTTTTGAAACAAGTTTGAGCCAAATTTTGTCTTGTTTTTGGGGTGAAGGTAATCTAGAAAGATTTCAATAGGTTCATTAGGGGTTATGATTCATAAATATTATTACTGAAGTCTCTTCATGTTGTTTGTTTGGTCACATGACTCTTAAAGTTAAATTTAAAGCTTTTTTCATCTGAGTTGTAACCTCCAAAATGACTCTTGACCTTCCTCATGAGCATAATAGGTAGCTACGAAAAGGAATCGAGAAAGAGGGAGGTATATAAGTTTGAGTGTAACTATTTTTAAGGAATTCATTCAAATGAAAGAATATTTGTGGAGCTCCAAGAACGTGAAAAAGGAAGGAGATACCCTATTTTGCTATAGAAAGATGTTCAATTTTCAGTCTGTGTCTGGTATTTGTTGATCATTTTCATTTGGTATATGCAACCTATGGATATGTTAAGTGGTAAGTTACATTTTGAGAATCTTTCATAATATTTATTACAAAAGGATATTACTCTCTGTGTGAGTTAGGATTTAATAGCTTCATGTATCTGTAGCAAACTGTTATAAGAACTAAGTTGGCTTGAATCTATCACTAGAAAATAAGTATAGATAAAAAAGGTTGAAGCTTATGACAAATAATGAAGTTAATTTTGTGCATAGTCCTCTATATGCCTTAAAATGAATTCTATATGGGGATAATAAAAAATTCTTTTGCATGAAGTATCATAACAGTCAAGGTAACCCTATTTTATGAGGCAAAGTAGGAGACTATTGAGAAATTTATGACATTGGTGGGAGTAAAGGAGCTTACTGTCAATATTAGTAGCTTAAGAAGGTGTGAGAAGTCATAGTGAAGGTGGCTGGAAGCCCTGAAGACATGTGTAAATCAAATGGTGAGAAAAAGCCTATCCTCGGGCTCTATGTTAAACCCTTCCTAGGGTTATATTGGATATTGGCATTTTGATGGTTTTAAATTCAATTACAAGGCCCAAAAATTTCTAGAAACAACCTTGATAGAGTCCCAAGAAATATTTAAGAAGAATTTTTCCTTGATGAGTCCCCCATTGCTAAGAAACTCTACCAGTCCAGGTACAATCTTATACATGCTTAATTGAGACCTAATTAGAACTAGGTCAATGCATATTGAAGGAAACTTTGTAAACCAAGCTACCCCAAAACTTTACACACAGAAAAAATCCAAATGGGTAATTGAAAAGATAATTTTTTTGTGGATTGAGTCTTGGAATCAAAAGGTTACACCAATTTTTGACCATTTGACAGGGCTGGTAGATAAGAATTAGTCTAGAGGAGAGAGATATAGGAGAAAAGACACATTGGGAATTGAGCCAAACTATTTACTCCACATCTGGAGAAGGGAAAAGGGTGATCAAAATAGTTTAGATTTTTCTTTGGGTTCTTGTGGATTTATCTATCCACCAACCCACCTTAAGCTTTGCTCTTATGAGACAAGAAAGGTAATTTTATAAAATGAGGAAAAACTTGATTATTTCTTGCAATTCCAATCAACTTGATGATTATGTTGGCATGGTTAGAAGATAATGAACATGTTTCAAGAATTGAACAAGTCACTTTGAGCATTTAGAGAAAAAATTTCATGTTTGAAGGCTTTCCTAGTGTTGAGAAAAGTGTCATTTTTACAAGCTAAGACCTGAATTGAAATTGTCTGATTAAACTAACTTGATTAAGTGAGTGATTGTATTATATGTAAGAAGACTGTATCAACAATTTTGGAGATATATTTATAAAGGAAGGTACCTTATAAATTTTTACACTGATAAAAACATGAAATGGGCATCTCAAAAAGTTTTTAGATTGTTAAATGACTCAAAAGTCATGCAAGGAAAAGGGTGCAGACAGGGCTACAAGGAAAAGGGTGCAGACAAGGTTTAGTAGAAGCCTAAGAAGATGAAAAAGGAATCAAAGTGAGGAAGTGACTTAACAAAAGAGTTGAAGAATAAAATTGGAACCACACCTCAAGGAGCAAAAAAGATACTAGAAAATGTATATATCTTGTTCTGGGTTTTTCTAGATAGCCCCAAACATGAAATCACCATTGGAAATCACTTGAGAAGCTCAATAAGGGAAGTTTTGGCAAAGTAGGGTAATTTGTTGATTCTTTGTTGCATTGTTCCAATTTGATGGATAATCGAGTATTGAATGAGGTGTACTAACAACGTTAGTGATGAATTCAAGCTCAAATTGGGGTTTTAGGCTAAGATTGGGATAACAAGGGAGTGTTTAAAGCTTGAGAAAAGTGAGTGATATCGCTTAAAAAGCATTATTTTTGGAAGTTGAGATCATACTGATATTGTGAATTGATTGAAAGTGGATATGATTTGCATCATTTAGACCTTAAAATTTTGGTAGGAGTTAAACATAGAGTTGGTGGTGTAGTTAGGCCTTAAAATATCTACCCAAAGTCCAACAAGTAAATAAACCTCTCTCCGACAGAGCACCTTATTTTTTAGAATTAGAGAAGAAGTATTTAATTATAATTTTGTATAGATTCTTTCCTATAAGTGAAAGGGGGTATTCAAGAAGTTTGTAGAGTGATGAGGGTAATCGACAAGTGTTAAGTTAGGTTGAAGGAGCTTTCACGGTAAGAAATTTGCATTTGTAAGGATGACTGTCATAACTGTGAGCACGTGAATAGTAAATCTTAGTGCAAATCTTGTTTGAATACCTATTATTTTCTTACAAAGATTATGAGAAGGTGCAGAGAGGTAAGGATATTAAGAATCATGGTATTGGTTGACATATAGGGTTTGAGACTCAGCTACAGTCTTGAAAAGGGTAAAACTCAAGTTTGAAAGGTTAATAAGAGTTCTCATGAATGTGTGAATCCAAATAGGTTCCTATGAAAACTAAGAAATGATTGAGAACAAGTTTTAAGAGGATTGTTTAATGTTAATAAAACACATAGATATCAGAGAGAAAGGGAAGATCACATAGTGATCAGACATACGTGGAAAGTACCAGGAAAGTAAAATTTACTTATCAAGTTCGTGACATTGAATCTTGAAGAACTTTAGCAAAAGAGAGAAAATACCAAAAGAAGGAAGTGACTAGGGAACTCAAATGTATTGTGTGAGGGTCTGGACAAGTTATTGACCTATGAAACATGTGTGAAAGTTCATGATAAGTGAGAACAATCATAGGAAATAAGGAAGAGACGATCTAGATGGGTATGAAAGTGCTATTAAGAACCATTGTGGTAAAGAAGTGATGATAGATTAGTTTAGAATGTTATTAAGGAATGATGAGACCTTGAGAATGTGGAAAAGAGCTAGTGGACTTCATCAAATTAGTCACTACATGACAGTCCTAGAATGAGATTTTGAAGAAATATAGTGTAAATGTGAGCCTTTAGAAGGTTTAAGGTGTTTGATAATGATATATGATTTGGATAAGTAAGCAGAGATAATCTTAAGAAGAGTAAGAAGCCTAAGTGAGGCTAAAACATGAAAATTTGAGGAGACGGTGCTGATGCAAGAGAGTAAAAGAATGGTGAAGATAGCTTGAGCAAGTGGTGTTAAGATAGAAAAAGGTGTTCATAAGTATTAAGAGGAGTAGGAACCATAAAACCCTAGTAAATGTGGTCTAAACCCTAGGCAAGACCTAATTGAACAATCCTAAGGAGCAAGTTGCGTTGGGAAGATTCCATAAGGAGTTAGGGCATAAAATTCACCATGAAGCAAGATGAGATAAATGGGCATCTGAAACTATAAACATTTTGTCTTGGATGTTTGTGGTTTGTTCTAGTGACAATGGTTCACGTGTTAGGAGGGCTAGTAGACTATAGTTAATCCAAGAAGCTAAAAAAAGAATATTTTTTTTTATGGGAAAAGAGATATGTTCTTAAACTTTGTAGACACTTGAATGATCCTAATGGGCATTCAAATACGTTACCGGCAAGAACTAACTCCTTGGAATGTGTGTTTTTCATTACTTTGCATGTTTGTAGAGCTAGTAGCCATATTGGAGGTCTAAAGGAAGAAGTCTTGTTGGACTTTGGGTAGATCTTTTAAGACTTGATTACACCACCAACTCTATGTTTAACTCCTACCATAGTTGTAAAGATCATGCTCAGTTCACAATGAACAACTAGAGATTCTCACATCAACAGGAAATACAATTCACATCTTATCACATCTTGGATGGGAAATGTGTTACATCATTGGGTAATGCACTAGTTAATAACTAGGAAAGAAAAGTGTGAAACAATTGATAGAAATTTTATAATGTGAGTGTGTGCAAAGTGAATCTTGGTACAATCATTTTTGGTCATCATATATTGCCCCATGATTAGGTCACAATGAGTCATAGGGGTTGTAATATCACAATGTCAATGAGAATGCATCAATTTCCTCTAAGATCCATACTCGCATGGCCAACAACTGATTATATTGTGTTATGCATGATAAGATAACCCATAATATATCTAAGGAAAATTATGAGTTCCAAACTTCCAACAATAGTCAGGAAGAAAGTTATGTAAATATTCTTTGTAGGTGTCTTATGCTAATAATATTTTTAGTGGTTTTTCTTTAATGGTGGATAGTAACACTTCTCTACCAAACTCATGGGTAGCCAAAAATGGTTTAAACCAATTTGGTTTGAACTTCCCTTGTGTTTCTTCATCTGCATTTGTAGTTTTTTAGTTTTAAGCAACGGGTTCATAAATGTTTGTCTTAATTGTGTTCCTTTTTATCATATGATATTTTAAAATTAATTTGATATATTCAAAAATTTTCAATACCATGAATACATTTTCTCATCCAATGTTTCGACACAATGAAGGCACTTTTGTGATATGTGTTGTCTTTTAGTATGTGTCATAGAAAAATGCATCATAATAGTATCACTAGTTCAATGGGTAAATTTTATTTGGCACCATAAAGTATTGAAAAGGGGTGGCCTTTTTATGTGTCCTAACACTCATTCTGTAAGCCCAGAATGCATATATAATTTTTTTATGTCAATCTTCTTCATGTCTCGCAAATTTATTGTTTAACATGTTTATAATAGTTTTCTTTGTAGCTTTCTTATCCATTTTTTCTATGGATAATAATGGGTGGAAAAGGCGTGCAAATTTTTTTATTTTGCATAAAATTTGTTGATTGAAATATTTTTTTAATGAATATCTATTATCCTTGATGATGGTCAATGGTACATTGAATCATGTAATGATGTGTGTACTTAAGAAAAAATAAATGTCTTCATTCTTGGTAGATTTCATAGGTATGGATTCAACCCATTTTTTGAAATATTCAGTTTTTGTGATGATAAAATTATGCCCTTCTATTGATATGATTGATTTTATCGATTAGGTAAAACCCCTACATCATAAAGGTCCATATTGAAACAATAGGTGTTAGTTATTTTGTTGGTTTATCCATAAGATTATTATGCCTTAGATATTTTTCACATGCATCTACATACTCACGAGACTTTTGATCCATCGTAGGCCAAAAATACCCTATTTTAATTAATTTGAATGACAAAGACATGCCACATTTGTTATCATATACTCGAATTAATGCTAATTTAGCTTCTTTTCACCAAGACATCATAGCAAGGTCCCATCAAATTCTCCCCTAAATAATATCTCAAAGATAACTACATACCATAGGGATTAATAACATGGACATTTTTTTATGATCCACCTCCAAAGGAAAATATTCATTGGATAAAAATTTAAATATATCATTATACCATTTTGGAATGTTTTCCTTGATGTCAATGTTGAATACTTCTAGGAGTTTAATATTGAGAGACAATGTATCTATTTTTTTAATATGCTTAATTGTAAAAATGGCATGGTCATGAGATATGTCAATTGGCACAACAAAAGATCACTATCCACGGCATTTGTGTGCGTATTATTCTTCCATAGAATATTATCAATGTTGAAATGTTTAAATTTACTGATAAGTCACTATAAAATATCCTTGTATGGGAGTTATTTGTCTTCCTTAGTTTGGTACATATATTTGACTTGATTGATTACTAGTTTTTAATTACTAAATAATTTGATTGACAAAACATTTAGTGTGATGGTTGTGTTGAGTCCTAAAATCAATGCCTCATATTCCACAATGTTATTAGTACATGAGAAACTAATCCTAGATGTTAATGGTATGGTTTTTCCTTTTGGATTAATCAATATGATTCCCACTTTGGCACTGGATGTGCACTTTGATCCGTCAAAGTACATATTCCATAGTTTAGGGGATGGGGCATGCATTACGAAATCATCTATAAACATATAACTAATCAATTCATGATCTTGTCAAGGGGATTCAATGAGTTGATCAACTATGAATTTTCCTTTAACCTAATTTTGAGGAATTAATTTGAGGTCAATCTCCATAAGTAACATGATCCAATTTTCCATTCGACGTGATAAATAATCTTTTGACATCATATACCATAATGGATCATCACGAGCAATATGTCTCTTTATAGTTAACATGTAACGTCTACTCTTTTGGGTGGTAAATAAAATATCTAGGAATATTTTTTCTATAGGCATATATGTTTCTCATCACCAACTAAATTATGAATAATATAGTAAATTATCCTTTTTAAAAAATTTCATCTTATTGTGTTGATAAATCACCTAAGGAATGGTCTATTTCTGATATATGTAACAATGATGGTTTATTAGGAATAAGAGGCATCATGACCTACAATTTAAGAAAATATGTTTTAAATTTGTCAAATGCCTTTTGGAACTCCTCATCCCAATTGAATTTGTCATCTTTATTTAGAACTTGTGTAAATGGTATAGTTTTATCTGCAATTTACACAATAAATCACCTTATGAATTGAATTTTTCCTTATAAACTTTGGAATTATTTAACCCTTTTGGAAGTGGCATTTATGTTATAGATTGTACCTTCTTGGGGTCAACTTCAATGCCCCATTTTGAAATAACAAATCCTAGTAACTTACCTGATGTAACTCTAAATACACTTTTTTGGGTTTAAACAGACATTGAATTAGAAAAAAATTTGAACTATTTTTTCATAAGTTGTGCACATATTCATTTCACTCTTTATACTTTACTAATAAATCATCAACATAGTATTCAATAATTTTATGGATGTAACGTGAAATATTTATGCAATTGTACATTGATATATGACACCAACATTTTTTGGGTCCAAATGACATGAATAAATAGTATAATATTGCCCTTGGGGTGATGAACGGTATATTAGATTGATTATTGATTTATTATAGCTAGAAAATATATCTATAAACAATGAAATTTCGTGCCTAGCAATAAAATCATCAGCCATATCTATGTTTGGTAGTTGGAAATCATCTTTTAGACATGTTTTGTTTAAGTCTCCAAAATTGGTACATATGAAAATATGTTTTTCTGGTTCATCTATCAGGAAAATAATTTATGTCTATTGAGGATATTCAATAGGATTGATGAATTCAGTGTTTAAGAGTTTTTTATATCTCATCCTTTATCTTAAGTATAACTCTAGGATGAATTTTTCTGGTTGCTTTCTTAACAATTTTTTCCTCAAGATATAGAGCATTATCATGTAATGTGATGTGAGGATATATATTATACATGTTGTTATAATACCATGAAAACAAGTCAAGGAATTCTTGTAGTGTGGTGTGTATCAATTTTTCTTCATCATCATTAAGCAATTCACTAACCAATATGATTTTAGGGGCATCTTTAGCTCCCAAATATAACTCTGTTATATCCTCACTGATAAGTGATGATCAGTCTTCTACATATTGATTGGTGGGGAGTGTATCAGAGGCATCTAAGTTTACCTCATATTCAATACTATCATCTACAGGTTCCCTAGAACATACATGTGCATCTTGAGTAGCAGGAATCCTTTTCTTATGACGAAAGTATGGTAGATTTGCATCAGAACCTAAAAATTCTAATAGAGATTCTTCATTAGAGAATTGATCTAGATTTCCTAGCTCTATTGGAGCATATAGATCTATGATACAAGGATAGAAGTGAGGAATCAATATGATTGACCTCTTCAGTATGGATCCTAGATCATCAGAAAAAATCATGGTGAATATGGGGTATTGTCTTAGGGATAATATCATTATATTTGGTTAAGTATATGTCATTTATTTGGAAGGTATTATCATATGGGTTCTTGGAATCATGTGAATTGGTTTTAGGGTTGTTAATTTCACCAAATACATAGGTTGGTAAAAATCTTAATGGTACTGATTGAATTGGAGGTTTCAAGGTTAGATGTGGTTTTTTAAAATGTGGAATGAAGTCTTTATTTGGTTCTTCATGTCCATAAAACCTAAATGGAGTCTCATTAGTAAAGAAACTATTTAATATATCATTATGCATGAATTTGAAGCAACAATGTAATGTGGAAGGAACCCCTCACATGTTATCGATCCATGGTCATCTTAGGTGTAATTTATAATTGAGATTGGTTGGTATGAATTCACAAAGTGTGGGAAGTGTTGTTAGCCCCAATGCAATATCTGATGTGATTAAGCCCATTGGGTGTCATATGGCATTGTCAAAGCCTTGAATATGTGTATCAGGTGGGGTTTTTTTATCAAGACATATTATCAAAGATGACAACCAAAATTTAGACCTTAAATTATGTTCGTATTATAATGACAAATTGTGATAGCATGGATGAGCTAACTAAGGAAATTTCAAGTAGTGTTAGAGAGGATTGCACTTATTTCATAAAGAGATGCAATGATATTGATTTAAAATGAGAAAAAAATGTGTGCAAGCTTTCATCAAGTTATGTTGAAAATATTCAAAGTTTGGTTTTTTATGCAGGATGAAGTCACTTGTCTTAGATAAAACTTCCCAAGAGAATTTATCTTTTTTGTGCAATTTTTTCCTCTGTGATTATGATCTAGATATCATTTATGGCATTTTGTTCCTATGTGTCTATAGATTAATTTTTTCTAATTGAATTTGTATCATAGTTGTGTTATTGATTAAGGTTTCTTCTTCTTTTCTTAGGGACATAAAAATGAGGTATCACTTTTGTGTTGAGTGGCTCCTAGTGTGCACCCACCTCCATACATATAAATTACCCAAAGATGCATCAAAAACTTCTAATTCAACACTTGATGTGTGTGTGTGAGTGTGTATTTAAAACATGAAGACACCAATTAGGAGCTTCGAAACTTAGCAATGAACTTTGTTAAATGAGATGTGGTTATCTAAGTTGGTCTAAGGAAGTCATGCGTGATGTATACAGACTTAGAATTGGTTAAATATGCTTAAGATATTGATATAACAATCAACTTTTTTTGATATCCTAGGTAGACCAAATATATGATAGGTGAGGCCCTTATAATGAGTTAAGTAAATATGATTATATACGAGACTTTTGCGACAATATGTTTTTCTCAAATGACACATGAATGACTAGGATAACTCATGGATTTGAAAATGTTACTTTTAAAGCTTTGGAGGATGAAGCCATCGGATCGAGAAAAATCAAATAGGTGATTTTTCATGTCATGGATGACTTTGTCTATTGCATTGTAAAATATAAACTATCAGTTGGATATGGTGGCCATATGTCTAAAAAATGTGTTGTATATACTAAGAATGGTATTTTGCCAGTAGCTCATTGATGGTATTAACGGATTCTGACCATCACTGATTCAAGGAACTGAAATTTGAGAATGTGATTTTGAAGTAATTAGTAAGCTTAGTGCAGGTAGATGAATTGTGGGCTAAGCATAAATGTCTTGGATGTCCTTTGTTTTATGTCGTAAGTAACGTGTATTTAGTGCTCTCAACAAGAGGCATAAGGTCTATAGTTTAGAGGAACACAGGAAGGGCACTTTGTAATACCTATTGGGTGAGACTTAAGGTTACTTCTACAAAAATAATATATGAGCCCATTACATGAAGAGGATCTTAACAGTTTGAAATTATGCAATGCCAAACGGTGTATTTACCTAGAAATTGTGGATACCATAAAAGGAATTGCATGCTATCATGTCGGTCAGACACACATTCAATCAATGGATTAGGAGATTTAGTGTGGCTTATGACAATTGGTCCCGTGAATACCTACAAAATGCCTTGGTTGTACAGAGTGCAGCTACCACATGAGTACATATATGGATGATAATGGTCTTTACAACTATAATCAAATGGCTAGGAAAAACCTAACTTTATAAGGTATACCAAAGAGGATGTAGCCACTATTCATGTATTTCACACAATGGAAAATAAAATGGTGGTATTGAGGGTCCCATTAAGAGAAATATGTCATGTTATATACTTTGTGAGGGACAAACAATGCATTGGTGGAATACACTACATTTTTATGATAGTTTGACTTGAATGTACACTCGTATGTGAGGTCAACAGTAACCTTCTTGATGAGGTTCACTTGGACTCAATGTTCCTTCACTTAGTACCTAGCGTTATGATGGGAGGAAATCTCCCTTGGTACATGTGCACCCATGTTGTGAGGGACATTGGGTGCAAGGGCCATTAATCATATACATTGCCACCATCTTTATGGATTACATTAAATTAATTACTAATACCCTTTATCACGGATGCGTGCCATGCTTGGTATGTGCATGTTGAGTTAAAGTAGGATGATTAATGAGTCAAGTGTGCACATCCTAATTGACAGGTACTGTTCATACTTCTACATTATTTTTCGTACTAAGACTACTATTTCATAGAATCATTATAGATTATGAGGTGGCATCACATTGGAGATTACACGCACAACCACCTTAGGAGTTCATGATGTAACTGTCTGCAGTGAATCTCCATTATTAAGGCTACATGCCCCAGGATTTGCTAGCAACCTCCTAGAAGAGATACAGTTGGGGCACACTTGGAAGGAAAAAGAGAAAGGGGAGATTTTTTACCTCATAGAGGATGAGGAAGTTGAGGACCTGGATATTAAACACATAGAGGGTGTGAACGAGGTGATGGATTCTGCAGATGAATAGGTGCAGGCATACCATGTTCCCTTGAAGACTAAAAATGTGAATATTGGGATTAAGGACGTGCCCAAGGAAGAAGTTACTGGGGATTATTGGTCTTCAACAATCTCTCCTACTGAGGTATTGCATTGAGCTAATGTTGTAGGAATTTTTGTCACATCCATATTATTTAGTTTGTGTTTCATTAATGATAAGTTATCAATTCATGAGCTTACACTCTGATGCTTATGAAGATTTCATTTATGCAATGTTAACTAAATTCATTAGGTATCAAATGTACACTTTTCTATAATGCATGATACTAAACCTTGCTGAAAGTGATCATGTCAGGTAATTAAGATCTTTTGCTATTCATATTGTACACAAGTAATTATGACATGATTGCAATTTTCCTGCATTGTATAGAAATAATGTTTGTCCATACTATAAAAGTTACAAGGTTCTAATGTATCAAGATTGTTAAGCAAAAAAATTTACAAATGTCACAGCTACTAACCATTTCTGGTGTCATTAGTTATCATTGACTACCATGTTTGATGGGATGCAAATTCGATTGCAATAGGTTGCAAAACTACTGATGTTTGGCGGAGGTTAAACTTAACCGTTGGTCTAGTGAATAGTGGCGATATTCTAACGAGTTCAAGGCACATTTCCACAAAATAGTTACAATAAATGGTTACAATTTCATCATTCGATCTTGATCACCTCATCTTGATTTATCATTGGTAGAACAATGAACATGTATTTATGCATATTTGCCACTCATGTTTTTCAATAAGAGTACTGTATGAATTTTGTACTTCTAGATCCATACCTTTGACCGATTGAAATTGCCTCTTGTTAATAACAGGAATGGGTTATATTTCCTTAGTCAATGTATTACAATATATTTCACCACTATCATTGAAGGGGTGATATGGTTTTCAACCATATTTATTCTCCCTATTAAGGGTATTATTACTTGTTTAGTTCATATAGTCACCATGCTAGTATTGAGCGAGCGGGAATAGGTAAAGTAATACTTAACTATTATGGATGGACTTAAACTTATGTACCAATCTTACATAATGTTATTATAATGGCATTCATATCTACATGCAATCTACACCATGTACAAGTTTAAGCTGTGGCATGTTAAGATTAAAGGGTGGTCAAGTTGTTTGAAAAACTAACAAATTCATTTGTTGCATTGGATACAATGATTACATGATAATCTCGAATGCCATCTATATAGGGAGTTGATGAGCAACTATTAATACTGCCATTACCATGTTGAAAGAAATAGATGCATTATTATTATAATGAATTAATACGAATTGAATGTCTTAGGAAATTTGAATGCTTGATTGGAGTTAAGCCACCAAATTACATGCACATTTTCATTCTTCTAGAATGAATGAAGCCATGTCGAAACTGGACATCCAAGAGTGAAAGCCATGCAGTTGAAATTTGAACGTAAGGAACTTGAATATTCAAGAAGTCGATGCATTTTGAATGCACTATATTTGAGCTATAGGGATCGAACCTTAATTTGCATGAAATAAAAATGTGCGGTGTATTATGTTTCTGGTTTATTCTCAGTCGCTAGAGATTCTTGAACTAGTAGTATAATATGGGGGTATAATTATAAATATAGGAAGCTATTTAAGCAAAGAAGTGATTAGGATATTGGGAGACTATCTGTTAGGCCGTATCTCCAGGAGTTCAAAGTAGAAGATTTACATTTAGATTAAAAAAACTCTATAGGAATGTAATTTGTCCCATCTCCTTCTTCACTAACTTATCCCATGTTACTATTTGTGTATAATGAAATTGCATTACAATAGAGTTATTTTTGGATCTAATCTCTAAGTTTAATATGGGTGATGATGCAATTGTAATGTTATTAGTTTGTTATGTCTTTGAATAATAGGCATGTTATAAGTATAATTATATATATATATATTATTGGCAAATAGTTTTTTGAAAGGGACTATACCCTTGAGTTCAAAAGATGGCCTAGGAGCCAGAATAGGAATGAAAACCAGAGAGAAAAGGATCAGAATCCAAATGTGAAAATGAAGCCCAAAGTAGCCAAAAAATAGCTACCCAATCAAGACAAAACAACAAAAATACTGCAAAAAAGCAGTAGAGAGACCGCAAAAAAACAACAATAAAAACATACAAGAACAGCTAAAGCATCTACAACTACTTTTTGGCAGCTTTGTCAATGTTGGTCTTGATATTCTTCTAGGAATGGAACATACCCAAAGTTGTCATGTGGGCAGCGTCAGTAACTTATCCAGCTACTCAATGGTCCTTTTGCTTTCCTTATCGTTACCCCAAAGTGTTGCCGGAACTCCGCTGAGGTTGGAGACACTTTTGACATATTGCTCAATGAACTCCTCAATTGCCCTAAAGATGGCCATGTTGTAATCATGTCGAGTTTTGGCCTTCCCTAAATGGGAGTCTAAGGAGTTCAACTTCTTGTAGATATCATCAATCTGACTACTATCAATATCCACCTCCTCCTCCTTCTTCCTCTTACCTTTCTGTTTTGCCAAGTTCTTAACCTCATCCTTCAACAGTTTCATATCAGCCTCTAAGGCTTCTAGCCTTTTTGAAGAGCTTTCCATATGCACATCCCGGGGACTAGCACTGCTAATATTAAGGAGGTCATGTGTAATTTCAATTTCATGAGGACCCTTCCCCACAGCAAGAGTCTCAAGGTTAGTCTTTCTAGAAGCCCTGGTAACCGGTCTGTTCGAAGTGGAGGTGAAGTGGGGGGTGGGAGCAGAGTAGGGGGAATGGAAGAAGAAGCCTGGACGGCCGGCAGGGGGTGACAACAGTAGTGGCGGGGGCAGAGAATGGAGAAACAGGGCTAGCAGCAGAAGAACCCGGCAGAGGGGGAACAGAGCTAGGAGAGGACGGGAGACCAGGATACTTAAGAAGACACATTTATGCAGCAGAAAAATAAGCCCCTAGTGTAAAGGAACTGCCCGGGTATGCTTTTGAAACTCCAAAATGGAGTGCTCAAGAGAGTTCAACAAGTTGGGGAAAACAAACCAAGTGATTCCTACGGAAGTGGTTAAGAAAGATAAGGTGCTTAGTAGGAACAGTGACAAACCTTCCTTCCAAGGAGATGAACCGTATCATCATGTGAGTAACCTCATCATAAGGTGGAGGGATCGAGCTAACAAGCAGGCCCACTGTAACGTAGATCAGCTTCTCAGATCCCTCCACAAATCTCCTCACTGTCAAATCTATGTAGAAAATTAATGCAGGAAGTGATGGACAATAAGTGCGTTGGGTATTCCTTGAAGCTCAAATGGCCTTGTTAGGTTGAGCAGATAGAATTCTATCACCTTTTTAAGGTACCATTTTAGAAATATTCTGATGGAAGAAGCACATAGCTTCCATATTTTGCATCCTTCCAATCCTTCGCTAAAATGACCCATAGAGCTGAAAAAGTTGTATTTTGGCTTGGTATGAACCTTCTCCGTGAAGTTGGTTTTGATTCTACCCTTGTTTAGTATGCTCAATAGGTGAAATTATCATTTCCATCCCAATGGTAATCTCTTCCCTCATGAAATTCCAAAAATGGCAATGGGGACCCTATAACTATGTGATTTAACTGTTTGCAACAATTTGCCAAAATCCTAAAAAGCGCATGAAACCGGTATGCTTATTTGTTGACAAGATAATCCACAAAGTGTTGGAAATTAGAGCCGTTGGTAATATCCCATTGAACGGTTGCACTTATACTTGCTGATATGATTTTTGAGGGAAATTAAGATTGTATGGAATAGCTTGAATTGATCATCAATGGAACAGATACTATTGTTTTCGGTTCTCAGTTTTGGAAAACTTTGTAGCTAACTTTTAGCAGACGCAGTGCAAATTGCATTTTAGATTCTTCAAATCAATCCTAAAATGGACTTGGAATTCCTAAAATATTTCACACTATCTTGAGTATTAGACATGAAATGCATAATCAAATGTATGTTATGGATTGGAACAAATAAGTGGGAATATTATTATGCTGATTACACCCAATAATCATTACTTATGCTAATACATATTGCTTGCGTTTGTAAATCCGCACTGAATGAAGTTTTGTAGCTGCTTAGGAAATGCTATTATTATCCCAAACCTTGGGGTGGGAACAGTATTGCCAAAATCAGGTAACAATAGCGTATCCGCCATGTTTTAAAATTATTACCGTATGAAAAGTAAAATAAACACATGTTGCACATAATCAGAAAACACAATATTTATATTTCCATTTATTTTTATACAATAATGTATAATATATTACATTTAGAAATTACAAAAAAGGGACCAATTCCCTTCCAAATTACAAAACAAATCAATATATGCCTAGGTGTTACTCCTCTCCTCATCCTCGTTCTCATCTTCGTCTTCCTCCTCCTCCTTCTTGTGAATCCTCTTCATCATCCTTTCATCTTGTCCCATTGATATTCTCCCTTCTTCCTCTTCCAACTCCCATTTTCTATCAACCTGTAAATATATAATGATAAAAATTTACAACTATTTGAATTTAAAATTTATGTAATTCACAACTAATTAAACAACATGTCTTACTGAGCACAAAGCATTCTCATTGGCCCAAATGATGAATGCAATTGAATCCCAACCCATTGATTTTAATGTTGCTTGCAGTCTTTTGTTGTAGGTGTATTATAGTGAGTTTCCTGCAAAAAAATGAAATGAAAAAATATGAGTATTAATAATTTATGTAAGACAATTTATATAATAAAAAAATATAATTGTACAATAACTTATATTGAACTTACAAATTTGTTTACTAACTCCACTAAGTTATGTTGTCCCATTTGATGGGTCACTTGTCCTCCTTTTCTTACCCGTGCTTCGTAACCTAATAGTTGGTTACTTTTCCTCCCTGCATTAATTATAATATTTGTTAAATATTTAATTATTTAACGAAATAATTTCATATATCTTAAATTGAGTAAAGTAACTTGCAGCCATATTATTTTCCTCTCGGAGCCATTTGTCGCAAAGGCCATTCCAAGCTTCTTCAAGTACATTGGGAGTTCGAAGAAGTCTCCTCTCCCATCAGTGTTTCCTTCATATTTTAGTTGCATAATATAGATATAAAAAATAGTAAAAGAGTATGATTTTTTTAAAATGTGTTATTTACACAATAAAATTACCCTGATATGCCTCTTAATTCTCCTAAACCCCTGTGCATGCAATTTTTTTTAATTAATCATGTTTTATAGTGTACACTCCCAAAATCATGTTGAGTTAATTCAATTAGCCTCTTGTGATTTTCTTTGGGATTTCATTCCACTCTCTATGACAATATGATTTGAATATGTTGCACACTCGATCAACAATTATTTTCTTAAAATACCTGAAACCAAAAAATTAAAAATGTTAAAATATCATATTTTATTCAATATCTATAAATGAATAAATAAATCAATTGACATTCACATAAACTAGTACAAAGATAATTTGAAAAAAAACTAATTAAGACACTTAAATAAAAAACATATTAAAATATATACTTTTCCCAAAAATTCTCTAATATATTGCCAATGTTGTTTACGTACAAGGTCATTTGCAAGGCCCCTCTCACTCTATGTCGATACCTATCATGGTTAAGGTGAGAGGGTCTCTCATCATCTGAAGCTGGTGGGGTTGACATGTCCTCCTCTTCGTCATACCCCCTTAGTGAATTGGGGTATGTTGTTGAGGCTAGATGGGGGATATTTTTGTCCTACATGTTTTCTTATTTTAGTTGGAGTAGGTTGAGAGGGTCCTGCACCTGAAAAGGGTCTGCAATAAAATTATAAGTTGTCATTATTGAATTAAATAAAATCAATTTGATAACAAAACAAAATAATTATACCTCTGAGCTGGTGACTCCCTCGTTGCAGCCAAAGGGCGTGTACTCCTATCACCCTCATCCTCCTCCAAGTCTATAAATGAAGTATACTTGTCATAATGAAGTGTTATTATTTTTAAATGACAAGAAATAATTATAAAATATTGTAAATTTAATCAATCAAATGAAATAAACTTGTATTTAAAAACTATAAAATCATACCTCTGTGGTTGGTCCCTGGATGTTGAGGGATGACCACTACTATGAAGATGATCCCAATAACTAGTAGACTTGTCATTATAAAGTTGTATGATTAAAATTTGTAAATATGAAAAAATACTCTTTAATTACAAAATAAAATGTAAACCAATACCTTTGTGGTGGGTGTGTGGAGGTTGATGGATGTGCAGGCGTGGAAGGTCATCGTGGTGGGTCATCCAACTCCTCCTCCATGTCACATTGTGTTGAAGCATGAACACTAGAGCCTCCACACATAATTGTGTCAATAAAATAACCCATAACTCCATGTCATCTTGAATATCAATAAAACATGAAAAAAAATCAATATAAGACCAGTGAGATTGAAATTATACAACACTTCTAATACAATTATAAGTTTTAGAACATTTAAAATTATACAACACTTCTAATACAACATGTTACATTTTTCACACACACATATTTGAAAAAATAATGTGGAGCTCTAGATGCACCTGTATATTTATTTAAAACCATCTACTTTAGACTAGGCTACAAATTTTGTAATAAACATTTCATGATTATTATGTGCTCTCCCTATGTCCAGGGTTTAGGGTTTGATATAAATATTATATGACTATCATTTGGAGGGTTGAAGATTTGTATCCATAATGTCAATGTCAAATTTTCTCCTCTATGTATGCATAATAAATCTGTACTATTTTTTGCTTAAATAAGGGTTTGTTAGTGTTAGGTTATTTGATACATGGGCACAAGCTTATAACCCATAAATTGGATGCATATCATGCACCAATTTATTTAAGGACATTTCGGCCAAAGGATTTTTTCAAATGTTATTTTATACTATAATATATTGTAGTATTAGTTCAAAGATTTGTTTGCATATTTTCCTATCAACGACTTGGTCTGCATCATTTAATATGCCTCCTTCAACTTCCCAATGATTAAACTGGAGATATATTCGTAATGGGGTCAAAATTCTATATCCCTAAACAAACTAACCAATAAATACCTTTTCCTACTTGTCATTAATAAGCATACTCATTCTTGAATTTAATTTGTGAACCGACACTTTTAAGAAACTGCAATTGACAAGTGTAAAGCCAAATTCCACAACCTTTGTCCAACATCCTATTGACCTCTATCCAAATGGGGGATTTAGAATCAAACATAAAGGAATTGAGGAGATTGATGAAGGATAGAGGAGTTTAAAATATACTTGGATGTAGTTGGATTAAACGTCATAAAATGGTGAATGTTTTTTGTGTAGGAGACAAATCACAACCACAAACGCAAGGTGGTAGGATATTTCTCATATTCAAAACATGTATTAAGTGACATGAACAAGGAGAGGAAAAAAATTCCTTTCCCACCATAGTAAGAAGTTGGCACTTACATTTGGATTCATTAAACATGCACCCTCAGATAATTTTTGGCAATCTTCAATAACTTTTGTGTATGTGTTAATTACTACACAACAACCAAGTTTTTCTCCAAGATTGTTGCAAAGAAAATTGTTGTGTGAGATATAAGGTGGTTCCATCACTTCAAAAAAGCAAAAAAAATTATCCATTACTCCCAACCTATACCAAAATAGGGCATTGAAAGAACACCAAATCATTATGGAGAAGGGACTATTATTCAGATATTCTACTTGCAAGTTCTTTTGTAGATATGTAGGAAAAGTGTGGAAGCATTAACAAGTAAAGAAAACTATTACAAAAAATGCCTCAAAGAAATTCATTCTCATGGAGTGCAATGATTGCAAGATATGAAAAAAAAAAATTGGGACAACAAATGGAAATTGTAATTTGTGTATCCATAGAGTAGACATTTGATTTTTGATTTTTTTAAACCTAGATTTACCCTACATGTTTGTTGATTTTGAAATCTTCCAACTATGTCAATCTTGCACACTTTTAGGAACATTGTTTTAGAACCATCGTTATACAACAAATTCAAGAACGGTTTTACACAAATTGTTCTAGGTTTTACATAAATTGTTCTAGGTTTTTACACAATCATGAAGTTCTAGTTCATGTCATCACCTATTAATCAATTTATTACAGTGAAGGGCATAGATGTGTTCCAAAATTGAGTTTTTAAGCAATTTACCCTCTGGTTTTTAAATTTAGTTTTTTAATTTATAAATGTCTACAATTGAGCAAAAATTGTATCATTTAAATCCAAAATAAACATACCTCTATCCTTTGTTTTCTATGTAGAGGTGCCACGTATTATTTTTCTTCCTCTTCCCCTTCCCCTCATGTTGTTGGGTCCATAGAGTATATTAGTGGTTTTTCTTTCCCTCCTCTTCTACTTGATTGTGCCATATTTCTTTTTGCTTCCAAATTTTTATCAAATCCTATCATTGTTATTTTTCTCACTCGCCATTGTTTTACCTCCATTCACTCTCCAAGGTGAATGTGAAATGAAATGGGTTTAGCTTTTTAGCTGGTCATTTTTTTTTTTAATTTTTTAGGTTGTGATATGGCATATATGTGTCGCAAATTTGTGCCACATTTTACATCAACACCATGTTTTAAAAAAACATGTGAATCTCTAACTATAAATATATATACTTTTATATATAATATACTATATATATTAAATTACTAGATCCAATTAATATATATATATATATATATATATATATATATATATATATAATTTAATTTAATTGGATCTAGTGATTGAGGCCTTGGTTACAAGGACATAACAAGTTTATATTGTTTATAATTTTGTAAAAGAGGATTCCACCTAAGTGACATGAAGATAAACCTAGTGTCTTAAGGTTGTAGGATTCAATCCAAGAAGGAAAAATTGAAACAAATGAAGTTATTTTTGACATGTTCAATGATAGGATTAAAAAGGTGCAAGCCATAGGTGGATGACCTAAACAAGACAACTAAGCCTAAGGCAAGCCGTAGGAGTGTTATGCAACTTCCTCCTTATTTATATTATTATGAAACCATATATTGTTTTGTAATGATTTTTTTGATATCAACAATATACAAAGGAATTTATTATGATGGTTGAACATGGAGAAATTGATGTTGTAAACCTAAGTTTGGGATGTCGTAAATGGGTAATAGCTAACCATCATGAGGTTGATAACTATGAAAAAGTGAATTTTTAACCTTAATTATGATATTGGTGGAATACAATACATATTCAACATTATTCAATATGAATTTTAGCAATATATATTCTCCAAAAAAATGTGAAGTGTGATAGCAAGAGCAAAATGGTTTGCCAAAACCCTAATTTCTTATTATGTACTTAAAGATTCCCTAATTTCACATTTTACCATAATGAAAAAAGGGATGTGTCATATTTTAATATTAAATGTAAATAGGAAAGCTCTCTTTTCTTCATTAACATGCCTGAATAGAGACAATAACACGTATCTAATATTTTAAATTGGCATGTCAAGCAATTCCCTACTATGTACTTAGGGTTGCCCCTTATCATGGGTAGGATGGACTTCAACAATTGCTCTCAGCTTGTTGATAGGGTTCAACAGATGTTGGCAAGGTGGAAAGGAGATCTTCTATAGCAAGCAAGGTTCAACTTCTTATTAGTTCTATTCAAAGTATTCATGTTTATCTTATGTCCTTGTTTAAAATGTCGGGTAAAGTTAGGGAAAGTTTTGAAAGAATCTAGAAAAGGTTTCTTTGGTCGGGAGTGGAATCAAGTGACATAATTCCCCTGGTAGCCTGGGAGAGAGTCACTGTGCCTAAAAATTATGGTGGATTGGGCTTTAGAAACATTAAGACTATGAACAAGGCTCTCATGGCCAAAGTGGGATGGAGATTCCTGAAGGAGGATGACCTATGGACTAGAATCATAAAAGCTAAATATACAGACCGAGAGAGGGAGAAAGAAGTTTTCCTTGTGGATGAAAATCCCCTCGATTGGTCTATTATTTGGAAAGGAATGTTTAACATCAAGGGCACTCTCTTGAAGGGGTGTAGGTGAACATGAGGGATGGTAAGAAAATTCACTTTTGGGATGATATCCGGCTCGGTGAAGGTGTTATTTCCAATCAAGAACCATTGAATACTTCATGTAATAACCTTGAGGACCAATTTGGGGTCCTTGTGAGTAAATATTGATTAAGAATCAAGGATCTGTGGAAATGGAGAAGGTTACATTGGAGGAGACAAGATCACGAGGTAGCCTTCGACAATATGAATCTTCACCTCCATAATAATCACATATGTTCTAAACCTAAAGAGGATGAACTTGTATGGAGTCTAAAAGATAACGAGAAATATAGTGTTAGGAGTTGTTATAATTTAATTATGAATCCCAGTAAAGAAGAAACCTTGTGAAAAGAAATTTGGAACAAATATTCGATACGTAAAGTTAATATCTTCTATTGGCTTGCATTCCAAAATAAGGTGTTTACGATTAAGAATCTTATCAATGGAGGCCTTGTTACTCTTAACAGGTGTGTCTTGTGTGAAAAAGACAATGATTCTTCCAATCATATGTTCCTGGAATTTCCTTTTAGTTGTTATATTCTGGACAATATCTTGAAATTTTTTGAGTTAAGATGGGTGAAACCAAGTTCCCTCGCGTAACTCATTATGCAATGTAAATCTCCTTTTGTTTTTGAATCACTGAAGAAAGTGTGGAGCTTTTTCCTACCTTACTTGCTAAGGGGCATTTGGAATGTGTGAAATAACTAGATCTTTAGAGGAAAAAAACTAATGTGGAAAAGGTGGGTAAGCTTATTTTGCAATCCATAACCGAGAATGTCTACTTGTAAGGGCTTGGAAGGAAAGGTAGGGTCTATCATAGACGTTGTTCTTGTCAAGAATTAGAAAATTGACATTGCAAAGCAAGATAAAACTAAGGATAGGAAACATATTAGGACTATTAGATGTGTCAAACTACCCATCGGGTGGGTCGATGTGAACTTTGATGAGGCATCAAAAGGTAATCTGGCTAAAGTGGGGGGAGGTGGATTGATAAGAGAGAGTATGGGAAATTGGCAGTGGCTTATGCTAGCCCTCTTGATACTCAAACTAAAAACTTCACTGAGGCATCGACTTCTCTATGGGGCTCTCAAGTGGCCAAAAACTCCTAGGTTCGGAAAATAATCATAGAGGGTGACTCTTTAAATATCGTAAAAAGCATCAAATACATGTCTAAAGCTAGCTAGACCATGTGAAATTTGATGATTGAGTGCAAAGATATGCTTCAAGATTTTGATGACCACATTCTAACAATTTTGCCCCAAAAAAGTGTTAATTTGATATAGAGCTTATGATGTAAAGCATGTTTTGAATATGAAGTGGATAGAATTGAACTTCTTGAGCTTTGTAGACCTCTAGATCCTCCTTTATAGCATGTATGTTCCATGATTATAATGAAAATGCATGAATTATGGATGATCCAAGCATATTTTGCAGGTTACAGGGGACTGTGTGGAGAAAATGAGACAGGACAGTGTGGTACAAACCCTCAGTGCCATTTTATATGTCAAAAATCTCGACTATTAATGTACAAAGCTTCCACAGGGTCCAAGGAGTGTAAAGATGATTTTTTCAAGTCTTGAAAATGTATGATCTGGATTTTTATAGAAATTTAGTGTGATAGCAAGAGGAAAATTCAAACCCTAATTTCTTATTATGTTCTTAAAGATGTTTTAATTTTATATTACCGGAATTTTAAAATAAGGAAAAAAATGTGACATATTTTAATATTAAATGGAAATGGGAAATGTGAGTTATCATTTTCACCAAAGTGGTGCAAATGTGGAACAATATTTGTGCCACATATTTTTTTTCATGTCCACGTCGCAAATCATGAATAAAACATACATAAAAACAACGTAAAATTGACACAATTGATGATGTTATTTTCACTATATTGAATAGTGATAGCAGAATCTAATATTTTCAATGTAGACTTGTAAGGGTGTTTGGTAAGGCACTTAACAAAGTCCTTAATCTTGTTATTTCCTCTTGCAAGACAGGGAATGTTTAATCATGTTGAGAAAATACATTCTATTTCTTGTTGGGATTTGATCTCGGATTGATAAAATTATAAATGTAAACTAGATCCATGCCGAAATAGTAAACTAAGATGTTTGGTAAGGAACTTATAAAATTTTGAATTGTTATAGCCTCTCTCAAGTAAATATTTACATGCTTTCTTTTCAAGAACATGCCATTTCTCATTGGGATTTGATCTCATGTCAATTAACTTGTAAATGTAAGTCATTAATCGAAACACCAAACTATGGTGCTTGATAAGGAACTTGGTAAGTACGGACCTAGAGAAAAGAAATAAGTTCTATCATTATGTTGATGATGTTGGTAAATTTTTTAAGAATGCTAATTTTGCATGGATTTTAATTTATCATTTTAATCAATAAAAGATAAACTCTACCATTAAATAACAAATTATGTGTTATATTCATCAAATGTAAATAGATTATGTGGACCAATCATGTTGTTTCTCTATTATTGGGCTCTCGTAGCCTCATGTCATCTCATAGCTCTCAGGATTGTTCTTTTTTCTCAGGATTTCAAGATCTCGAGACTTCACTTATCCACTTTGTTCATCCCAGAACCCCTGAGACCATCGATTTTCATGATTGGTCTGTGTGGAAAAATCATGGAGCATATATGATTTAAGGTATGTATGCCTTCCTTCAAACTGATCTCAGGATAGAAGATTTATGAATCAAGGTTCCTTAGAACTCATCTCAGGAATGAATCTCAAACTGTTGAACCATCTCTTCACTCTTAACTTGTCTCAACTTAGTTTCAAATTTCTTATCTCACTAATGACATAATTCATGTTTCCCTCTTGCGGTGAAGTCACGTGTCATTTTCTGATTGATCTTGGGGTCTCTTGGGTCATGAGTTCATAGGTTTCACCTCTTCTTCTTGGGTTCTCAACTTCCATTTGGTCATATTTTAAAAAAAATAAACTTGGGAAATTTGAATGAGTTGAGATGAGGATGATGGTATTTACTAGCAATGAGTACATGAAGTTTACAATGGAAACACCAAAGGGGATAGAGTGAAGAATGAAAAAATGAGGAAGAAAAAAAGATGAAAAGGATGAGGGATTATTAAGAAAGGGTTCAATTAAGAGGAAAATTTTTTCCAGTGTATCATCTCTATCTTAAGTATTTTGGACAGCGTTGCAAATGCGTTTGAAGAGAACAAACTAAAAAATGGGGAAATTTGAAAAGGTATCCATGTCTAGAACTGGCAAATTTATTTTTCACGGTATTGATAATATGCGTAAGGATAGAGAACAAACTAAAAAATGGGGAAATTTGAAAAGGTTCCATCTTTAAGACCCAACAAAAATGCATGTATCACACATTTTCCATAGGTCAAATTGTAAGACTTAGTTAATATCGGTTATCTGTGCTCCTTTTTATTATGAGCGCAATTTATACTTAAAAGAGACAAAATAAATAGTGGGAAAATTCCAACAAGTGAAATCCAACTGAAATGCTTGTTTATTAGAGCACTTTATAAGCACCCTTTATAATATGAAGCTTGAGTAAGTGCAGAGGAAATAGATGAAGTGTGAAAAAACATTGATAATCGAATCAAACATTATGCGTGTGAGTGTAATTTTCACTTAAAGTTGACAAACTAAGAAATGGAAAATATATATATACGTTACGTGGTCAGAACCCAATTGAACGATATTTATCAAAACGGTTCAATAATCACTTTTTAAAATCTCCATCCCTTTAATTTGAGAATGTTTGTGGAATGACCGACTAATATTTCATCATGTGTATTCATGCATAATCAATCTGGAATCTTAAGTCTTTTAGGACTTCTCACATATTTTCTCCACGTCTTGAGAGGATGTTTGTTGGCATGCAATGTCTAAGCTTTTAATCTTAGAGGTTCTCTCAAGGGATAATCAATTTGGAATCTATAGAGTCTTAGTGAAAACTTTCACCTGAATTTCCATCTCCATTTTGGTTATTGATAACATGAGTTCACAATGCCAGTCAAGCCCTTCCACAACTTAGAAGTATGTTTTAGTGGATGTAATTTATAGATATGAGCAAGAACATTCACAGGTCTTTGAGACAAACTCATTTTATGCATATCCTACAATAATTTTTATAAGGTGTACAAAGTTATGACTATATAATGAATTCACAATTGACCTTAATGTAAAATGTTTATATTGCGAACTTAGTGATAGAACTGTATCCAGTGTATGTGGAATCACGAACAAGGAAAATGAACTGGTTAAAAAAATGTTCTCAGGGGTGTCTTTGAGAATGCAACTCATTTTATGAATATGCTACAATAATTTTGCATAAGGTCTTTCAAAGTGTCCATTATACTCCCAGAATTGAGTTGACCTTAATGTAAGAATGTTTATATTGTGAATCCAGTTATCCCTCCTGTATCCAACCTGTGGAATCACGGACAAGGGAAAATGACCCTGATTGAAAAATATGCTCAGGGGTGTCATGGAATGCAACTACTACAGAATATACACAACACGTGCATAGACGTTTTTACTTCTTCGGCTCTTCTCCCAGCATTAGTAGAATCTCTGAGCAATCTATAAATTCTCCAATGACTTCATCTTGAAAGCCTAATAATTACCAGTCGGAAGTAAAACTAGATAAAAATATTTCTCTAATCTTTATTGTGCATAGAACGTGTTACTACTTCGGAAATTCCCAGGCTAAAGTCTCATATATATCTTGCAAATGTCAATTATGACTCATCTTGAAATCAAGGACACTAAGGTCATGCTCAGACATACAAGTAGATAAAAATATTATCTCTAACTAAGCAGTGAACGTGTTACTACCCCATACTATTTGTGCTAGGCTTTCCAGTTGTTGTTTTACATGAATGATATTCTTGATAGGGCTCATCAAGGACACTAAGGTACATTTCTACTTTTTGAACAATGACATAATTACTACAATAGAAAACCAGTATAACTCCCCTCCACTACTTAGAATACATGGTTTAAGTTGTTGTTTTACATGAAGATAACTTGAGGGCTCATCAAACATATATATTTCTACTTTTTGAATTGTAACTACTGCAATAGAAAAACCATTATAAACTCCCCTCCAGATCAATAATCCATGGTTTGAGTAAGGTAGGATCGAATAAAATCCTCTTTTTCCTTTCTCTTCGCATCCAACGTGCACATTACATTATTTAAATCTTCACAAATATTTTCCATTTTATTCATCAAAACTTATATAAGTTTCATTAGAAGTCATTTTGTCCCCTGACTCCAATTTTTATGCTATAGTTAGAAATAGTGGATGCTCTTCAATATGCAAATAATTGAAGGTGAGAGATTAAAATTGGGGGAAAGTGTAGAAGGAGAGGAGGATGTGAATTTCCATCCTTCAATATTGGAGTAGGGGAGGATCAAACATTTCCATGTTATTGGTTGTAAACACAATGATAGGCTCCTCTCTACAGAATGACCACATTTTGTCTGTGAAATTGAGAAAACTATAAAGAGTAACTTTTCTCTTGTTTTCATCTTCCTCAGGAGGATTTGCAATCCAATATATTAGATTGAATGAGAAATCGACATCTTCAATAATAATATAATAAATTCTTTGGTTTGGGTGAGAAGTGTTGGAGCTCCCTTTTTATCTTCCTCAGGAGGATTTGTAATCCAATATATTAGATTGAATAAGCAATTGACATCTTCAATAATAATAAAAAAAAATTCTTTGGTTTGGGTGAGAAGTGCATGGATCTCCCTTTGTCAGTTATCCGTGTGAGTTCCAGATGGTACACATCATATATCATGTAGTTAACAATGACATTGACAAGAATCAATTTCCCTATTCTGGGAGGGTTGTAAAGAAGGTACCCACACTTCCACAAACACCCATCTCATCGATAAAACACTCTTCCTCCCTTGAAAGTGGTCAAGATATGTGAGGATATTCATCTTCAACATGGGATTCGAGAGCCATAGAGTCGAAGGTGAAGGGAGATACATGGAGAAGTTTGTTGTATGTGAAGATAGTCATCATATTTCAAGACATGCCTATAAAATTTAATCTTCTGTCCTCCAAATTCTGGATTATGTAAGAATCAGCCAGCCCCGATTCGCATAGGGAACGCTTTCGGTGTAATTACTCAGCTTAATCATTTGTTCCTAATTTCATGTGTTTTTATGAGATATGTAGTTGGCTAAAATTTTTGAAGCTCCCCTCGTCACTTAGGAGATTTTATTTAGCTTATGGTTTTATGAGATATGTAGTTGCTAAAAGTTTTGAAGATCCCCTCATCACTTAGGAGATTTTATTCAACTTAGTTTTGTGGCTATTTGTATTAATTTTAGTTTTGAGGTTGTTTTCATTTATTTTAGTACAAAACCTTACATGTGTTTAGTACATGCAATGCACATTACAATGAATATATTCATTTCTTTCATTGGTATATTATGGATCTTACGCTAGAAACTATGAGTTGATCATTATTATATGATAGATATTCAACTCCTACCTCCAACATATTGGAGTCGTTACCATTTTCCATGACCTTGTCTGGAAATATACATGAAGCACCTACAAACAATTTTCCACGTATCCAACAACCAATAGATAAGATCTCGGTAGATTTCGACATTGACTGGAGTCTTCGAGTAGCTATTATATCCGAACGATCCATTGCGCCAATTCAGGTTAGGAGAACCTTCTTTGCCCTAAATTCACAAATTTTATTATTGCGTGTTGAGGATATAAGATTGCCCAACTAGTTTGTCTGTATCCCCATATATTCCATTCAACTGGCTATCTTGGCACGACCTCAGGAGGTCGGTTACGAAGAAGAGCTACTTGTAGATTCTCATGCTCGCATATCACTTTTCTATCATACAACAGTCTTACAAAATGCATTTCTTCAACTCCCTTATGCATGTAATTAAGTTTTATAATATTTGTTTATTGAAATAGCCCAAACTTTCACAACAAACAAGTTAAGACCCAACACAATAAATTCAAGTCTTTTTTTGGCTAATTTAGAACTCCTTCAAGATAGTCAACGCCTCATAACTTGCTTTGAATTCATGTACAGAAATAACTGAAATCTTTTTTCACATCTCCACAGGACTAGAAGAAATTTTCAAATATTTACCTTTCTACATCAAATTGTTCTATCATTCAAACAATCTCTTTAAAACATTTTTGGGTTTTGTTTCATGTATATTAGATGTCAAAAACATTTTAAATCACTATTTTTTAACAGAAAAATAAGGCCAACCCTGTTAAGGAATACTAACCAAATATAATTTTCAGGCCAAGATTTAGCATGTTTAAATATATACCAAGCAACAAACTAAATTGGGTTTTTTTCTTTTATTATCTTTCTACTAGCTGTTCTCAATGCAGAAGTTTCTTTTAACCCTTCTACTTGAGAGTCTAGACTTTTTTTTCGTCACCTTGTATTCTCAAATAAGAGTGAATACTGAATTCTTTTTGACAGATGCAAGTTAATTATAACCAATTATAAGACTCATAATAATCTAATTTATACATGTAAATAATTCACTACTTTGTATATTATATGCTATTTGACATTATAAACATGACCCCTATTGTAATTTCCTATTTTCCTCTTTTCAATAATTGTATATATTGCTTTGGGGAGATCATGTTTATTTTAAAATTTTGGATTACTGTTCATGTCATAAAAGAAAACCAGCCATAATTCTTGATTTTCTTCTCTTCCTCCATATGTTGGGGTGTATGTGGTTAAGCAGATATGGTTATGCGTGATGCAACGAGAAAGAAAAAATTGGCGAGAAAGAAAAAATTGGCACAAGAAAATGAACTTTATATAATTGAAATAACACTGAGGTCAATGACAAACAACAAAGCTTCTATGCTTTTCCACCAGTGTCATGCCGAGAGCGTGATTGACCTAAACTTTGTTTCTTAAGTTCAGAGGCAGCTTTTGAATGCAATGAACTTGTCCCTGGATTTGTCAAACTTGTACCAGGAGGCTGGAAGCCAAAGTTACTTATAAACCAATATAGAGCCCATTTGAGATCGCACAACATATACTTCAAGGCTTTTGTCCAATTCTCCTGCTTGTTAAAGCTTTGAGTGATTGTGTAATTCTCCACTCTGTCATTTTCGATCCTGAAACAAGAATATTTGATATGATATAAGCATTTCCTATGAAATATATGGTTTTTAAAGTCTTACAAGCCCATTTAAGAGTTCATCAGAGAAGACATGATAAACAAATTAATTCAGGGATGTCAAGAAATCAAATATGGATGGCAAAAATGAGTACTCTTTAAGAGAATATAATAACAATGTGCTGCAAAGCACTGTGGCTCAATTGCTGGCATTAATACTATTTTTTGCCTTCAAACAATCTGATGGAACAACAAAGGGAAAAAACACAACCTCCCATTTAATATTAATCTAAAATTACTTTAATATTAACACCTTTAATAGATATCTGCTTTAATATTTTACATCTTTAATAGATATCTGAGTCCCTCGAAACAATATTAGTCAAATTTGTACAGAAATTACACAAATCAGTCATTCACAAGTTTTGATATAAATCCTATTTTAAATTTCTAAATTATATAGGCCATGGTAAAAAATTAAAAGGTTCTCTACATTTAACAAAATAAAAGGGCACAGTGACCCGTTTAACAGATATTTTCAGGATAGGTTTCCAAGTTGGATAGTAATTAAAATTTGCAAGTTGGATGATAATTAAAATTTGAACCAGTTGGATTCCTACAAAATCTAGTACACAAACAATCCACAGGAACAACAGATTAGCCTTAACATAACTGTTGATATTGTGTTTTATAGTGATAAAGGTCACTCAAGAACTATGTTGCCAGGAAACAGGTACGGGTATGAAACACGGAAACGGCAATTTTCAAAAAACCTTGGATACGAAACGCAACGGAAACGTCTGTACAATATATATAATATATATATATATATATATATATATATATATATATATATATATATATATAGTACTCATTTTATAATTGTACTCCATGGACCATAAGAGATAATTGATAAAGCACTCAAAATATTTTGTATTCATTGAAATTTGAAGTTCTAAAGATTCATCATTCAACATATAAAAACCACATAAAAATAAAAAACATTAAATTAAATATATATATATATATATATATATATATATATAGTACTCATTTTATAATTGTACTCCATGGACCATAAGAGATAATTGATAAAGCACTCAAAATATTTTGTATTCAGTGAAATTTGAAGTTCTAAGGATTCATCATTCAACATATAAAAACCACATAAAAATAAAAAACATTAAATTAAATATATACATATATATATATCTCATTTTATAATTGTACTCCATGGACCATAAGAGATAATTGATAAAGCACTCAAAATATTTTGTATTCAGTGAAATTTGAAGTTCTAAAGATTCATCATTCAACATATAAAAACATAAACATATAAAAACCACATAAAAATAAAAACATTAAATTAAATTTATATAATTAAAACTAGAGAATAAAATTATAAGAAGTGAATAATACTCTATAAGTTATAGAATAAAATAAAATAAACTATCAAATATATACAAATTTAAATCCCAAAAAAATTATTCAAATTATATTTTATAATATATAAAACATGTAATAAAAAAACATACAATATAAAATACAAACAAAAAAAAATCTTATTGAATAAATACACTAAAAATTCTATTTAAAAAACCTTATAGGGCACAAATGAAATGGTCATTTTCGTGAAGGCTTGTTGAAGAAGATTTTACAGTCGCAGGTTCTACAGTCCAAGTGGCAGATTTTGTTGACCAACAGTCGCGGATTTTACAGTTCGCAAGGGCAGAAGGCACGTGAATAATAGTCACGTTTTAAACAAGAACTTTGACGGAAATACAGTCACAAATACAAAGAAACCGAGGGCAGAAGTACTGGCTTTTTCTCCTATCGAGAGGGCAAATACAAAGGAGATGTCTTTTTCCATAGTTGCGAGGGCACTTTCAAACGATTTTTTATCAATCGCGACGAGGGCGTAACAAAAAAGGGCAAAATAAAAAATGGAAGATGCAGACGTTTCAACCCACGTTTCCGTACCGCAAAACGTTTCTTAGCTGAAACGGCAGGGTCCCAGGCGTTTCCTGGTAACAGAGCTCAAGAATATAACACTTGGATTTAATTCAGCAAATGATAGGGCAAACTAGAATTCTGAAAAGCTTCAAGTCTATAATTGGGGGCACATAAATGTGGGAGGCTTCCTTTGGCAAGACTTATCATAGTAGAAAACTTTTATTTATGCAAATTATGTGTTCAAGCTCAACGAACATTTTATACTTCGAAAAATTGTTTGCCTTCCCAATTGGGAGTAGCTCACCTGAAAGTTTTGGTTGTTCTGTGGACTGGTAGTATTACAGAGTAGTAACTTTTTATTTTTTATTTTAAAAAAAAATCTGCAAATTTTTCAGACAATTTTTTTGTTTCCAAAATGTGTAGAGTTTAATTTGGTTCAATACGGTTGTATCAGAGCATTTAGACTCATTTCAGTTAATACAGCAAACACCTGTAAATAAATTGCAAAAATCAATGATCTGGCATAATAGTAGTACGAATAGCCAAGACCCAAGATCAACTCTTCCTAGAAAGGAAGACATGACACGGCAAATACAATAACTGGGGGCTTTTAGTTTGGTACATTGTGTGGTCTTTGCGGATTGCGATTATGAAGACTATCCCACAATCAATGCAGCCAACATGGATGAGCCTGAGGAGAAAGACGAGTAAATCTCTATTGGCAGTTACCAGGGCTTCAAAGAAGAGGAAATAACTTAGGAGAGGAATACTCAACCTGAACCATCAATTTCGAGACATTGAATGGGTCAACAAAACAACTCCATCAGCACCATTGCATGAGGTTAGAAGGGGAATGCCTTGAACTGTGAATATATTGAATATACCTAAAGTAGAAATGAACCCATAGGAACAAGTCAATTTGGAGGTTTTTTGTTGGTATGCTTTTAGGCATTGTCACTGGCAAGTTGATGCCAGTTAAAATCTAAATTGATTTCCTTGAGCTAAAAACAGCAAGGTAACATGAGTAGATAAGAGGGTTTTAGGAATCGAAGCCATGTCCATACTTTTCACAATAAAGATCAAAACAGATATTGCATATATGTAGGAAGGACATTACAATGTAGAATAACAAAAGCCGAGAATGTATGAAACCATGCAGAAATAAAATTGAAGAAAACCACTGAATGTCAGTAGCGATTTTGTTAATGACAACTTACCTGTATGGAAATTTAAAGGAGTTTTCTGGTGGAATGTTTCCAGCCCTGTCTTTTGCTTTTGCATAGTTCTCAAACTCCTTCAGACATGCTAGAAAGAATGCCATGGCTTTATCATAGCGAGTGCTCCAAAACAAGTTTACTGGACCATACCTGAAACCAATTACTCCACAATCAAACATACATAACCGATCACAATATTAAGCAGATCCTTCATTAATTACATTCAAATTTATATGATTTTCATTTTATTAATCATTCATAAACACAGGTAGCACTTAGGAGTTCAACAGAACATCATGAGAGATACCTGTGCCTACATGCAATGCACTGGCAGAAGCAATCAATGAGCTCATATTATGCAAATGATAAACTTTTCATCTATTTCACTTCATTGATGATGATGCCAAGATGATACTCTAATGCATATCCCACTCATTTTTGAGAATCCAAGACCCCAAATATCCAAAAACACACCCCAGCCACATCTTGTTCCCCAGAAGGTGTTGGCATCCATACCTCACTTTGCAAACTCAATCCCTAAAAGACACTAAATAGGTAAGAAAAAAAAAAAGGTTACAATGTAATTAAGAAAGCAAAATGTAGAACTCCACTCTCCACCATTCTTCCCGCAACAAAAGAATTAAAAACGAAGGGGTCTATAAATGCAAAATGCCAATATCAAACAGAAATTAAAAGGATGAAAGCTTATTAATGTCTGAAATGACCAAAATGGGTAAATAGGATTCCAGAGTGAAGCCAGCAAAGGCAGCAGAAGAACGAAACAACTGAATTGAATATAACATTTCAGCTCCTATTCCAAATCTTTTTATGGCAGGTTCTCATTTTGTGGAAGCATCACCATCCAATATTATTGGGAATCTGAGAATTTCAATGATCAGGCATTGAATAACTATGGTAATCAATGGGCTTCACTCCACTAATTTTCATGTAATTTGAATTCAAAGTGTTGCAGAGTTACTAATTTGAATCTACATTCAATCTTTTAAATATTCAACTGTTCCATTTAAGCTTTCCCCATTCCAAAACTTCTCAGATATTCATTAAGTACTAATTCGAGGAATGTAATTGCCATTCTACAATCCATAATTTATCAACTTGAATAGCGAAACAATACATGAACAGAATATAGTCTCATCTAATTACAGATCGTTATGGTCACTTCTTAACTGCAATGACCTACATTCATAACTTCATTTATGACATGTGGTTACGGCCAATTACATTAAATCAACAACTATTTTTATCTGTTGTTTGTCATATTGATGTTTAATGTTTTACACACACTCTAAATGATACTGAAAAGTAAAAACTTCTTTTATTTATATTACTTGAGGAATTACAGAGATTACACACACCTACAACATCTTTCTAGTTTATTACAGACTAGTAAACATGCAATGTTGCAATGTCAATCCCTTACAAGACATGGTTAACTCCTACAACCCTGCTCAGATCTGTACACTCTTTAGCAAGACTCTGCTTGCCGTTCTCTAACTGCCTGGAGAATACTTCTATCTCCACCAACCTCCAGCTGTTAAGCCAACTCTCCCAGCTAGTTGAGACAAACCCCCTCTTCAATTGAACTCCTTTTCTTATCTAGGCAAGGCCCAAGAACCGTTATCAAAATCAAAATGTTTCAGCTTCCATCTGCAAGATATTTCACCTTCCCAATGTGACTTTTAAGCTTCCATAAGTTATGAGGCATCTCTTACAGGTGTGTGGCTCACTGACAAGTACGTTATCAGAATGCACACCCTGGATCTGACACTGGGTATGTTAGATTATGGTACTCAAGAATGCATCAACCAGGAGGGCGTATGTGTGGAACAAAGGGCACTTCAGCAAAGCGTACAGTCATAGAGAACAGCAGTCCTAATTTTAGCTGTCCTATTCTTGCCAGTCTAGATTTAGTGGTTGCTTTTATGCAGTTTGTTTTCCAGTTAAATTAGAAAAGTTCTTTATTTAGCAGTTTGCTTTTGTCCAGTTTGACTTCGTCTATTTGAAGGCATAGATCCCTTGGATAAGATTAGGTCAAGGATTGATTTAATTTTGGGATGGATCCAATCTATTTTTAGGGTCTCTTCTTGAACTATAAAAGAAGGCCTAGGGTGGGTGTTTTATTCATTCAGATTTTTATGTAGTGTAAGTGTTTGTCTAGCTAGCAACACTAGGGGCATTTCCCTAATGATCCAGGTGAAATTGGAGGCGCTCCACCTACAAGTAGACCTTTTCCGCCTAGACCTGGATCTAAAGCAAAACATTAGGAATGACAACTTGGTTAGTTGCAGAAAACTCTTTTTCTATTGCTAATTATTAAGAATGACACGATTTATGTCTTTCCAAATGTGAAAAAGAATCAGCACCAAAAAAATTCTAAAATTGTTTGTATTTTGTAGATAGCATGGTCGAGTCTCCTAGTAAGACCATTTTCTAGTTATAAAAAAAATGCAAGGGTTGAAACAAGGTACAAATTTACTTCTAGGTAAATTGGGCATGAGGGAAAAACCAGAAAAGGTGCTTGATAGTCTCATCTTGATGCCAAGCTGGGCAAATGGGATTTTGGACCATTTATGCCTATCTCCAACTAGTAATCCTTGGTAAACAATATGCCAGAGAATATTATACTTTTGGGGCTTAATGTGGACTTTTGAGAGATTGGAAAACCACCTAGCCCAAGTAGAATCCAGAGATTTTAATTGCCAAAGGTGAATAAGGATATCTGATTGGATACATTGAGGGATGTGAAGCTGATAACCAATATGGGGCTTGTACCGGCAAAAGAGTGTAGCAATTCAAATCTGTCCACCAAGGAGCTGAAGAATGAATTCCGATTTTGTGGAGACACTAATCAGTTATGGAGTTTTGAATCTCTGAAATGGAGTCAACATACTCATTCTCCAGCTAATTTTTGTCCTTGAGAACATCCCAAGGAATCCAACTAGTTGTGAGACACTTTACAAAATATGTCAAAAATAGTCTTAGTCCCCTTTTTAAAATACTTAAGGCCCTAAATCTTGGGAACCATATCAAAAGGTACACTGTGAAAGTTAAGAGCAAGATGCAACCAAAGTGATTGAGAAGTAAGGGATAAATTGTTGTAAATATACCCCCTATCTAGATGAGATTGGTTTTGAGTAACTCCCAAGCCTTCCAAATTCTTTTAGCCCCAAATATTTAACCGATTTCAACTGACACAGGGGGTGATAAGGAGAGAATGAAACCCAATGCCATTTCAAGCATTCCTTCCAAAAGGATAATCCTTAGAGATGTAATTTCTCAGTAGATTTTTCTATGATTGTGTACCTTCCAAGCATCTAATAATCCACCTGAAACTTAGGTCACAACCTTGAAGCTTGATGTCAATGAGGCTATAGCCCTTTAGCTCCCTTAAGTATGCAGTAAATATCCCAAGAGACTTCTTGAAATCCTTTGTTCCCTATCAATAATTTACCCTTAATAAATCCCTATAAAGTTATCTTTAACTTAGCATACAGTAGATTTAGAGGAATGCTAATACATGAGAAATAATAAATACGGGTGTTAACACACACTTTAGAACATACGTGAAACTTCGCAACCAATTAGAGAGGTTTGGCTAGTCTAAATGGCTATCTTTTTCTCTAGTCTATGAATCACATATAGGACCATAGTCTTAGAAAGGAGAGGATTAAAAAGAAAAGGGGATGCCTATAAATTGGAATTACATACCTGAGTTGAATCCAAAGCCTATTAGATATTGCCCTTTAGCTAACGTGGGTTGCGGGGGGCAGATATTGAATTTAACATTAATTGAGTCTTTCCTCACTTGGATGGAAAAGCCAGAGGAAAGCCAAAAAATATGCAAGCCACTCCATAAAATACTAAACAAAGGATAATCCTCTTTCCTATAAGTGTGAGAAAGGATTCATTAAAAACATGGCCATTAATGATGTTAGTGATCAGAGCTCCAAAGAGACAAATACCTTTAGACCGAACCTTTAGAAGGGTAGTTGTGAAAGCAAATAATATGAACCCTTTAAAAACTGAACGACATATAAAAAAAAATCTAATGGACAATCTATGCTTAGACAAAAATGTATGGAGACCAAACCTGAATGGTTGCACCCCATTGATAGTAGTATACACGCTCCCACATAAATCTGGGAAACAACATATTGATAATATACAAAAAAAATGAGATAGTCAAATCCTAAGGAATTAAAGCATCTAGAAAGAATAAAAAGGACACTGGACCCTGTCATACAAGCTTCTCAAAGTCCGATCTTGATAAACAATGGATCTTTATAATTGGAGACTCTAGCCCATTCCATACCCTCCCAAACAACAATGACATTATCCAAAATATACCCATGTTGATTGAAACTTCTCTACTCAATTCTAACAATGAGAGGGAGAAGAAGTCTCAATCAAAGAGCTAGAGATTTTGCAATGATTTTATAAGACATGCTAAAGATAGTGACATGTCTCCAATCAGTGATGAGCTCGGGATCTCCAACCTTTGGAATGAATTTGATATCACCTTAATCGATCAGGGGTCCCAAAGAGTTATACTCGGCAGACCCAAAAAAATTTGACTCGGCAAAAACTCAGCAAGACTCGGTGAATACTCGGGAATACTCGACAACTTAAAAAATACGCAAATTTCTTTAAAAAACATAAATTTTAAGCAAAATATAGCTACAAAATGTATCAAATGAGTCCATAAAATGTTGGAGAAGTGTTTTCTATTAGATTTGAATACAAATACAATACAAAATCGCATCATCATGCGAATACAACAGCCGGCTGATAAGTAATATGAATTTATGATGATTGTCATTGAAAAATATCATCATAAATTTCATATCTATGCAAGTTACAATATACAATAAGTTACATTTTCCTCTTCCCCAATCTAGAGAAATATTGGGGAGAGGGTCTAGTGCCTCTACTAGTCCCCACACTCAGTTGCGTCTCCTCGCTCCTCCTAGAAGGTTGCGACTCTGGCTCCAACCTGGTAGTAGATGGTGGTGGCTCCTCTACTGCATGTTGGAGATCACCTCCAAAGATGTCATCCAATCCAATATCTCCTGCTAGTGCTTCTCCCTCCATAGCTTCCCTCTCAAAAGAAGCAATCTCATCCTCTATGAACGCAGGGATTTCCTCTTCTTGCCCAATCCACTCACTATATGGATCTATCTCATCCAAATCAATAAGCTCCTTTGATGTGGCCTCCACTTTTTTTTGCGAAGCGGAGATTGTATTGCACAAAAACCAAGTCGTTGAGCCGTTTTTGAGTCAACTTGTTGTGCTTCTTCGTGTGAATGGCCTCAAACAAACTCCAGTTGCGTTCACATCCAGAAGCGCTACAAGGTTGAGATAGAATTTTGAGGGCTAGCTTTTGAAGATGCGGGGTATTTCCTCCCCAATCCTCCCACCAAGAACCTACAAACAAGATAATCAAAAGTTTATAAGTAATTAATAAAATCAAATTTGTAACTAATAAGTAACTTAGTAAACATTCTAATTTTTATTACCGGTGTCTGTGTGGTTCTCCCGAGATAGCTAACACCGAAGAAAAGAGCCTCCCCCTAACATGTTTGTAATTTTGTAGCTCTAAAATAATGAGGTCCCTTGTCTCAACATCTGGTATCATCCTCTCAATACATGTTGAAAGGCCCTCCATAACCTCTTCGTTCACATCTGTGAAGCCATCGGAGAAGAAATACTTGGGGTTGAGGTAGTACCCCGCTGCATGAATAGGTTGGTGGAGTTGATTGTTCCACCTCCAATCAATAATCTCCCAAAAGGGACCATATCTGACGATATTTCCCTATAATAGTTTTGGATAGACTCTTTGGCCCTATCCATGGCCTCAGAAATGTACCCAATAGGGTTTTGCTCCCCATCAACCAAACGCAAAACCCTCACCAACGGCTCTGACACCTACACACAAATTAAAATGTAAGGTTACAAACTTACAAATAAAGTAAAAAAGTAAATAACAATATATTTATAATTTAACAAATTAAAATAAAAGAATCAACTTGAAATATAAATCGAAGTTTGAAATTACCTTGATGATCTCTATAGCTCTCTTTGCAAAGATATCATCAAAAACTA
Source organism: Taxus chinensis (assembly GCA_019776745.2). Lineage (NCBI taxonomy): Eukaryota > Viridiplantae > Streptophyta > Pinopsida > Cupressales > Taxaceae > Taxus > Taxus chinensis. Next base: position 141,552,206 of record CM034157.1, read on the forward strand.
TCTTTGCAACCCTCTCTCCATCAACTTTCTTTGAATATTGTGAGTCTAGCCATGCTTGACTCACAAACATTTGCTTCAATGATGTCAACAAACTAGAAATACTTTGCAACGTCAAGAAGTTAGTTGCAAACCTTGTGACACCGGCTTGAACAAACTCTTTCCCCTTTGTGTGTTCTCTCATCAAGCTCAGAACCCAAGGGTGATTATATATGTACTTTGTTATGTTTCTTGCATCTTCTACAACCGGCCTCACCCAATCAATTTTGCCTATGTCCTCCAAAAGAAGGTCAAGGCAATGAGCTGCACAAGGAGTCCAAAAGAGTGATGGATGTCTCTCTTGCAGTAGTCTCCCAGCCGCCACATATGCTGTTGCATTGTCTGTGACAACTTGCACAACATTTTGTATACCCACCTCTAATACAATCGTCTCTAACATAACACTCAAATTCTCTGCATTTTTTACTATGTTAGAGGCATCAATAGACTTCAAAAACACCATCTCACCATTTGAAGCCGCTAAAAAATTAATGAGGGTGCGGTTCCTTCCATCCGTCCACCCATCTGAAAGAATGGTGCATCCGTATTTGTGTCATTGTTTCTTTTGATCTTCTAGAATTGTAGTGGCATCTGCAACTGCACCCTGGAGCAATTTCCCACTCAAATATTTTGGAGAGGGTGCCTTGTACCCTTTCCCTGCAACTGTCAATGTTGTCACCAAGTACTCCCAGTATGGGCTCTTTGCCACATTGAATGGAAGGTTGTTGTAGTACCAGAAATTCGCACCTACTTTATCCGCTTCCTCATGCATATCCTTGTTCCAGGCTGTACCTTGCAATGAAGGTTGTGCTCCAGGTATGTTCCTTGGCACAAAAAATCTATGTATGCCTTTGCTCGAACTCGATGAAGATGTGCCTCTTCCGGTTCGTATGCGTGGACCACGAGTAGAGCCCACAATTGTTGCCGCATCATCCTCTGAATCCTCTGCCATTACAGCCCCATGTCTAACAACTTGTGTTATGGCTGCATGCACCCTTTCCCTCTCTAGTTTCTTCTCCTCTAGCTCTGTCAGCTCTGCTTTCATCTCTCGCTTTGCCTCTTCCGTAACATTGGAGCAAACCACAACGTCCTAGCAAATAATACATGCAAGGTGATACTTCAGACGATTGATGCCTCCAGAAAATGTTTTGCCACAGAAGTTGCAAACAACTGTTCCTTGAACTGCTCCACGTACACCATACTTCCAGGCGAGGGTACGAGCATTCGCAGGAACGGTTCCTGCTAGTGATACTGACCCAAATGCCAAACCTGATGCCGAATTCTTGATTATTCTTAAGCTATAATCTGCAACACAATGCACATTTAAAAAATTAAAAAAATGTAAGCTTAATTAAAGCCCTTTTTAAAAAACGTGCCTGAATAACCATATTTCACCGTAATTTAATAAAAATAACATACCTACAGTTGCAAATGAGTATTAAAAATTTAAAATGATTCGCAATCACATTGAATGCATTTAAAATTACAAAACATATTCGATGAATCGATTACAATACGCATATATAAAATTTAAATAATTTAGAACGAATTTGTGTAAAAAAAAAACCATACCTCCGGCTACAAATGACTATTAAAAAATTAAAAGCATTTGCTTTTACATTACATGTATTTAGAATTACAATATGCATATATAAAACTTAAATAATATATACCAAATTTGCAAAAACTTGAAAGAAATTAAAAAAAACTTACCTCCAAATGCAATTCTCCAAATTTCCTCTTCGAATTCGCTCACAAATCCATTCAACACATGCAATGCAAGCTCAAATGGTTGTGTGAATGAAAATGAAGTGCTTTGGGGCCTTATAAAGGCAAAAAACCAGTCGAGTTTTTTGAGTGACACAAAGTGTCAGGTTGTTTGCATGTACAGTCGTGGGCGAGTTAATGGCTCGGACTCACCGAGTTTTTGTGAGTACTCGCTAAGTTTTCTTGGCGAGTACTCGCCAAAACTCGGCGATTCTTTTTTTGGTGATTTTTTCGGCGATTATTCGTTTGTAACTTTCTTTGGCGAGTACTCGCCGAGTCTTCTAACTAGAGCTTCCAAGAAGCTTACACGGAAGTGTTTGAGGGAATTGAAGGATAGTTATTTCTTGAGCAAAACAAGAAGCTTGGGAAACAAACACTCCATGATAATGATGCACAATAGCCTAAAGGATTTCATTGAGCTTGGTAAACCGAGAGCTAGCATCCTTAATGGCTATAGTTGTGTTGGTAGCTTTTTTGGAGCAAAGAAGGGCAAAGAATTCTTTAACCCTATCTCCCACTCTCAACCAATACATTTTTGCTCTTGAGTTTTGCTCCCCTAGCTTTGTAATCTTCATCAACTTTGAGCTTGTGTCTCCATTGACCAACCTAATATGCAGGTTTACATTGAAGGGAGAAATATTCAACTCCTATGAAATTCTACTAAATTGATGGCATGAGGCTTCGTGGGTACGTTGTTTGAAGATGGTTGCCACTTGCCATAGATCCTAAGGAAGGTAGTTTGAGTAATAGCATTGGCCCACCATGTAATTCATCTATTATCACTTTTGGGCCTAAGAACCAGATTTTGAATCCTCCTAATGTGACCAAGGGTTCTCCATGTTTAACATGTGCAATGTTGAGGTCGAACCAGGTTTTGGTCAGCTTAGCTTGTGGGGTAGTACATTTGATACAAAAACGGATGCGAAGATGATACAAATGGATATCATCATCAATGACACGAGCTAGAGAAGGAGAAAAGATATCGCTCTATATGTAATCCATCTATTATCACTTTTGGGCCTAGGAACCAGATTTTGAATCCTCCTAATGTGACCAAGGGTTCTCTCATGCTTGACATGTGCACTGTTGAGGTCGAACCAGGTTTTGGTCATCTTAGCTTGTGGGGTAATACATTTGATACAAAAATGGATGGGAAGATGATACGAATGGATAGCATCATCAATGACACTAATAGGCCAATCGATAGAGCTAGAAAAGGAGAAAAAGATCTTGCTCTACATGCAAGGCATGGTCCAAGCTTTTGACAACTTTGTACTGACCTAACCGAAAAATTGGACCAAGTGAACCAAGTCAAGGCAATGTCTCTTCATAGATGATGGTTGGGGTCAAAGAGGCCAAGCTTGTTATGCATATAGAACCAAGCTTCCCACTCGCACACCAATGCATGGGAAGGTGTCCTTCATCTTCAATGGATTCAAACATGATAAAATCTCCACTCAAGATCTAATGGGCATCTAGAAGTGAGTTTGCAAGCCATATCCACAAAGTAGCCCTTTCCATGACATTGTTGGAGGTATATAGGTTAGCCCTCTATATTAAAAATCACAATTTATCGGCTAGGGCATACGAAACAATTTATCTTTGAGAAAATTGTGATTTCGTAATGTCGATAAATCTGCAATTTCTGGCGAGAAAACCTTCAAAAAATCGTGGAAAATCGCAGGGAAAACCATGAAAAATTGTTTGGGTTTGGTGTAAAAGCTAAAAAAGACCAAATCGAAAAAAACGTGAACCGTTTTTCTCCTGTGCGAATCATTTTTCCTCCTACGACCATTTCCGCGTCTGGTTTAGAGCATTTCGTGGCTTCTTGCAACCATTTTCATGGCCCTAGGTAATGAAAAATCATTTTTTATTTGTTTTCATAGATATCCGATAGTCTATTCGTGGCCCTAGGTTTCTGAGTTTTTTATTTAGTATATTACTATATAGTTGGTTTATAATAGTATATAGTTACAAACTTACATACGTAATACATATACAGTAATATAAATAAATTTATAATAGTATAACTATATACTACTATACAGTGTACTGTACACTATACAGTTAATTGTTACACTATACAGTAATATTACTATATACATTTATAATACTATACATTATTTATCATATTAATATACTATTATACATACAATATTTATTTATCATAATAAAATACAGTATTTATAATAATATACAGTTATCCTTATATGCATATGTGCCTATGGCATTCTATAGAGTCTCTTCTCGCATCATTTAATAATGTTTTTACATTTAATTTAAGTTTATTTTATGAACTTAAATGTTTTTTAAAGTAGCGATAAAGTTGCCGATTAATGCCGATAAATTGTCAATTCCCGATTTTCGAGTCAAATTTGGTTTGTTGATTAATTGTCGATAACGATTTTTTGAACTATGGGTTGGCCAACCCTAGCAGTCAACCGTCACAATCAAAAAGGGAATACATAACCCAATAGGTGGGGCCTAATCCCCATGAAACGACATTCTATGAAAGCTCTAGCACTAGCAGCATGATCACCCCACGTCTAGGCTCATGATTGGACACATGGAAAAGGGCGTGTGACCAGATAGTGTGGGTGGTAAACTGAGGAAGAAATTGTGATTTTACCTCTTGCGGACACAACACTTTTATATTATCAAAAGATGGGCAATTGTACATAACCATGTATCTACATGTTGATTCAATTAGGCCTAAACTAACATGGGGAAACCTCAAGGTGCATGTTGGTTTCCTCTTCTAAATCTTCGAGGGTAGCAAAATTGTTAGTGAAGGAAGGCTTTTTTGGTTGCCTCACATGAAATCACTTACTTGAAATGATTGTCATTTCACCTATACTTATTCCCCATCATCCAAATACGAGGGACTACATGACCAGTGGAATATTGTTTTATGTTCAATAGTCACCAAGTTATCCTTTGAATCTTTGGCTATCACCTTAAAGTGGGATTGTGACAATTGTGAGCTAAATATTGTAGTCTAGGTGGAAACAATGGTGGACCCCACCTACGAAGTGCATGGGATGGACGGCATCACCTGAGCAGTAAATTGCATAACTCGTTGTCCCTTAGCTCTTGAACCACCTATGGGTCTATAAACAACAATTGGCAGATTGATTGCACCGTGCAGGGCCAAAGAAATTCTTGTATTTATAATTATGGTCCAACCATTGCCATTGGGGGCGGTAGTTTTGTTTTCTCAATCACTTTTATCCCGCAACATCGATCGAGAATTTGCCACCAAGGGGCATTCTCTAATCATGTGGTCAAAGGATTGGCAACTGAAGCAAGTGTTCTAGTGATTAATATAAAACACATGTTGAAAGAAATGCTTATCCCCAATCTAAATGTCTATGGTCTTCTTCAGGTGAGGGGTTGTGTGACCGGTGGAGCATTGTTTTGCGTTCAATAGTCACCGAGATATCCTTTAAATCTTTGGATATCAGCCCATAGTAGGGTTGTGACGACTACGGGGTAAATATTGTAGTCTAGGTGGAAATAATGGTAGCCACCACATGCGAAGCACATGAGATGAATGACGTTGCCAGAACAGGCATAAGTTGTTTTCCATTAGATTCCAAACCACCTATTAGTCTATAAACAACACTCGGCGATTTGATTTTGCCATGAGGGGCCGAAGAATTTCTTTTATTTGTGACAATGGTCCAAGCGTCGTCATTAGAGGTGGTTGTTTTGTTTTCTAAAGTATTTTATCCTACAAAATCGATTGAGAGTGTGCCATCAAGGGGCATTCTCAAATCATGTGGTTTGAGGATTGGTAGCAGGAGCAAGTGTTCCAGAGGTTAATATAAAACACGTGTTGAGAGAAATGCATGTCCCCAATCTCAATGTCTATGGCCTTCTTCAAATCCTTGACCAAATCAATTTCTACACATACTCACTTCTAAGGACAAGATGCGTAGAGAGTTTGGGTTGCTCATGGAAAATAAAATGCCCTAAGGGTTTGATGAGCTTGTCAACAAATCCCCAAAGGAAGAGAGGCAGACCTGGAAACTCAATCCGAGCTAGGATTTTAGGCTTGGCTTCTTCCAAAACTTGAAATTCCCTAATTCACTGGGAAAAAACAAGAGTATTGTGAATAATCAACAAACCATGGGTCATGGTTGACAATGGAATTACAGTGGTCAGCATTAGCAAAAGAAAACAAAAAAAATTTAGTCGTGTTTTGCACACCTTCATGCATAATGCCATGGGGTTGCTAGCCCACTATTTGAGCATGCCTGCTGAGGAGACTTGACCAACAAAATAGCTAACCAAGGTGAAAGATTCAAACCAATGGCAAGCTTTATCAAATTCAGGCAACTCAAGAATAACATTAGCTAATGAAGTTTTTGGGTTAGAACCAGTGCCTCGTGGAATATCTTCGGGACAAAATTCCTTGTTCACTTTGGTGTTGTAATTGTTCAGAGCTCCATTGGCGCAATCTTCATCAACCGATGCATGTACCATGGATGTGACAATTGATATAGCAAGATTTTACAAATGCTGCCCAAGGGGCAGATTCACGGCCGACTCAGCACAATAAATGCACAATAAAACTTAATATTTTGCCTAGATCTATGGATGATTGGCAGTGTGACAGCAGTAATACTGCAGAGGTATGAAACCCTAGTAGAGCTAAAACATTTTCTCTGACCTCCCCCCAGTCAAACTATTTTTCTATTTTAAATAGACAATATAAACCTATGTAATATATAATGGCATGACTCATTTGATATTTTGATAAATCAATTATCAATAGTATTTTATTTATTTTATGCACATAACATTGATATTATGGTTAATTTGTTTGTATTTTTTATTCTTTTTTCTTTTTTACCATTCACCCAAGCTGCACAGAACCCAAAGCCCGGAAAAAAAAAGGAGCAAACCTCATATCCATATTCATACAGTATCCTAGTAACTCAGCCTGTTTTGAATAAATGCTATACATAGTTACGACCTGGCAAATCTGACCAAGTCATGGACTTGGCCAACTCAATTCACCTTGCCGAGACAGATGATACAACTCACAAACTCATCAGATACTCAACCAAACTCCAGAAGCCTCTTTAAGCACAACAACTCTACAAATTTTACTTGGTTGGACTCCTTATAAAACATAATGAAAAATATCCTCATTTTGACAGTCACTCTCAAACATTTTTGCAGGTACACGCGGTACACCTTGGGCGTGAAAAGGAAAGCTAAACACGTCATAAAGTAGAAAATAGATGTAAGGGTGCAAATCCTTGAAAAACGAAAGGGCCTGAACCATCCCACATTGTTTCTCAGGATTTTGCGCAGATCATTTCAGTATAAGAAGACCACGCTGGTTTTCTAAGAACCTTCAAAATATTGAATAATTCAGTATGGGGCAAGCTACTTGCTAGTTTTTTTCTGGATTTCTGGGTTGCTTCAAAGTTCAGTAACTATTGATTTTTGCCATTAAACCCTACATAAAAGACCACAAAATAAAGTAGAAAACAAAAAATGGTGCTAGAGAAAACGGATGAAGCATTGGAATCCCACACAGCAGTCGCCAGTGCTACAGGAAAAGTGAAATGCATTTGCTGTGGAGTAATTTTGAATGGAAAACAAATGCAATCCATCAAGCAATGGCAGCAAAGCCATCAAAACTTTAAAAAAGCATACTATATGCTGCATGAGTTAGAGAGTGCTTAGAAAGATGAGTTACATTTCATGCAATTGCTAGGGGAGGAATACCTGAAAAGAACAAAGACATTGGAGCTTAAAACCGACAAATGGAAAACGCTTGACAAGTAAAGACCTGAAATGCCCAAACAATAGCAGTAACCAACATTTTAAGGCATTCTACTGGTAGAATATTGTCATTAGTTTTTCCATTACAGTAGATCCATCCCCAATAGAAGCTACATGGTATATTCTTCCCCAAGTTTCACCAGTACTCAAAATATGGTTTTCCCCAAGACACCATTCTGTGATAGTTTAAGAACTGGACTCCTTCCAAAATGTACATGGAATTGGGCAATATCAAGTCTTGTTTAGCAGTTGGAACACATCTTTGACAGTTATGGACGCCACTATGCTGTTTGCACCTACCATTGATATCTCTATTGGGGGGATGGATGCTAACCAAGACATTGCAATGTATTAGTCACTGCTTTTGATAACACAGTTAATGGATTATGATGAATCATTGTATTAGTTGGTCATTGTCAAATTTCCACAGCCTCTCCCAACTGCACTAAATATTGAAAATTACATGTTTGTTGAAGAAGGAAAACATTACCCCCAAGACTTGTTTTAGCAAATATCAAGTCGTGTTCAGCAGTTGGGTAGACATCTCGTACAGTTATGGACACCAATATGTCGTTTGCACCCACCATTATTATCTCTACTAGGGGGAATGGATGCTAGCAAAGACATATTGTATTCATGCTTATTGTATTGTGATAATACAATTAATGGGTTATGATGAATCATTGTATCCATTTTGCCATTGTCAAATTTCTACCGCCTCTCCCCAACTGCACTAAACATTGAAAATTATGTGTGTTGAAGAAGGAAAACATTACCCCCAAGACAGGGGTTAGCATTACTCTACATCATCCTATGTGGATGTTCCCTATATAATCAATGGTAATGTATACTTCAATTTTAAATGTGTTTTTGTGTGTGATTGATGTTTGTTTGGTTCCTTTCCTTTTCTTTTTTCTCTTCATTATACTTGAATTATTTAGCTTGTGACAAATAATAACAGGGGAAATTGATCTAACAGCAAACTCTATATATCATTAGCCCATTATAATGTCTTTACTCCAACAGAAACACATCCATTACGTGGGCAACAAATGATAAACTTATTCCAAAAATAAACTTATAAGGCATTACATGCTCCAAAAGTTTCGCCAATGGAGAAATAGGCTGGCAAGTAGGAAACCCAAGGCGACGGATTCCGTTCACCATTCCTCCCACTTAACAAATGCTTGCATTGCTTGTTTGCTAAGTGGGTTCTTTTGCCTTGTGATAATTACCAAAAAATCATGAAGAAAAATGTCATTAGGCTAATGAGTACTCATGGAGGTCATCTTAAGATGAATTAAAACATGCAACAAATAAAATCCCATAAAAAATTAAAAATATAATGTTCTCTTCCATGTCACATATTCTGAACATTTACAAAAAAAAATGTAATCTGAACTGTCAAAGGGATAGATTTCTTACAGTTCATATATATTGTTTTTACTATCAGCTATACGTGGATAACTTCCCATCGGAATGATTTGATATCTTTAATTACTGATTCAAGGAACAACAGGAAAGCTATATCCAATTCTATCATTGACGGTATTAGAAATACAAATTCATTACATTTTGTAAATACTAAATACTGAAAAAACATAAAGTGTGTCACTGATCTCAAACATAGATAGATATCTCATTTTTGTTTCTATAGATATCAGCTAAATTCCCTCCTAGGAGTTCTTTCTTTTTGCATATTTTGCACATCAAGAACACACAAAGCACTTGGTATGCCCTTGTATTGTGGGGGTGCTCACATGCCTACACATAGTTTCCAAAATATTATCAAATAAAAAATGCATTACATATTTTCTCAAAAACAATCTACTGTGAAATGAAAATAAAAAAAGCCACATTGGCTTTGCATGCACCCAATCTTATGATATAGCTAGTTTGATAATATTTGCTTTTTGTTTAGCCTAAGACCATTCCTACAATTTGGATTCTTCTCTTTGCCCTACATTCAAAAGTTTGAAAAGAAGCTCCCTTAGACATCAAAAACATGTTGTGAGATTTACTGCAGCATAAGATTTGCCTGTGGAAAACAGTGTTCCCAATTAAGCTAGAATCGGCATCAGTATTGATTTCAAGAAGCCTTTTCCAGAGAGAATTATCATATTTGGGAGCAGCCGATAGATTACAAAACTTCACTTTTAAATGCAAAAAACTGCCTATGATATATTTAACAAACTCTACATTATGATATCCAGGTTTTACATGCATGTTCATTCAGTAAAAGAAAACATAGAACATGCAATTTATTATAACGACTGACATATGTATAGAGCATTACTCAGTAAGGATACAGAATCAAATCCCTGCTACTTAGTAATACCAGGAAATTTTATTTTGGCAATATGAGTAATTATCAGCTTTGCAAAAGGCTGAAATATTCCTTTCCACTACAAATTTTGCTTCTTCTAGGTGACTCCAAAAACTAGTTGGACCCCCCTCCAACAGGTGGTATAACTATAAACTATAATGGCTATCTTAAATACATTTATCTGAAAAATGTCAAGAGATATTAATCTCGAGGCCCTTGTCTTGGATGTTTAGCATTCCACAAGTATTAATAACTTTATTACCTTCTTCACAAATTTCCCACTAAATGGTGTCAATCTAGCTAGACTAATGTGTAAGGCTTGAAAATATAAAACTGGAGGAAAAAAAATGTATTCCAAACTTCAACATGTGGCCAAGATATTAGATTTTTTGATTGACTCCTCAAACAAAAAAAAGATATAACTTCTTAGAGACGGACAAATGGGTGTCAAATTTAAGGTCGGAATTAAAAGTGAACACACTCCCAGACATTAGAGCTCTCCACCACCCCCTAGCTGCCATTGTATAGCGCCTCTTAATGTAATTAGATTTTGAAGCTGCAAACAATAACTCGGGTAAAGCAAGAATAGGAAGTATTACAAGAGATTCAAAGGGCATTTCTTTTCCAGTTACACATAGTCTATAGGCATTAGTGCAAAAAATTATTCCAAGCCAAAATCCCTCATTGAAGTTCTCCAGCTCGCCTGCATGGTAGCCATTGTATAATGCCTCTTAGTGTAATTAGATTTTGAAGCTGCAAAAAATAACTCAAGTAGAGCAAGAATAGGAAGTTTTATAAGAGATTAAAAGGGCATTTCTTTTCCAGTTACACTTAGTCTATAGGCATTAGTGCAAAAAATCATGCCGAGCCAAAATCCCTCCTCATTGAAGTTCTCTAGCTCGCCTATATGGTAGCAAACACATTATACATAGGAGACACAAAAGTGATTCTCCGCTTCATCATCAAGGAAAAAGAATTTTAATTTACAAGGACAAAATAATTTTACAATTGCTCTCTTCCTGAATCGATGGATCAACTGGAAAATGCAGCTATCAATGTTAATGTTTTGTGCCAACATTATTTGTTATTTGTTAATCCTCAATGATGAATTTCTGTACTTGTAGAAATTTGAGTTATTTAAATTTACTTTTTTTCTTTTTGATGATAGTTAGAATTTGTTAATTATTGCGGTAAAATAAACCCTAAAATGTATTATATTCAAGAAACCTTAGAAGCACGTTTCTCAGTCCAACTGTACATTTTTGTTTCCTTACCCATTTCCCATTTCTAGTACCATAGTCTTGGTGATTATATTTACTTAGGTATTGCAAGTATCCAATATATGGTTTACTATGCATACATAACTTGCATGGAGATATATATTTTCTTTTTCCTTGTGAAGAATCTTCCACGTCTTTGTATGCTTGCACTTGTGCATTGTGCCACTTGTGCTTTGCATTCTTTGTGGAATCTTCAACTTGTAACTTGCATGCTTTGTGCATGCTTCCAATTGTGCTTTGCATACTTTGTGGAATCTTGCACAAGTAACTTGCATATTTATTATATCCGCCACTTGTAATTTGCATGCTTATTAAATCCGCCACTTCTGCATATTCTTTTCGAGTTTATATAATGAGAACTCTCCCTCCAATTGTAGCCATTACCAGGTACTGGTACAGGGTATGGTACGCTGTGGGTACGTCTGGAAACGTACCCACATGGACAGGGTATGGTCTGGGTACGGGTTTGGTACCCGTACCGTACCTTGTCCCTGTGGGTACGTTTCCAGCCGTACCCGTTTTTTTCCACGTCTTTTTTAAAGCGAACTTCATCAAAACTTTATAAAAAAGCATTTTTTTTTAATTTTAAAACTTTCTAAATCTAACCTAACCCTAAACTACCCCCCCAAACACTTATATAAACACCCAATCCCTCTACTTTTTTCTCACACTCAATATTTGATATTTTGCTTGAGCTTGAAGGAGAGAGAGAAAGAGAGGTTGAAGGAGAAAGGAAGAGCTTGGAGGAGAGAAAAAGAGCTTGGAGGAGAGAGTGATTGAGCTTGAAGGAGAAAGAGAGAAGGAGAAGCAAGTCTACAAACATCAAGGAGGATTTTTCTAGGTATTTTACATGCATTCAGGCATTTTTTTTCTTTTTTTAAATCTTTTGAGCAATGTTTTGTATATGAATCAATGATCAATATCATGAATGATGTGTTTCAAACACATCATTCATGATTATTGATCATGATCTAAATTTATTTTTAATATTTAATAATTTATTTATTTTACGGTTATTAAAATATAATATATTATTAATTTTTCCGTATTTTAAGTTTAATAGTGAAGTTTTATTTAATTAAACGTCTACCCTCTATGTATGCTCTCACCTCGCACCATTTATGGCGAACTTGGTGATCAGAATCAGAGATTGACGTGTAGGACTAACTGTTTAATTTTTTTAGTTAGTTATGTGTTCGTTTTTTTTTTATTTTAAAGTTTTAAATTGAATTTGTTAAAAATTTAAACGTCTACCCTTTGTGTATGCTCTCACCTCGCACCATTTATGGCGAACTTGGTGATCAGAATCAGAGAATGACGTGTATGGGTCAACAAATTAATTTTCTAATTTGTATTTGTATTTCAATTTGTTGTTTTTAATTAAATTATTTTAATATTTAGCAATGTTTTAAAAAATATCTCTTATTGTAGGTTATTGAATTAATCCTACAATCATGGCATCCAGTTCAGCTTCAGTAGGGCAAGAGGGGGAAAACGTTTCAGGTGCTATGGCAGTGAAAATGGATCCGAATTATCCTTTATGGAGACAAGTGGAAGTGATAGAGTTTGTTGCCGGTGGTGGTGTCCGTGTTTGGAAGTGTCCCCATTGTGCCGCCACATTTAAATCCTCATATACCCGTTTGAGAGCTCATTTGACTGGGGTATCGAGGACGGGTATTAGACCGTGTAGGAAGGTGGAAAAGAAAACCATAGCCATGTACCTAAAAGAGCAAGAAGATGCAAACATTGAAGCAGCAAGAGCTCGCTCTAGAACTGTTTCTTTACAGCAGAGGTCCATGGGAAAACCACCAACATCAACACCATCATTTCATCCTTTCATTGAGACTCGTGCTGAAACTATTCCAGATGATGACCCTTTTGATGCAGATACCTCAGGGCCATCAAGCAAGAGAACAAAAGGCCCATTAGAAAAAACATTTAACATCGAGAAGAGGGATATTGCAGATGAATTGGTGTCTCGGTGTATATTTGCATGTGGACTACCATTCAATGTCTTGAGATCACCTTATTGGCAGCAGATGGTGAGAGGCATTAATGAGGCACCACAGGGGTATACAAGCCCTAGCTATAATAAGGTTCACACTTCTCTTTTGGCAAAATAAGTACAACACATTCAGACATCTCTACAGCCAATTAGAGATTCTTGGACTGATTCAGGAGTCTCTATTATATCAGATGGATGGAAAGACTCCAGAAATAGACCTCTCATCAACATTATTGCAGTATGCCCTAAAGGGCCAATGTTTCTGAAGGCTGTTGATTGTGAGGGGGAAGTAAAAGATGCCCAATTCATTGCAAATATTCTCATTGAGGCTATTGAGTCAGTGGGTCCGCAGAGGGTTGTCCAAGTCATCACGGACAATGCCAAAAATTGCAAGGCAACGGGATTGATAGTAGAGGGTAGGTATGAGCACATATTTTGGACACCATGTGCAATACACTCCCTGAATCTAATGATGCAGAAGATTGGGAAAATTGCATGGATTGAGCAAATATACACGGAGGCAAACGAGATTCAGATGTTTGTCACCAACCATCACATGTCTCAAGCCATATTTCGAAGATTTTCAAAGTTGGAGTTGATGAAGGTAAATGAACAATTCATTTTAAATTTAATATTTGATTTTAAATTTTTAAATCAATTTCAAATTGTGTTGTTATTGAATTGTTTCCATTCTTTTTTAATAGGTTGTTGAGACTAGGTTTGCCTCTCACACACTTGTCTTGAGACGACTTGTGAAGGTGAGACGTGCTTTGAGCATGATGGTGATTGATAATGTTTGGACTGTCTGGAGGCAATCTAACACAGAAAGAGCCCAAAAAATAAAATCATGGATCCTTGATGAGAATTGGTGGGGAAAAGTTGAATATTTGTTGAGTTTCACAGAGCCTATTTTGAGTATGATACGATTTGTTGACAAAGATAATGCTTGCATTGGAGAAATATATGATGGCATTGACTCCATGCTTGAAAAAATCCATGATATCATACAGGCCAAAGAGCAGGACCCTGAGGAAAATTTTTATAGTGAAGTTAAAAATGTGATCGTGAAAAGGTGGAACAAAATGACCACCCCATTGCATCTCCTTGCTTATGCTTTAAATCCCAAATATTACAGCAGTGAAATAGTTGGGAGAGTTGGTAGACAGCGACCATATGATGACCATGAGGTTGCAAATGGGACAAGGTCAACATTCAGGAGGTTGTTTCCTGATCCAGCTACATCACTTGCAGTCTGCCAGGAGATGTCGATGTTTGTAAATGGACAAGGTAGCATGGGAGAGATAGAGGCTATTTGTGACAAACCCACCATGGATCCAATCACGTGGTGGACTTGTCATGGCCATGATGCCAAGTTCTTACGACCAGTTGCGATCAAATTGCTCTCACAGGTATAAAGTTTGTAACTTGTTATTTGATATTTTAATTACCAATTACGAATTAAAATTCAAAATGATATCATTCTTTTTTTAATTAATAATTTATAATATTAATACTTTGTTTTTTGTGACAGGTGGCTAGTAATTCTTCTGCAGAGCGCAACTGGAGTACTTATGGCTTCATCCACTCAGCCAAACGCACCATGTTGGCATCGAAGAAGGCTGAAGATCTAGTATACGTTCATTCCAACTTGCGCCTCTTAACCCACAAGACGCAAGAGTATACTAGTGGTCCTAACAAGCTTTGGGACCTCCAACCTGAAAACACAGACTTTGAAGCTTCTGCTGCTTGTTTGGCCAATGTTTCACTTCTTGGCATTGATGAGGAACTTCCAGGGAGCCCTTCACAAGGGTTCGAAAGTGGAGCTAGTGGGAGTGGAGCTGCAAGTGGCATCCATGAAGATGATTTTGACGATCATCTAGATGATATGCTCTAGAAGTTGAGAACTTGAATGTATTATGTTATTTACTATCATGTTTTGAACATTATGTCACTCATTATGAATCAATACAAACTCAAGTCTCAATTCTCAAAGTATTGGAAATTTCAATTTTGTTTTCATGTTCTATGAATGATTTTAAGTTGTATAACTCTATGAGTATTAAATTTCAATAAGTATGCAATGTATGAGAATTAAATTTCAATAAGTATGCAAATGCTTCTTTAAATTTATAATTTATATAGCATATTTATATATTTATATACATGTATATATAAATATATATATATATATATAAAACGTACCGTACCCAAGATTTTTAAAAATCCCAACTGTTTTAGTTGCCGTATCGGCGTACAAGTGTACCTGTATCCAGGCTGTCTGTGTGTGTGTGTGTGTGTGTATTCATATACATACACATATATGCATGTGTAGATGTGTGTGCGCATGTGCATGCATGCATATACATATACATATGTAATAATATATGCATACGTATATATACATATACATATGGAATAATATATACATACCGTTACATATATATAAATATACATATATATTCATATACATACACATATATATAGGTGTGCATGCATACATATACATATGTATACATACATATATGTATGCATGCATATGTATATATACATACATGTTAGATTATGGGTTTGTGCATGGATGAATATCATTCCCTACTGCAATTTGCACACACTGGTAATTATCTTTTAGTATTACCAGTGTTGTGCTACTTAAAACTGTCGATGATAGTCGACTGCACTCATCATTTTTGAGGGATTGTGTCGAGAGAATTTATGGACTTGTGCATGTATGAGCTTTTTTCTCGGGATATTTTACGCACACTCAGGAAGAAATAGGCATGGGTTATGGATGGACCGTTTGAAGCAGCTTTGGGTTTTTACATCTGGTATTTTGGGGCACATTGCATTCCCACAGTAAGGCTAGTCCTGTTCGGAACACTTGATGGCTGAATTTTACTCCTTAAGAACTCCCGAGGTTTACACTACATGGTCTGGATGAAGATGAAAGCACAGTAGCTCGAAGCATGGAGGCACAAGGTGTATTGGGGTTGCTTTTTGAATCAGTGGATGATGATATCTCCACTTTCTCTCTGCAGATGGCGGCTCTCTCTTCGGTTAATATCTTTTTACCTAAAACGACAGCTTCATCTCTCTTTTATTTGGTACTTCGGCACCCTTCACATGTTACCTGTTATGGAAGTTCCCCTGGTCTGTTCTTATCTCTAATTATTTTTATTTTGTATGGTATAGAACCTATCCTAGTTATCACTAACAAGTTTGCTAAGCCGCCTTATAAAAAGAATTGTAACATTTTTATCATACCTCGAATCATTAAACCCTGAATATTCAAATTGCGTTTAATTTCAGACTTACGGGAATTAAACCGGAATTCTCGCAAATTCAATCTGTGCAAGTGCTAAAATTCAATCGTAGAAGATCCTAAGAAAATGCTTAAATTTTGAGAATAAACTACTGGTAAATTAGCCACAATTGAAGCAAGAAAATAGTAAGTTTACCTCGTATCTTAAGCTGTGCAGATCGTCGAAGGTGAAACTACGGAGTCAGAAGCGCCCCGGATGCAGAGGAATTTCGAAAACAATTTGGCATCTGATGGTAAATGGTAAATACTTGGTAGGTACAGAACTATTGTTAAAAGAAAGAAATTGCGATGGGGTTTCTTTCCCACCAAACTTTTTATGGGAGCGCATTTCTTTTATCGCTTTCAAAAACAAAATAACCCCAATCACAAAAAGGCGTTGAATTATCTTCTAATATTTATAAAGTAGCCATTTAGTTGAAATTTGAAGTAGTCATTTTAATCAAATAGCAATTGACAAGGTAGAAAGACAATGCTTACATTATAAAAGAAAGGAAACCATTAGTGGACAAAAGAAAAGAAAAAAAATACCTTCAAATCACATACAATACATAAAACAATTACAAAATATTGCATCAAGTCGAAGTCTACAATTAAGGTTGTAATACTTTCTCTCTCCATCAAAGGGTCTTCTATTCATAAGCAACTTGTGACATTCATGTCATATCTAATTAACATGATTTAAGCATGTGCTTAGTGTTAACCTACATTTATGAGGCACACTCAAATTCGCCTTTACAATCATATTTAGTGTTGACTTGCTTTTAATTTGCAATAACTTAAAATCATATAAGTAACCCCATAAAATAGATTATTGACTTCATTAAAGGCACACAATCCACGTGGTATACATAATATATTTTACACATCGGTCTCTTTTTGAAAATTTCAAATGGAATATCATATTAATCTAGAATAAGGAATTAAAAACTTTTGTATATTGTGCACATTCAAATTGTGTGTACGTGTATGTGTGTGTGTGCGTATGTGTGAGTGTGCGCGTGTGTGTGTATGCATGTGCGTGAGAGAGTGAACCACTTGATAAACGTTAGCAATTGTCATATTAATACATAGATATCATAGAGGGAAAACAAAAATGTAAACAAAAATAAAAATAAAGATATACTTATTAAAATCCCCGAACTTATTGCTTGAATGAATTAGTATGTTTGTTAAATGTTAGCAATTGTTTATCAATACATTGGATATACAGAGGTAAAACAAAAAAAAAACTAGACAACAAAGAAAATTAAAAAAAAGCTTATTAAAATCCTCAAACTTATTGTTTAAATGTGAATTATAGTATCATATGTGTCCTAAATACTTCGTACATTTCAGTGAAGATATGTTAACCAAGGTTCCATGAATAAATATTATATACAGAATGTATATGCGCACGTGTGCAGGAGTAGCGTGCGCGCAAGCGCAAGAGTGTGTGTGCACATCTAGATATGTTGTACACTAAATAATGCCTAAATGAACATGATACACAGCATTTTGAAATCTCTTCTTTTGAAGTTGCATAAAATTTTCACATCAAGACCCATGTCATAAATGAGCATAATTTGTAAGGTCAATTTTATTTGGATATGAAATTAGGTTATCGCCTTCTGGCTTATCTGCCTTATTGATTGTGTTTGAGTTGTGCTCAAATCTAGCACCATTAAATGCTTTATAAATAAATATACCATCTCTAAACAAAGGGAATACTTATTTTATGTGACATGCAGAGTGCAGGCAAAACGAATCTCGATTTTAAGTGATGGGACATTGTTGACATAATTTATGGGCATCTCCAGAGAAGGTTGGTTCCTCTTAACAATTAAACAATACATGGAAAGCTATGAATAATCTGGGATTCTGCACTGATCACAGCTCCGGATCTACCAAATAGGCGCTTTGAAGGATGTAATCAAGAAGATAAAAATACAAGACAGATTGTCCAAACTGAAGTGAATTACAAGAAAACCAACACAGTCAAATCACAATCATGATGTAGATCTGATGGATATTTCCAATTTAGTAGTAACTTTGCATACAAACAGCTCAACTCGATGGAAAAAGCTAAAGAAAGAAATAGGAAACCAGAAAAACTAATTAGAGCACTTATTAAACTGTTGGTCAAAATTTACCGACAACCAATCTCATCACTTAGGCCATTTTGTTCTGGATTTGCCGGTGAATGTGTACAAGGAACTCCACATAAGACAATCCAAGAGCATTTTTGTCTTCCACCATAAGGGAAAAGAATAGGAACTCTACATATCAAGAAATATTCATGTGTTAGCACACAAAACATTACTTCCACTAGATTAGGACATTACAACTCTAATTAGAAGAAAAAAATGTTATTATAAAATGCATTTCAATAAAAACATGTTTCTAGTTCAAATGCAATCATAAAATTCATATTCATGAATAACATGTGAAAAGTTACAAGCTTGATAAATAGGCATTGAAAAATCATTCAAATAACAGAGTAGCAGAGTTACAGTCTAGTTCACCTGTTGGATCTGCCCTTTTGCACACCCGTAAACTGTTCAAGACACCAAATTTTGCAATAAAATTACTATACTAATAGTCTTGCAAACTAGCATCAAATCCTAATTGAAATATGTAGTTCATTTACAAGATACTGAAAACATACTGTAGACAAGGTCATCAATATTTACATAGTAACATAAAAATCCCATACCGTAAATATGAACACCGCTGACGCCTAATTTCATTAACTACTTCATTAAGTTTTTTGGAATGATCATTCTCATGCTCCTGCAACAATAACTGCACAACCACCATATGCATGTGGTTCATTATGTACTTGAATAGCTGAAAAGCTTTTTCTAAAAAATACAATCTTATTACAGAATCCATTTCACACACTAATCTCAAAAACATCTCTCTACATTAGTATTTCCACTGCATTATCAAAATCAAGCACAACATAACTTATAGGTGAATATCTATAAACATATACACATAAATTAATACTAGTCTCTATAGCCATAATAAGACAACAAAAATCTTTTGCACAACAATCGAGAATGCTGAAGCCTCGATGAAACAAATTCTAGGGGCACAAAACAAACTTGTAATAAATTAAGAAGAAAATTACATATACGTACTGCCTTTGGATGAAGAATTCACCAATAAATAGTAAATCCAAAGGGAGAGAACAAATTATAGCAGTCTTTTGAGTTTAATACCAGATAAAGAGGCATAAAATGGATCGATATTATCAGAAAAATGCCACCAAACATAAAGATTGTGAAACATTGAACAGATTTGCATTGCAGTCATCAGCAAAAGTCAATTTTAAATCCCATCCAAAAAGATGGCTATTTAGCATATAAACCAGAAAAAAATAAAGTGTATAAACCAGAAAAAGATGAGAGTGGTAAGTTCCATAGTCTGATTGCAAGTTAGTTCTTAAAATGATGAAGTTCCAAGTTTAATCTCAGCCATGCCCCATTAAATTCGTCTTTTCAATATTCAGGCAAAGAGATCAAATGGCCATTCAACATGTCTGGTTACACTTCCCAAAAAACCAAAGCTAGATAGTATGGAACATCTACAAGTTCCTTTCAAGTTTCTTCAACCTCACGAACCTTCTTCCACTATTTATTTTTTCTTCCTATTTCCCACATGTATACAGCCTTTAAATGCTAAACAGGCACTTCCCACTTACCAAAATTTTGGCTTTAGGAAGGTTCCACATATATTGTGACCTAGAGTCATTTCATTACACACATCCCTAATGCTATTTACCTTGTTAAAAATTATCTTTCTTATCATTCAAACCTTATTTGACAAGCCCTTCATCCTTTTCATGATGATTCTCTACAGCACTGACTGATTACCCTTGGATGTGGTTTATCCCTAAGTCCCCAGGTTCGTGTTCATGTTTGGCGAGAATAAAATTCAATATAAGTTCGTCAGCTGATAAAATTTGGGGAAAAAATTCGTCAATAAATTCAAATCATATAAATCTAATACAAATTCAATATTAAAAAATACATATAATACAGATTTATTATGAAAATAATAATAATAATCTAATTAGATTGCTCGCAAAAACCTTCAGCTTAAATTTCAAAAATTTAAAAACAAAAATAAAAAATAACTTAAACCTGAACCTAAATAATATGTATCAATTTATTTAAATAATAGATCATAAAAGACTTTAACTTCACATAAATATTATTCTATTAATAAATTAAAAATATTACAAAAACCTAAAACTTTAGTACTAAGTTTTAACATTAACAATTACATTATTTGCTAAATATTAATTTAAATTATTGACCTCCCACGGGCCTTCCCATTAACTATTTATAATTAAATAACTAAAAAGCAAAAAGCCTTGTGATTCATTAAACTCTAGACTGCACAGATACGGGTACAGGTACGGGTACGGGTACGGTATGCCGATACGGCAAATTTAAAAAAATCTTGGGTACGGTACGCTTTTGGGTACATTTTTTTTATATATATATGTATGTATATACATGTATATAAATTATAAATTTAAAGAAGCATTTGCAGACTTACTGAAATTTAATTCTCATACAATAAATATGAGTATTAAATTTCAATAAATATGCAATGTATGAGTATTAAGTTTCAGTAAGTATGCAAATGCTTCTTTACATTTATAATTTTATATTATATATATATATATATATATATATATTTCAATAAGTATGCAAATGCTTCTTTACATTTATAATTTTATATATATTAAATTTCAATAAGTATGCAAATGCTTCTTTACATATATAATTATGTGTGTGTGTGTGTGTGTGTAAAGAAGCATTTGCATACTTATTGAAATTTACTTAATACATTTTGGTTTAAATTTAACAAAAAAACATATTTTAATTAAAGGTCTTCCAAGTTATCGCAGATTTGTTAAGAACTGGTCTTTCATATGGATTACATGCCCATTCTGAGTCTGTGACAAATGGGTTAGGGTTAGGTTAGGTTTAGAAAGTCAAAAAATTAAAAAAAAATGCTTTTTTTTTGAGTTTTTATGAAAATCGCGTCAAAAAACGCGGGTACGCTCGGAAACGTATCCGCAGGGGACAGGGTACGGCCCGGGTACGGAAAACCGTACCCGGGCCATACCCTCCGTACCCGGGCCGTACCCTGTCCCTTGCGGGTACGTTTCCGAGCGTACCCGCAGCGTACCGCACTCCGTACCAGTCCCTGGTACGTTTCCAGGCTGGTACGGAGTGCCCTAGGGCGTTTCCTGACAGTCTAGTCCAGGACTGTCATCAACTGGCCCCAAGCTAGGATGCATGATAAGCCTTGTGGCAACTACCATCGGTGTTTTTTCCACAAATGCTATGAAAAGCAGAAAGAACAGGTGCTCATGGCACAGCCTGTTGTCCTTGCCACTCTGGGTTTTGATCTTAATGTGCAACATCCTTATAAGTACCCTCAAAAAAAAACATTTTTTGTCTGGGGTCATCGCTTTGCACATTAACCATACCACATCCAGGCTAATGGGTATGGTTTGTAGAGCAAAACCAGTTTTCAAAGGTACACTGCTAACTGTACACTGGACCTGTGGGTACGTACCCACAGTGTTTCCGTATGCTCCAGTACCCGTACCATCAAAAAGTTTGCAAGTCTAGGATACTTAATAAGGGGGGGGGGAACGTTTCCGTGGAGTATATATGCTGATGCGGGGAGTTTTTTTTATGCTAGACATCGGTAATTTAACACGGGGATTGTGCTCCCAGGGGCCATTACAAATACCTGAGGTATAGCCTCATATATACTATGGTTCATGTTACTGAACAATTTCCTTGGATTTATGCGTATAAATTGAATAATTGGTCTTCTTGATTATGATCAGCAAATCTGCATCGGGTTTATACTTGTTGTATGCTCATGGCAATTGCAAACTACATACAAATTGAATGACAGAAACTTGGTGTAGTATCTATGAGTATTACTAATTGAGCCATTGTGAGATGATATGTATTGTCCTTGTATCCCCTGTGTGACAGGACGTTTTAGGCCATGAGGCTTGTGGAGATGCGGACTAATGAATCCATCTTCAAGGAGAAGAGAATGGAGCCAATGCTTGAGAAAAAAGTAGTCCTAGGTTGATTGTACCCATTGAAGATTAGATTATTTAAATTATGATACAAGTTGGTCTGTATTGGACGCCATATTTCACTGGGTGCTAATGTCATGATTGCAAGGAACTTTCGTCTTAGCCAAGAAATGTGGAATATCCCTGAAAGGGTCCTATTAGCACACTCACATTAAACTATGGGCATAGTTAGCTTACCATTCAGGGTTTAACTAGATCAGAGCACATCTAATTGAAACCATTAAATGTTTCGACCATGCTTAGTAATTAGATACTACTTTGTAACCATTACCTATAATTAAATGCCAACTCCTCAACATTAGCACATTGTAATTTCCCTAGAACCAAATAGTGTTGTAACCTTCTTATAATCCTAATATCAGGACGTCATCACCTATGAATTCTATTACAGAAAACAGTTTAATATTATAAATCTATATTCAGTTCTAACACTTTCTACTTCCCTTGTGCCTAGTCATTGCTAACCCTTGGCAGTCTGTAAAGATGAATACATTTGAACAGATATCCACAAGAATGTTGCCTCGATCCCCTTCAAACTATTCTTCACAAGCCTGCTATAGATGACAAAATGGTGATATGCTAGAGAAGCATCAAAGCTTGGAGTAGGAGTTAATGAAGTCTACGTGTTCATTGAGTCCCTGTTCATTGAATTATATGTTAGCAGAGGAGAAGCAAATTAAGAAAAAGGGGAGAAGATAAAACTGCACTGTATCAAATGTCACAAGCAGAAGTCTTATTTATAAGTAAGGATGATGAGTTACAAATGCAGTTATCGGTTATAACTTCTTAACTGCCCAGAACTGAATGGTTCATTATATATTCAACACCCCCCCTTAATGACTAACCTTGAAACAACACCAATTTTATCTCTAAACTTGACAAACAACAAAGGACCAAGAGGTTTAGTCATTACATCAGCAGGCTGATCCGAAGAAGGACAAAAATGAAGAGAGATATCACCGGAATCAACCAACTGTCGAATATAGTGATGATGAATCTCAATATGTTTAGTGCGGGCATGATAGACAAGATTCTTCACCATCTTTAGAACACCTTGATTATCACAAAAGAGTGAAAGAGGTGTAGCAGTAGCCTGGGGAAACTGAAAATCAGTTAGAATCTGACTAAGCCATATTACTTTACAACTGGCACTAACAGCAGCCTTGTATTCCTGCTTCAGTTAGAAGAGATGACAACAATAGGCTGAAGTTTACTCTGCCAAGAAACAACTCCTGAATGAAAAAAGAAGATATATCCAGTGGTAGATAGTCGAGTATCTACAGATCCTCCCCAATTAGAGTCAGTATAGCCAATCAATCTGAAATCTGCAACTCTCTGATATAGAATGCCAAAGTCAAGAGTTCCTTTGACATATCTTAGAACTCGTTTTGTTGCTCCCCAGTGAATGAGTTTTGGTTTAGACAAAAACCGAGAGAGATAGCTAACAACAAAACAAAGATATGGACGTGTAGTTGTTAGATAGATCAAGCTACCCACCAACTGTATGTATAATGATTCATCGATCTGGTGGTGAATCATCGACCATGATGCACTGAGAGTTTCAGCCCGACCTCCATAGGTGTAGAAGAAGAATTACAATCATACATCTGAAATTTTTGTAACAGGTTTGTGGCATACTTAACTTGAGAAATGAAAATCAAGTGATTATGTTGCCAAAATTCTACACCAAGACAATAGTGAAGGAGGCCTAAATCAGTCATGTCAAAAGTAGCACATAAATATGATTTTACTTGATGAATCACAACATTTACACTACCTGTGATGGCAAGGTTATCAACATAAAAAATAAGGATCACAATGTCATCATAATTGCTTTTCAACATAGAGATTCAGATCAGAATGACTCCGTGTGATGATTGAATCTCTAAGCTATTTATTTATTTTGATGTGTCAGGCTCGAGGAGCCTGTTTAAGTCCATACATGGACTTAATCAATCTGCATACCAGATGTTCTTGACCACAATCCCGAAAACCCTTAGGTTGTGTCATATACACCTCTTCCTCCAAATCCTCATTCAAGAAAGAAATTTTGACATCCATTTGATATACTTTCCAACCAAAATGAGTTGCAAAAGAAAGAATAAGCCGAAAATTGACCATCTTCGCAGTAGGAGAAAAAGTATCCTCATAATAAACCCCCTCTTGTTGCGAATATCTTTTCGCAACGCCCTGAGCCTTGTACTTATCCAAAGTACCATCTGCTTTAAACTTGATTTTATAAACCCATTTACAACCAATGGGATGTTTCTACAAAACTAGTCACGATCCCAAAAAGGGACAGAAAACGAGTCGTGAACCTAGTATAATTTGCAATGCGGTATTCTCGAGTAGTATTTTGACCTCGTTTTTGGTGCAGAGTGCAATTTTTTCATTAGATATATTCAATAGAACTGAGTTTGGTAAACAAATCCTGATAGAGCTTTTAGTTTTCCTATCAACCTTGTCCCACTCTTCTTGTTTCATTCCCATAGGTGTTGTCTCTAACACAATAACCCACTAATCTCTATTTGTCAAAAGATCTTCCATCTTGAGTTTCCCTAACTCAAAATGTTGACCGTTAAACTTGTCAATCTCTATTCTTGTGCTTCCCCTCATCTTCTAACACACAAAATTCTTCGGCACATGTCTCCCACTCAAACCAGCCATTTATTGTAGGTGAATCCAACTCTCACAGACCCATAACTAACTCTGATACTGGATGTTGAGATTTGAGCCTTGCGCATTAAGCCAAAACAGAGAAGAGCTACACTAAACAAGTATCCAAACAATGCATAAGATATTGACATATAAAATAAACATAGTATTTCACCTGGGAAAACCCTTTTGTGTAAAAAAACCCAACATAGGAACCTTCATTCTATTGTATTCACTAAAACTGTTTACAATGCAAAGAAGCACTTCAAAAGTTTTGTATCCACATACAGTCCATACACTAAACCATGTAACTGTATAAATATAATGACGTTCCTAACTAAAGGCAACCAACTAGATTTAACCACCTAACTAACTCCAATTAGTCATTCCTCTCATGGATGAGAGTATGTGCTTTTATACCAGCACCCCATTTTGTGATCCTCATGCAACAAGAGAATCCATGGAGTCTCGCCGACAACCAAGCAAAGTGATCACCATATAATGCTCCTCCCACCAACCATATCAAAACATTTTCAAGATGTTCCTTGCACACCTTCAGTCAATAGATAGAATCTAACAACTATATGGTAACACCTTGCAACAACATATGTTGCACTACTATGTTGTGTGACTCCCACTACTGCATTCAACTATCTTACACACCGACCATTTAGCTTGCAGCTCCGTGCACAGATGTATCGCCACATTGCACATAGCCTGCAAAATGCCACTGTGCACAAGTTTCCTACGCACAGGTCCCTATGCAACACAATCTCTATGCATAACCATCCTACGTAGAACCATTCAAAGTTAAAACATTTTCAGCACTCACCCATTGTGGTTAAGAGTCGAAGGATCTTGCAGTTGATGAGGATGTTGTGGCAAAATGCTTATTGGCCATGCTAGAGGTCGAAGCACATCATAACAGTCTTGACAGTGGCCACATGGTTGAGGAGACTGATATAAGCATAAGCACCCTCAATTTGTGTCAGCACTTCCTCTAGGAAATTCAAATGATTTATAACTTTTGTAGCTGGATTCAGAGCTCACACAACAAGCAGCCTTGCAGCCTACTAGCTTCACAGCTCTTGCTAATCGTATTATCTACACATAGGTATCAACCAGAACTTCGCAACAAGCACATAATTGATGGGATCTGTTGTGCACAACACGACCCTTCTTCATAGAAATTGGAGACCCTCTTGGAATAATTGAAATAAAAATACTTGTGAAATTTACGCCCCCACCTTGGTATTAATTTGGGTTTCAAACCACATTTTTAAATACCACAAATATACTTAGTCTAAATCATTCTTGGGCACCCCACTTTATACACTTGACATTGGAGAAAACCCAACCAAAAATTCAGCCAATGACGTGTTCTCGGTGTCCACATCACTTCCCCTTTGTGTTTAAACTTTGTTAAAACCTGTGGACTCAAGAGCATATAATCATTGACACTTGGCATGAATTGACCTTGGTTTGATTTAATATTTCGGCTTTTATTTAACTTAAAGTGCTTTTCATGGGTTGGCTTTAATTGTTGTGTTTTGTAGTTGGCAAGGACACATGGCATGTTTCTGATAGCTTGGGCATTGAAGAGGTTGAAAATTCACACAACGCAGTCAACAGGTTCAAAACAGCAAAGGCACATGACGGCACCCATGTGGTCCAACCACGGATGGAGATTTTTGGGCCAACCACGAGCCAGCGGCAAAGGTTAAAGAGTTAAGAAGTTTAAGGGCCTGGGAACCACGGCGAACAGGAAAAACGACAAGTGTCACAATCACAACCCGGGAGAGAGGACATATTATTTGTCCATGTGGACCAATGACAAATGCTTGATTTTCTGGATCATAAATTAAAACAGAGGTCAAAGCTTGCGATAGTTGGAAACCCGTGAAGGGCGACACATGGTCCAAACACGGCGTAATAGGAATGAACATGACGTAGAGACACGTGTCCAGGGGTAAACAACTTAAAATTTGACGGCCAAAATGCAGAGTGAACATGGCAATACAATTGTGGAAATTTCATAAGGCCATAACTTCCACAAATCAGCTCTTAGATAATATGAGACCATTGCTCATTGTAAAGCTCTTGGAGAGCACTTTCAATTGGTGTGGGTCACAAAGAAGGTTTTGTCACACATGCGAGGAGCAATTCACGTTTGACTGCTAATAACTGGGAGCCGTTTTTTAATGCAGTCTCCATTGTGAGCTCGAGTTAGTGACAAATCAAGATCAGAAGGCACGTTTTGAGTCTCAGTTGAGTTTGGAAGGAGTGCATGCACAATCTCCAATTATGCGTTCCACAGAGGTAGATAGACAAAGGACAGGACAAAGAAGAGAGAATTCTGAAGCCATAATTGTAGAGAACTCCCACCTATTCGTGGTTGTCAGTTCTTAAATGTCAAAGTTGATGTCCATCTACTCCAATCTTTTTGAACTAATCTTTTGCAACATGGCCAAGGGGTAGCATGTCTCCATTCTTGAGTGAGATGTTGGGCTCCAAAAACAAGACTTCATCGAACCCAATGTAATTTTTCATGTGCACATAATGAGGGAGAATCCTAAAATACAGTTAGAGACCATTGGATGATTTGAATTTGAGTTTATCGGTTAGCTGCTCTGTAGGTTTGGTGAGCACATAATCCCACTCACAATTGGTACTATAAACTGATTGATGTGGAGGCACTTGTATCATTTGATGAGATCTGATTTCTCACAAGCTCATGTCAATGCAAGGGCTGAAACGTATTCCCCGAGTTCGTTTGCGAAACTCTGTATTTTCAACTTCAGCTCCAATCAGACAGCAGTAAGGTTTCTTATGGTTTTGACTGAATGAAGCCTTCGCAACATCCACATGCAAGTTTGCTCTCACATTAATGCTTACAGATTGAGCATACTCTAATTAGGATGTAGTTTATGAAAGAATTTTGATGCCTCCTTAAGGACCTAACCTCGACTGGTTTCCTTAGATGTGTCATAAGCACATTCAGTGTAACTTTGGCTCTGAATAGCCTTTTCGACCTTTCTGATCTTGGTGCCAACTAACTTCATTATATTTGGTGAATTTGACCTCCTTTTATAGTTGCGACCTTCGTCGCTTCAATCTATACTAACTAGCTTCTTCTAAAAGTTTCTAGATGGTCCCGCTCACATCTGCAATGTTGGAAAGCTCTTGGAGAGCACTTTCAGTAAATGTGTGTCACATGAAGCTACTTTTGCGCACATTTGAGGAGCAGTTCCTCACTGTAATGCCAGGAAGCCCTAGTATACTGCAGGCTCCTTTGACTGATAAGCTCATCGTTAGTTGACAAATTGGGATCAAAGGCACATTTTGAGTACCGCCTTGTCACTTTCAACCAACGAACTACTCTGTCGCAGACTTCTAGCTTGCTTTCTCCTTGCCAAGCCGCTTCACAATTCTCGCGCACATTCAAAGGTTTAATTTTGCACCTTCATCTGTGAAAAATCACACACTTACTCCCTTTGGTTGCAGTAACCTTAAATAACAGATCTTGATGTTCACTCCATCCAGTCCTTCTCAACTAAGCCAAACTTGCAACAGTTGTGCTTCCAAGGGATCCTACATACATCGTCTACGCATTATTTACTCCACAGGTGCTCTACTCTGCCAAAAAAGGACTTCATTGCAAGCCTACCGTAGTTTGTCTTATATCATAATGAATGCTCCTATTGTGCACTTGTCTTGTGCACTTGAATATGCCTTCGCTGATTCCTAGGTCACGTGAGGAGGTGCTGGCACCACAGTTTCCACTACAAACTTCCCCTTGTTCTGCGAGCATCTCCTCTATCCTTCTTATGCAGATCTCCAACTTCGCACACGCACCCTTACTTAGCCAAGGAGATTCATGCAGGATTGCACTGTGAACCTTCAATGCTCATGCATCACAACTCTATAATTTCATGTATCTCCTCCATTGCGATGACAACTGTAATGCTCTACGGTTTGGTCTGAAGAAGTTGTAAACAATCCTGCAATCTGTAACTTCTTGTTGTAGGCTTAACGAAGGGGGATTTCCCATCACATTTTTTGCTATATATAGTTGTGTGAAGGCCTCTTGTATCATTAGATGAGATTTAATTCATTTGCACGAACCTAAGCAATTAGTGTAGCTTCATCGTACTCACTAGAATGTTCACTTGTATTTTCTCTTCTCCTCTATTCAGATATATTGTCAGTGGATTCTAGTCTTGAACTCGACAGACGTAAAGCACTATCAAGTCATTCTTGTCAATTAATGAATAAAAATGTGGAGCATGACACTAGGTTATGTAGTTTAAGCAATTTAGCATCTTATTTTAATTCATGCATAATATCCACTCTCCCTTAGACTCTTGCCAAAGCAATCTGTTGCTTTGATATGAATTTGATATTGTTGAGTGATCTTGAGCTAAGTTCATTGGTTTCCCTCAAATTAGGTTGGACTGTGTTTGTTTAAACATCATTTCAATCATTCTTGTAGTTTTATAAATTGTAGTTGATGAACTCTAGGTTTTTTTCTACAGTTTAAATTGTAGTTCTTTTATCTTTTTTTAATGATGCAAACTCACCTTGTGAATAATAAATGTGAATACCCATCTTGTATAATCTTCCATCTAAATGAGAAGTCATTGTAAATATTCAGTTTGTGCCCCAAGTCAGAAGCAGATAAACCCCGAGGTTAGGAGAGATTCTTGTTAGTTATCCAATTTGGATGATTAACCCTTTCACAGGTTATAGAGGCCACATAGTTCTCCTTGAGTTATATGTCCCGAGTATTCCATACCTTGAATCCTATTTCCAGCAAAAATTCTAAAATAAGTGATATTCAATTCTTGTCTCCTGTTGGAGACTGTGCAAGAAACTTACATCAACAGGAACCACATCATCCAACAACATTTCACCTTCCCAGTCCAATAACAGCCAAGAAAGTTGAAACAGTTGGAGCACAAATGGTACTTTAACACTCTATTCCTGTTCTTTATTATAATATTATATTTCCATCATCTCCTCGACCCGATAGATATAGTTCAATTGAAGGAAGATACTCATTGCTTACACATGAAATTCCATCATCTATATACATTTTGAAAATCATATTCTCAAGATTCAACCTACAAGAATAACATAACCTTGGATTCTCGGTCCAACATTGTACTCGTGTGTATCATATCCCATTCAAGACTAATAGAATAACATTATTTTGTTGTCCATTGTCTCTATTTTAGATGTAATGGTGCTTCCGCATTGATTTGTTCATTTCTATTGCATGTTCAACATGATTCACATGTTGATTAAGTAGATCCATCTCTTAGTTAGCCTGAAGATTTTCTTTCATGCAACTCTTGGGCTCGACATGTGTCATTGGTATTAGAGCACATAGCTCACCATGTATCACTCCTTTATTCGTGATTTGGATCCCAAGAATGCCGAGAGACAATACTCTAAACAAGGAATTATGTGTGTTATGTGTGTATTAGGAAAACATATTGGCCTAGATTCAGAACAGAGAAAGAAATAGAACTGGAACAGAAAAGTTTGTTAATCTATGTGTTTTGTACATGGCATACTTTCAATGGAGTTGTATGGCTGTATGGCATACTCCTATGAGAGAAGTCTGGCAGTTTATCCTCTACTATATGATTGCTTGAGGCATATTGCCTTCAATGAGACATGAATGGGCATGATACATAATCGCACAATGTGCAGGAATATTGAGAATGAGGATTCCCATGATCAGCAAGAAGGTAGCGCTTCCTAACTGAAGTGCCTCGATTGAAATATGGACAAATGACCAATCGATGCCTGCACCACAACATTACACCTTTTGGGGTTGAATGGTTGTTGATTCATTACAAGAAGATAGTTTCAAAAGACGACGGCCTATCTTTTGCAACAAATGACAGGTTTCCTTTCTGTGGGTGTGACAGTTTGGACTTCCATATGAAATATGTTGCCAAGTGTGCAAGCATGACGCCCGCTCTAAAAGTGATGTATGTGGCATGGCGAGAAATGGCATGAATTCTCCACGTCGCCATTGCGTGTTTTAGATGTTTTGCAGCATGGCATTATGTGGTGTGATGTCTCCACATGGTAGTAGCACAATCTTGGGTGTTCTACGGCAAGGTGTGATGTGGCAGAATATCTCCACTTGGTAGATACAAAATCCTGGATGGTATGTGGCATGGCATGATGTGACATGATGTCCCAAAATGATGGCTAGGTGATCTTGGATGTTTTGCAGCATGGCATGATGTGACACAACTTCTCCACAAGGCAGTTGTGTGTTATGATTGTTCAGTAGCATGGCCCAATGCCTCCACATGGCATGTACTGTCCCCTCTTTATCACGAGCTCACCATGAGACCCTTTCTACCCTAGATGATTTCTCAAGGGCTTAAAGGGAAATGCAAGGGAAGTAGTTTATCGTTATATTTTTAAGTTGCTTTATTAAGACTTGTAATATTTAAAGAAAAAGTAACTTTGAGTCATAACAATTAATTAGAAGGGGGACTTTCTATTATTAAAGTAAATTTATGATAAAGTGTATTCATAAAGATAAAATAGAAATAAGGAAGTCACTTTATAAATTAAAAATCGCTTTTAGTCTCACATGGAGCACCCAACTTGGAAAAAGGAAATGAAACGTTATAAAAGGAGGTTTGGGTATTCATTTGAGATCATCTTTTGCCAATCTATTTTCTATCATTGCATGTTTTAAGTTATTTGCTTGCATCAAATCTTCTAAGGACGAAACCCTTAAGGAGAAGGAGCTTTGGGGACAAAAACCTCCAAGGTTTGAAGGTTGGGGAACGAAAACTTCTCAACTTTGTGAGGTGGATCCACTCGGGATTCACTATTGTGCTACAATTCATAATTTCAATTTTTAGAAGGTTGTTTTTTAAATCTAGGGCACATTTTGGGGTTGTTTCATATTTATTACATCTAGGGCATCATCTACAAGTTTGATTTTCAAGGTTTTTTGTGTTGGGTCAGCCAACAATCAGTTGGGATTCACTTGTGACACTTTTGGGTTGTATTTGGCAACCATTTCCATGGTTTTCATATCCATTTCCAGTTTGATCTACACAATTCGAGATTTCGGGATCATTTTTTGGGGTTTTCTCGTGGGTGGAAAAATCTAAGGTTTGCTTTAACTGATAGCCGCTATTTTTGTGATCATTTTGAGCTATCCTTTGCATTATCACTCCAAGTATTCCGGGAGATGTGAAATTTTGAAGTTTCAACTATTTCCAGGTCTAAAAGAGATTCACTTGTGACACTTTTGGGTTGTATTTGGCAACCATTTTCATGGCTTTCATATCCATTTTGATCTACACAATTGGAGATTTCGGGATCATTTTTGGGGGTCTTCTCGTGGGTGGAAAAATCTAAGGTTTGCTTTAACTGATAGCCGCTATTTTTGTGATCATTTTGAGCTATCCTTTGCATTATTTGGAGATGTGAAATTTTGAAGTTTCAGCTATTTCCAGGTCTAAAATAAATTCATATCTTTGTTAGAAAAAATATTTTCGTCCATGTTGATGTTGCTAGAGGTCTCTAAGATGTTTTAAGCCTTCTGGCTATTGTGAGTTGTGAGTATTTTGATAAATAAAGAGAAATTTCAGATTGTTGTATTTTTTTGGTAAGGTTTTTAAATAAAAATCAAACAGCTGTTATTTTTTTATAAGGGTTCCCTAGGAAATCAAGAATTCTTTATTTTATGCCATAAGGGGGCATTACATGGCAGTTGCGAGATCCTAGATTAAGTGCACCATAGTGTCATAGCGCGATGTCTCCGCATAGTAGTTGCATAATCCATGATGTTATGTGGCATGGCATGTTAGAATAAAAAATTGCATAACATAATCATTATTTCAATAGATTAATTTATCCTAGCTATTCTAGAATAATTATAAGTGAGGTTGTTAACATCAACTCACATAGAATCTAGGTTGTTGGATGAGAGGAGTTTGTTGAGCTCCCGTAACATAGAATAGAAGATAGGGAACTAAGTAGAATATTTGATAAGGTTGATATCCTAAAATATAGGAGTCATTAAAATGTATAACTAAGAGTGATCAATAAAGTGCCAGATGCTTTGGCTATTTGGGCTCATGATAATCATAACTTCATATGCTATGGCCCTCCACCGTTGTGGTGGTCCACCAGGGGGATATAGACTTGCATTAATGTTAGCTTCTCATATGTATCCTTTTGTGCATACTGCCCAGGTTTGGACTAATAATTTTCATGCCTGACACAGTAGAATATGTAAATTTTGATAATACAAAAAAAAGGTTTCCATACTCTAACTCAAAAAAAATGAATAAATAAGACTATTGTTTGAATTGCAAAATTGATCAATCAAATAAACATTTGTCCCACAATTAGTTTTGCTCTTATAGTTAGTATGAACGGAGGGAGATCTTTGGAAGCAATGATTAGATTAGAAAAAGCACAAAAAATAATCTACTTCCTTGCGACATCTATGAGAAGAGGCATTGTGTAATGCCACGTTTGACGTTACTCCTATTCCCGCTTCGGTGACCCTGTTTCTAGGCATCGAACGTTTGTGTGAGTTTCCGTTGGTCGTTAGTTGGCTTCAACCTTGTCACAGAGAAGGATTAACATCCTTCCTCCCCTAATGGTTGTTATAGGAAGGGCAAGCATATCAAAAGGAATGGTATATCCCTCTAATGGTATATAGAAAGGGAAACCTATTTGGAGTGATAAAGAACCAATGAATATCCTGATATATAGAAAGGGAAACCTATTTGGAGTGATAAAGAACCAATCAATATCCCATTTGTAGTTTATTCAAATGGTCGAAAATGGACCAAGATTTGTTCTCCTAAATACACAGCTTCCTCATGGTTATAACTATTCTACATGGAAAACCAAGGTCAAATCTCACTTGGAATTTGACAATATTTGGTCAATTGTTGAAGGCTCATACCCTAAAATGTTGTTGACGCTAAACCTACAACGCAAGTTTGACAAAGCAAACCAGAAGGCAAAACTGATAATTAGAGATGAGGTTCAACATCATATCAGAGATGCCAGTTCAACTAAAGACACTTGGGACAATCTCAACATTGTCGACAAGGTCATGAACAAGAATACCATCCTTTATCGACAAAGCCTTTTGGAGCATGTAATGTTTAGAGGGTACACACCTATTGTGACCTTGTTTAAAATATACAATATCTCGAAGCTCAGAAAAAATTCAGAAATTTTATATAATAAAAGAGATGTTCCTCAAAGCCAAGTCGACTTGCTTTTATAAGCATTCTTGACTTAGTTGCCACCCACAACCACTAATCACCTACTTTTGCCTGCATTTAATTTTTTTGGCTTTGTCTCATCCCCAACATGGGTCGCATTTTACCCTTGGGAAAATTAAAAAATATAAAGTGACTTCCTTTTTCTAATTTCCTTTTATCACTTTATCTTTTCTTTTCTTCTCTCTTTTCTTTTTTTATTTTTACTTTATCATTAATAAATTAATATAAAGTGCTTATAATAATATTTTAAGATGCACTTTATGATTTATTATGACTAAGTTTCCCTTGTATTACTCCCTTAGCCGTCAAAATACAATGAATGGGTTAAGGGACTTCGACCGAGAAGGACATATTACACATGCCCATGTAACAAGGGCCTCTTTTGATGCTCATGTAAATCTTTAGCTCGTTGGAAATTTCGGAACAGCCACCTATGGTAAGCAATTTCGTCATCTTTTTAGCAAGGATTTGCTACATCACCTCGATTCTATGCCTTTACAATGTTTTGGTCATCATAAGGAATACCCTAAGCATTTTGTGAAGATGAAGGGTACCAAGTGGGAAGAGAAAGAACTTGGTTTACAAAAATTCTATCCCTAGGGTAAGCCTTTTGAATCTAACATCAGTCAAAAGGAGGTCATTGGATGGAGTTTCACAGCCATTAAACAAGAAGCCAAAAGGTTTACCCAAGACAAGCACCAACAAAGGTTGGAAAGAACGCACGAAAGAATAACACTGTAATGTCCCGTTTCGAGGAAAAAAACCATGCCAACAAAGAGTGTTCACACCAAACCCCAGCTGAAAATAATATGATATTTATAAGGGACATAATGGGCAGTCCAACAATATGTAGAATATTTCATTTCTAGTAGCAAACTGGCCAATTTGCACACTTTTAGGGCATGTTCATACATCATTAAAAACAGCTGGAAAGTAAGTCCTCTGTCTCATGCAGTGAATTGTAACAGCACTTGATGACACCACTAGTGAGATATTTTCATGATAAAGGTATGGGTGTTGTTATGAGAATTGCGACAAGGGAGAAATCATTCATTTCAAATACTTAGTAAATCTAGGAAGATAAATTCATCTTGGTATGTGCCATATGTATTTTAGAAAATTCATTTCAAAGTGCAAATACACTCTTGGGGAAGGTACTTCTAGTGGTTCATAACTCCTATCTGGATAATCGGAGTTTCAACACAAACTCTTTTGCTCATGACATGATCTTGCATTGGGACTAGCTATCAAATGAAAGTGAAATCACGATTCTCCATTTTATGGACCCTCTCGATAAATGATCTTGAACCTCCCAAATGGTTTCCATGTATGAGAAATAAGGTAAGGAGAAAGCCAAGCATCCTAGAAAATTCTCTGGTACATGACAGTACATACTTTGCAAACTATGCACAGAGCGAAGATGTCTTCTTGCATGTTCCAAGAAGCCATCATGCTTGCAGCTTATGGTACCACTACATGACTCCCGTATGAGGCCACCAATTTGCAACAAGGATGAGGCTGAGTTCGGTTCCCCCAGCAATGTTTCATGACCGCCATAACCAAGGAGGATAGCCATCACTATTTCCATGGATTGGTAGAATCCAATGCATTGAATTCTTTGTCCTCAGCTGGGATGACCAAAAAAGGGTCTTGGGCCCTTCAATGGATTATGTGCCTTTAAGAAAATTCTACATAGCTCTTACTAGCAAAAGCAAAAAGATGAATGATGATGTTTCTCTTCCATTTGAACCTCAATATCAGTTTCATTGGAACGAGTCATATTAGAGGTGAACTAGAAGCAGAAAATTCATGGTGACCTCTTAAATGAATAAAAGGAGTACTTTTAAGTTGCTTCATACAGTGAAAGTTGACAACTTAAAGCAAAGGGGAATTGAACTCTACCCCTTATCAGCAATCCAAAAAAATGTTTCTATTGGAGATGACCTTGCAAAACTCAAGTTTGAAGAGCAACATCATGGGACCTTAGATGGAAGGTTGAAAGATGATAGAAGTGATCCTTTTTCGTTTACCATGCAGTTCCATGTCTGAAATTATTGAAGTCATGCCAAAGCCTGCATTAGTTTTAAATAAATCAAGGAAATTATTTTACAGTTGTTGACAATGTTCAGTATTGCTGCATATTAAAAAAGCCAAACATAAGGTGGATGGGCCCAAGTATTTATCGTGGCACGAGAGGATTCCATATTGCAATAAGTCACTACTTCCCTTCCTGAAGGACCAGTTTCTAAACACATGTACATAGCATAATCCATTCCAATAGGGAACATTACATAGGATTAACAGTAAGTGTCACTCGATAAATATGTAATGCATCAATCGATTTACAAACAAAGAAAGCGGGAAGTGCATGATAGGTACACTAGTATTAGGATAGTATAAGCAATCTTGCACTACAATTAGGGATCATGGAGAAGATCATTTTGGTTCCTGAAAAATTTCAGTTTAAATTGTGCAGGTAGAAGGATGCAACTGACCAGTCCTACTACATGGGAAGGTGATTATTTGGGATCTGCTTGGGGGTCCAAAGCAACTGTATTTCGAGCATGAGGGACTATGTAACATGTATGTCCTACCTCTAACTCGAAGAATACAATGAAATTCATATTTTAAAACCTTGACCCATTTTTTCTTCCTCGTGGGGTCCAATAGGTAGATAAACATAGATATGTAAAATGTAATCATGTGCAATTTATAGTGTTTGTGTTTCATCTTATTAGAGCATAAGCATAGTTGTTGGTAAAGACCTAGCTGAACTAAGAATAAATGTACTAAGGGGCAAAAAAGAATCAGTAAAAGAGCTTGTACATCGAAAATGATAAAAACCAGAAATTCATTTAATGCATAAGACAATTCTAATTTTTATCATGAACACTGTCATTTGAGAGTGAACAGGGGACTTAAGTGCCATATCATCTATGCTCTATAAATAAGAAGGTTATTGGTCAGTAAGTTTGCCTTATGTTGATCACCGTCCTAGTGAATACAAAGATCCAACTACCTAGTGATTGGACCTACAGATTAGGATGCAACAAGGAGAACCGTGGGGCAGTCAAAGACTTATCTCCTTGAGCATTGACTTCTACAAAGCTATGCATCATGTGAAGAACATTATTTGTCAGTGTGAAACATGTCCTAATACTTCCCTATTCTGAGGTGAATACATTTACTATCAAGCTCATTGAACTCGTATACTAGGAAGTAATGTCCTCATGGTCCAAGCCGTCTATAAGAAAGGTTCAAATCTATATGAAATCCTTATTTAGGAAAAGAGAAAAGTGTAGAGGACAAACAAACATTGGAGCAATAGATTACAGAATTGCATGCACATGGATTATGATCAAGATAGATCACTGAAACAAGAAGCTCAAGGGCAAGGTGGACCTAACTGATCAAAATTGGTGATCTTCATCTATAACAAAAGTTTATGAATAGAGTCTTAAATAGCAGACAGTCATGCAGGGGTTGACACAAAAGTTCTCCGGAAATCCCGTTTCTATTCCTTTGCTCGCAGAAACTATGATAGGGTTTATATATATATATATCAAATATTTGAATACACAATAATGTCGCTCGAGTTCCATGCTAGCTTAACTGGTACAATTCTTCCTCGGTCATTTGATAGTCCTTATGAAAAACAATTCACACTGCATAACAAATGAAATTCCCGCATGCGGAAGCCATGAAAAGGGAAACAGCTGACATGTCCTTCCAGACTTGGAATGTCCTACTTTGCATGACATGCATGACTTTCATAATATGAAAAAATATAACCTTCTATTTTTGCATGTCTGACCACTTGTTTTTTTCTTCAAGTAACGGCTTTTTAAAACCAGATGGACTATAAGTTTTTACTTAATTTAATTGATTACTCAATTTACTTTGTCAGAGGATATAAAATAGGTAAGAAGAGGAGCTGCAAACCCTCCCAGGAAATATGTTCATTCAATCCATAAGGGGCTACATGCAGGTGGGGGCTCATCTTGCCTACAAGATGGCTCATTTATAACTGGATCTGGAAGTTATGTAATGATTGTGATTTTGCTTGTGGTTGGTATTGTCTTTTGGTCTTGTCTTCCCTCTTATCCTTGAAGCTTTTTGCACATTACATGTTCTTCAGAAACATGCAAAGTAAATTCAATGGAAGGCTTACAACTGTGAAAGATTGTAGGTTGAACACATGCACAAGACCCTAAAAGGTTTTTTTTCCATGCATTGACTTCTACACGAGCTTTTGCATTAGAAAACAAGAGAATGAATTTTTTGCCGAAAGCCTTTACAATTATGTAGATCTGGATCAATGTCAATCTAAGTCGACCGATATGTTTCATTAGCCTACGATATCATTGAACTTCAGCAAATCTCATAAGCTATGCATGATTCTGAATGATCTTTTCTCTTTTCATCATGCTTCAACATGACTAGAACAATTTTTTGTCTGAGATCCCCAAATGGATCTCTTTATACCCCAAAGAGTTTTAAATCAAACAAAACAGCAAATACAGATTTTCGTATGATATGGTGATTTCCCTAATGCAGATCTGAAAAATGCGACTAGGGTCTAATAGAGAAATTAATAAAAATAACACCCAATGGTAATATTTCTGATTTCTAATGATCGCCCAGGTATTTAGAGACTGAATTATACAGGAAACTGACTTTATTACAGCTGATACAACCCAGAAAATCAGATCTGAAGTCTGATAAAAATCTGATGTTTATGAATATAAAACAGGCTGGAATTTAACACAGAAATCTGCAGATGTTAAATGACTGAAACAGCAGTATAAACCTTCCCAAAAATTACAGAAAACACTTCATTTGATCCATAAAAATTAATGCAACATACAGCAATAAGTTTCAGACCTGAAATGTCTTCAAAACACCTCCAAATGGCCAAAAGATGGGTCGCTTCATTGGATCAAAATGGCACAGCCCAATTACAATCTTTATTCTTCACACCTGGTACAAGATCTATCAACTACTGACTGAAAATACTGAAAATACTCATGCTAGCACAATAGAATTTCCTGTGTGGAAATCCCTCACATCTCTAAGAGGGTTTTCGTCCTCCAGAGGCAATATACTAAGGGTTTTCGTCCTTAGAATACTTTAATACAAAAGCACCTGGCTTAAGATCAGATTCAGAAATGATAAGTGATTACAATGGTTCTCTACCCAAGCCGCCCCTCTCCTTTTTATAGGAAAAATATTACAAAATGACCTTTTCATCATCCAATGAGAAAAGAGTGCCAAAATACCCTAAAAGTATACCCAAACCTAGGCGCACTTCCTCCTTGAATAAATAAACATTAAATAATGTTTTATTATTTTCCCTAAGGTCTATTTGGCCTCCCATGCCCAGTCGCACTTTTCTTGGGAAGAGTGATAACTTTTATCCTTTCTAAACTTACTTTCCTTCCTTTGTCCAAGTCGCATTTTCTTGCCTAGGGATGACAAACATAGCATGGGTCTCTTTCTACTTTCCCTAGAAAGGATACAACATAATATTAGACCCAATGCACCTATTTAGAGATTACAAATTTATTATTAAGTCAAATAAATTAATACAAGTGCTTTATTAATATTTTTTGCACTTTGTAATAACTCATTGTGACTTAAGTCACCCTTATATTTTTCCTTTGGCCGTCGGGTTGACGAAATGGGCCAAAGGTCTTCGATTGGGAAAAGGGGACATTACAGTCCTCCCTTCCCAAGATTGCTTGCCCTCAAGCAATTCTGATCTTGTTTTGTCCAAGTGTCATGCACAAGAGACAAAACATGCTGAAATGTTCTACCAGCCTGGCCCCTGTACCTGTCAAGTGAGCTATAACTTGCCACCATATTCCATCAACAAGTTGCTCATATATTTGGACCAATGGTTCAACAAACTCCAAAATGAAGACTTCATCTTCTACCATATCATGCATCTCATGATGAAAATAGATTGGACTAGGCAGCAATAAATAAGATGCATTATTATGTTCATCATACCTTGGAGTATCGCCAACATCGACGTCAATCTTGGACTTCACAATGGCTTGACTTTGTTGCATCGATTCCCCTTCATTCTTGTCTGGAATGGGATGAATATTGTTGTGAACCAGCTGCTGCGATAAATGAGACGGCATATCTTCTTCCACACATTCTTTAATCTGTGCAATCAATCCTCCTTTGAAAGGTATTTCCATGCTCCCATCTGCCCTCTCTTGAGGAATGACATTCCTCATACCCTGCTGCCCACTAAGCGAAGACATCTTTTCCTTGAACTCTTGTAGGTGTTGTCTTGCTTGAGCGGCTACCAACCTAGAAGCTCTAGCTCTGCTATTCCATTCCTCACACCTCTTAAGAGTTTCCATTACATCATCCTTGCTTGCATATACAAATTTATTCTCCTGAGATGGAGTAATTTCTCTAGCAAGCAAAGTTCCACTAACACAATTATTTTGT
Organism: Taxus chinensis; assembly: GCA_019776745.2. Lineage (NCBI taxonomy): Eukaryota > Viridiplantae > Streptophyta > Pinopsida > Cupressales > Taxaceae > Taxus > Taxus chinensis. The sequence goes on from CM034157.1 coordinate 141,593,284, forward strand.
TCAACGAAAATCATACCTTTTGAAGCTTCTTCTTCTTCCTTTGGTTGCAGATCTGATTTATCCAATGTGTTAAATCAACATGTCTATCAAATTCATCACATAAATTTTTGCATACCTCATTAGAATTTGAAGACACCAAAGCGCTCTCATGAAGAGTTGTATCATCCATCTGTGAAGATTCTCTGTTCCTTCCACGTATCAACCATTCGGAAGCTATAGTGTGATATTCCTCTTTTGCCTGCTCAGTCTTGTAGCCAATCTTCGGGTGCATGTCCATGTAGTCCATGAAAGGAAAATTCTCCTTAACATCTTGAGGAAGAATGCTATACTCCTCAAATATGCTAATCACTTCAGCTTCCTTGTCTTGCGGTGTTAGAACTTTGTGAATAGAAAATGATGATGATGATCTAGGCCTCCGATCTTGTCTGACCCTCAAACTGTCTCTTCTACCTCTTGACCTATCCACATCCATTCTCTGCATAATCTGTTGCATGGTCCGTATCATCTGTTGATGGGTAGTAATCATAGTCCTAAGAAGATCGCTATCCATATTCCATGGAAAGCTTTTCTGTCTAACTTCCATGATTCAGCTCTATCACCAACTCTCGTGGCTACATCAAATCAAAAACCCTCCAGGTGGGAGGAACATTGCTCTGATACCACTGAAAGATCCCCAAATGGATCTCTTTATACCCCAAAGAGTTTTAAATCAAACAGAACAGCAAATACAGATTTTCGTATTTTATGGCGATTTCACCTAATGCAGATCTGAAAAATGCGACTAGGGTCTAATAGAAAATTAATAAAAATAACACCCAATGGTAATATTTCTGATTTCTAATGATCGCCCAGGTATTTAGAGACTGAATTATACAGGAAACTGACTTTATTACAGCTGATACAACCCAGAAAATCAGATCTGAAGTCTGATAAAAATCTGATGTTTATGAATATAAAACAGGCTGGAATTTAACACAGAAATCTGCAGATGTTAAATGACTGAAACAGCAGTATAAACCTTCCCAAAAACATTACAAAAAACCTTCATTTGAGCATAAAAATTAATGCAACATACAGCAATAAGTTTTCAGACCTTGAAATGTCTTCAAAACACCTCCAAATGGCCAAAAGATGGGTCGCTTCATTGGATCAAAAATGGCACAGCCTACAATTACAATCTTTATTCTTCAACCCTTTACAAAATCTATCAACTACTGCTGGAAAATACTGAAAATACTCATGCTAGCTCAATAGAATTTCCTGTGTGGAAATCCCTCACATTCTCTAAGAGGGTTTTCGTCCTCTAGAGGCAATATACTAAGGGTTTTCGTCCTTAGAATACTTTAATACAAAAGCACCTGGCTTAAGATCAGATTCAGAATTGATAAATGATTATAATGGTTGCTCTACCCAAGCCGCCCCTCTCTTTTTTATAGGAAAAATATTACAAAATGACCTTTTCATCTTCCAATGAGAAAAGAGTGCCAAAATACCCTAAAAGTATACCCAAACCTAGGCGCACTTCCTCCTTGAATAAATAAACAGTAAATAATGTTTTATTATTTTCCCTGGTCTATTTGGCCTCATGCCCAGTCGCACTTTTCTTGGGAAGAGTAATAACTTTTATCCTTTCTAAACTCTACTTTTTCTCTTTTGTCCAAGTCGCATTTCTTACCTAGGGATGACACAAACATAGCATGGGTCTCTTTCTACTTTCCCTAGAAAGGATACAACATAATATTAGACCCAATGCACCTATTTAGAGATTACAAATTTATTAAGTCAAATAAATTAATACAAGTGCTTTATTAATATTTTTTGCACTTTGTAATAACTCATTGTGACTTAAGTCACCCTTATATTTTTCCTTTGGCCGTCGGGTTGACAAAATGGGCCAAAGGTCTTCGATTGGGAAAAGGGGACATTAGGAGGGCCAATCTAATTGACTATATATATATATGGATCATATAGTTATGGCTATTGGTCACAGCTATATTGTTATATATACAGTAGGTCGTTGGGGGAGTGTGCCAACCATATATAGCTGTTATGAAAGATCCCCAATAGATCTTATTGCCCAAATATGAGATTTTCCCACAAAATAATAAAGCACAGCGATGGGAAATAATTATTTTTATATGTAAACACACCCAAAATCAGCATACAATAATTATTTTTATTCTCAAACCCTTGGAACAACCCTGGAGAATTTAACAAAAATCAAATTTTACAACAGCTGGAAAATAATATTATACTTGAAACCCTAACTGCTGCAATCTTCAAGATAGCATAACTTTCTTGGGACAAACTCCAATCTAGGCAAATGACATATGCCCGAACTTGGAAAAATACAAGGAACAAGATGATGTAAACCATGAATTATAACATAGGCAATTCCCAAACATGCAGATCTGACCCTCCTACTATTTCGGCCCACACAGGGTTAGGGCATCAAATGAGCCCTAAAAATTATTTTCTCTATCCCGGATGATTGTTGGTATTTTTAGGAATGCTCATTCATATAAAAATCAGAATTTGCGGATGCCAAATCAACTCAGAAATCAGATCTGAAATCTGATTATAAAACTGGTAAAAAACCCTTTGAAAAATTATGAAACTAATTGGTTTATTTCCCATGGTGAATATATGTAGATTGGTTTAGCAATTAAAATCAGATCTAAATACCTCCAAAAGCCATACAAAGCCAAATCTGCCCCAACTGGGTCGATCCAATAGAAGATGAACTGCTGTAATTTTATTCACAAATGCCTTCAAATTACACTGCTGGAAATGACTGAAAATAACACTGAAAATCTAATTACCATCAATGGGAATTTCTGAGTGAAAAACCCTCTCAATCCCTTGGGAAATAGTTGTTTTCGTACCGCAAGAGATGGTCACAATTCAGGGTTTTTGCTTCTCTCTGGAGATTTCTGACTAAATGCAAGAGTCTAACATGGTGTTGCTAAAGATCTGATTCAGGTAACGAACGTGGATCATTTGGGTAAGTAGAGTCAACTTGAATCCATATGAATGGACATAAGCAAGCTCTATGACCACCTGCTAAACTCTATTTGATCAACTTTCTTTCCCCTAAGTTGGTCTTTTTTTTGAACTATGGAGGTTAATGACACATTTGATATTTATCACTCCCATATGCAAGTTCACTCATCATCGATCCAATGAGCAATCTACAAATTATATTGGTGGACATTGATATGTCATATTTATTAATAAAATCTTATGATTTGTTGTATAGCTATCTTGTCTTGGTATTCTAAAAACATTAGCACCAAAACTCATACATTACAACAATAAAAACTTGTCAGAGACAACCTGCAGATTTGGCCTTAGGGTAGATATTTAAGGAGCCAAAGTCTTCAGATTTGATTGCTAAACTTCAGATTTGTAACATTACACTAGACAAGCCAGCAATGTTTACCACATTTAGTCAACAAGAATCAGACACAATCGCGCATCCCAATGCAAATTATTGGTTTCCACTTGGCAACTAGTCAAGACACTAAATAACCAGAGTAGGTCCACATTCAATTAGAAGAACACAACAATGCTAACAATGATAAGACTAAAAAATCATAGACACATAATTCCATTGATTCATTTATCAAAGGCACAAACACCTTTCTTGGTTTTACAAGATTATCATGTATACAAAGTTGGAAAGTTGAAAGAGAGAGAGAGTAGAGGAACATAAGCAAAGGAATAGAAGAATTGCAACTTTTATTGCTTGATGTAGTAGTGGTAAATCTCAACAACATACAATCAATCAACAATTGCCAACCCTTTGGAATGGAGAAGCCATTCCAATTTATAGTATTACAAATTGTCTCTTCATCTACCCCCCACATGACTTTTCACCTATCCCCATCACTTGTGACCTTTCATATTCCTAGGAGGTGAGTCTTTTTCTTATTAGTGAAAAAGGACTCTTACAATGTTAATATTGAGGGTCACTTAAGTGAATATGATGAAATAGCAAAAAGTACATTCTTAATTGAAAATTAGAATATGGAGAGAGAGGGAGGAGAGAGGGGGGATTGACTGATCTGATGAAGATGAATCCTTTACTGATGAAGAACTAGCCGTTCATGATCCTTGAGGGAGAGTTCTTGGAATGAGCTCATGTCCCTTGAATAAATGCTTCATAAATGAGAATCTTGCCATTGACCACCAATTGAACTTGAAACACTGAGATTGCATATGCTTCCTCCTACTGTGAGATGCGAGAACACTCCAAAGTGTTGAATAAGTGTTTAAAACATTGCAAGGCATTGCAAATGAATCTAGGATTTTTGGCATCACCCATGATGATCCTCTCCTGTTATGCTTCTTATGACTATTACATTAATGACCTGAATTTTTATGTTTCAACACCCACATAGATTTCATGATGTTCTTGATTTCACTTGTTGCCTACATGACCATATGTGGAGTTAGAATATTGCAGTTGCAAATTACTCCTCTGATGAGATGTAGGAACAACCCAAGACATTGAATTAGTGTTGAAGAACATTGTTATGAGGACCATTACAATGCGATTATGGGATGTTCACCACTGCGAAAATCATCATGATGGTTCTTTCCATCTGACAGAGTAGGAGTGAGGATCACTTTCTTGCAAGAGTTCTTAGGCTTTCACAATTGACCTTCTAGTGATCACAAATCTTCTATGATGGGAACCTCTTGATGCTTATCTTTCTCACTGAAATAGATCCTCACTTTGCAGATAGAGGATTGCTTCCCGAATGAGATTCTTATCATATGGCCATTGTTGGAATGAAATGAGGTGATTGCAATGTGCTTCTTCCTTGAGATGTGATAACACTACGAGGTGTGGAATGAATTTTTAAGAACACTGCCAATTGAATGGCAACAAGTGAAATTGAGATGATTTCTCATTCTTGCCTACATTGCACTCCATATGAGGATTATCCTCTTACCTTTCCTAGCTCCAAAATTCTCCTTGAATGAGATCAGATCAAACTCATACACCTCTTGCTCATATGTTTCCTCCCAAAAATAGATGACTTCTTGATCCTTCACATATGATGGTGGTCATGAGTACCTTGATAGCTTGAATTATCTCATTTTGACTTGTTTCTTGGAGAGATTTGATGACAGATTCAATGGATATGAGACCCTTATATTATTCTTGAGTTTCACATTTTTTGATCACATGATGATTTCCCTTCACAATTCACTTTCTTGACCAAGATGTCTACCTAAGTGAAAACATGCCTTACGGTACTCAGACATTCTTTTGCTCAATTGCTCCTTATGGGGATGGGCTTCCTCTTCTTGATAGCATGTTGATCCCTTAAATGGCACTTGAAGGAATGAATGAGAATGATTAAGTGTTTTAGTCCTCCCACTCTCAGGAAACATTTGCAATTTCCACCTCTATCTGTCTCACAATGATGTGAGCTCGTTATCAAGCATGGATCAAGTGTTTAGAAACACTTCTCAGAGGTATGCATTGCTTGAGATGGTTTCCATTATTTTTTGGGCCACAGTGAACATTCTCACATCATGCTCATGATGATCATCCTCTTGGTGACTTAACTTGAATGAAGCTCTTGATGTTTCAATCATTAAGCTCAAACTCTATGATGTTCTTGATTTTCCCACTGCCCAAGTGAAACTGTCTTTCACACAATATTTATGAAATTATTGATCCACTAAAGTTCCTCACTTAGTGTGATTCATATGGTGTTTTTTATGGATGAATTCAATCAGAGGTGACTTCCTTTTTCCAAATTGGAATGAGTTAGATCAGTTTCTAGCTCCTTTTTTTCAAATTGTGTTATGTAGAAGATACCTCGAATGTTGAGAATGCTTTAGGAGCCTAAAGAATGTTTTTTGACCTTGTTCAAACCACGAAGACTTCCCAACCTTGGATGATGGTCAAAAATCACCGAGAAAAGCCAAAAATGGGAGTTGCCATAGCTTTCTAAAGGCTCAATTCCAGGACTTACTATTTTTAGCAAATCCTATCCAGGGTGCTATTTTTAGCAATTTGCTATGATTGTTTTAACTTCAGTGATATTTCTTCACATTGTTCGAAAATGTGTTCAGATGCTAAAATAATGGAACCTTTTCATGACAATTCATGTTTCCGAGTGATGAGTTATGAGAAAATCCTCGTTTTTGGTCTGGGGGTTTCTGAGACAATTTTTAGATATGCTAAAAATTAGGTTTTTGATGTTTAAGGTGTTACAAAAATAGAGGAATGGAAACCTTGGTAGACAATAAATTATCTAAAAGCAGGATGGATTAATGCACTGGGAGCAAGTGTCCCTGCTAGATCCAGGGGGTTTGATCACTTGTTAAGATGAGTTTGCATAGAGGTTAAGGGCTTGGCTTGCTCATGGGAGATTTTTATGTCTCTTTTGGGGAAAAGAGGGCAATCAAAAGTGTGCCCTTGGTGAGGATTGTGAGGCAAGTGGCATAATGAGAGGAGCAATGACAGATGAGATGAGGGGGTTGAGAAACAGGCTTGCAGAACTGGGACAAAGAGGTCATATGGAGGTCTTGGGAACTTGGTTTGATTCATGGGAGACACTTTCTTGTCGCTTATTATCTCCTTGGGGAGATGGGGGATAATCAATGGACACAAAACTTGCACCCATGGTGAGGGAGTGAGGGCTCACTTTTGTGTCCCTCATGCCCCCCTTTCATTTTGGGTGCAAATGGGACACATCGAGACACCAAGTGCTCCAAAGTGCACCTATGGGAGGAGGATGAGGGTGCACTTTTGTGTCCCTCATGTCTCCCATGTCCCCAAGGAGACAAATGGGATACAAGGAGGTCAAAAGTGCGTCTAAGCCATTAATGAAAAGCCAGTTTTAACACTAATTGTCCAGATGTAATGTCCCCTCTTTCCAAATGAGCTAGGACGAAGACCTTTGGCCCTTTTTGTCTACCCGACGGCCAAAGGAGGTATCTAGGGTGACTAAGTTTTTATTATTTTATTATATTGTGCAAATATTTTTAAAATAACATTATAAGTTGCACATATAATAAATAATAAAGCTTATTAATAAAATAAAAAAGGTCAATGTCAAAATACAATTAAATTTAATTGTATTATGGTTTCAGAAAATGCAACTTGCTCTTGGGAGTCATAAATAGGGAAATGTGCCATATGGCCCATACGGAAAAATGTGACCAGCCTAGGGGAAAAGAAAGAATATTGTTGGCCGAGTTTAGAGGTGCGTTTTGGTTGTTTTCCCTTTATATGAGCAAGTCGACTTGCTTAGGCATCATCCAGAATTTTTATTATCAGATTTGCATTGCAAGAAGCTTCAAGCTTTTGTAAGAAATTCCAAGGATGGAAACCCTTGTGGATTTCATCTCTTGTGGATGAAAACCCCAAGGGATTGAGAGGGGATTTCACTCAAATTTCCAGCGATTATAATCAGATTTCCAGTTTGTTTTCAGCAGTGTTTTGGGATTTATTTTCAGTGGTCTATTACAGCAGCTGGGTCGACTTAATGAGGACTGTTTTGGCATCATTTATAGAGGTATTTTTCTTCTAAAAAATTGTTGTCATATATCTTCAAATACTTGTGCAACAAGGCTGTATTTTTCTTTATTTTTCTGAGCCAAATAAAGAGGGTTTTCAAGCAATTTATATTCAGTTTCAGATCTGGTTTTTTCCCAATTGTTTGGCTGTATTTATTCCTGATTTTTATATTATTCGAGCTCTACAAATATTGGCAATTAACGGGAAAAGAAATCATAAATTTTGAGTGCGTTTGGTGTGGAGATCCATTCAAAACCCTAGTCGCTTTGGATAGGAAAGTTTGCATTTTGCCCCAGTTTGCTGGTCAAGGGTTTCAACAGCTCCATTTCTTCATTTACAAGTATAAAAAATCTGGTTTAGGGCAAAGAACTTTATTTGGGATCTTTCAACAGAAATGGCAAAAAACTTATTTCTTTCGCCCCGAAGGCTTAGAATGAAACACTATGAACTTTGAACTCTCTCTCTATCTCTCTATATCTTTATCTAAACTCTATATCTCTCGACTCCTAGAATCAAAGATATAGATATCGATTCTCGTCTTATAATCTTGATTCTCGTCTTCTCAGTACCAAGACTCCCATATGGCTAGTTTGGTTTACCAGATAGATCTAGAGGGCATATAGAATACAGATAGATATCAATCAAGGGGGTCCTATATCTATATCTCTGAGAACCCGCAGGTATAGGGCCCCCCCCCTTTCCTTAAGCCAACTATATAGAGGGGGGGTCTTCGAGTTGGGTCTCCCCTCTGGCGACCAAACGATGTTTGTTTGGGAGCGCATCTCCCCAACCCCGAACATAGCTAGGATTACTGGCCCCTCTCTATATAGTTGGAAAGATTTGATTGGGATGAGCGAAGCCCCCTATCTAGATCCGGGAACCACTCGCAGATACTTTCTTGTACCGTTTGACCCGTTGGGAACATGGGGGACATCAAGGACACAAAAGTGCACCCATGGTGAGGGAGTGAGGGTGCACTTTTGTGTCCCTCATGCCCCCCTTGTCCCAAGGTACAAACGGAACACATGGGACACTAAGTGCTCCAAAGTGCACCTATGGGAGGAGGATGAGGGTGCACTTTTGTGTCCCTGATGTCCCCCATGTACCCAAGGGGACAAATGGGACACAAGGAGGTCAAAAGTGCACCTAAGCCATTAATGGAAAGCCAATTTTAACACTAATTGTCCAGAAATGGCAAAAAAATTATTTCTTTCGCCCTGAAGGCTTAGGATGATGTTTTGGAGTTAAGTCTTATATGGTTTTGACTCTAAAACACATTCTAGGATCAATGGAATAGGTTTCAGATCTTGATTCTCCCTACAACTCAAAAATTAGGCCTCTTTTTGTTCGGGGCAGCGAGAGACAGTTGCACTGTTTGGATTTCTTGAAGAAAACTTCAAGCCCTGGAGCAAAATGAATGTTACCAACTTGTAGATAATTCTCATACCTTTCCAATGCCTACTTGTTTGCCTCCTAACTCCTTACGGAGCTCCCAGAATCATCCGGAGAAGTTAAGGTTTTCCATTAGATTGCTTGTTCCCTGCACCTAGAAAACCAGTTTTTGAGTTGAATGTCCCTAAATAACCAAACCTTTCCTAAATTGCTTCCAACACTTTCAAGATTCCCTGGCATCACCTTCGGATGTTTCATCTCTTTCTTGAACTCTTCTGGAGGATGTACACGGGCTCCGAAATGGTCAGCATTGATCTTTCTAGGCTTCCGGGAGAACTAGTCTTTTCTTGAACTTCAACGAATGGAATGATGAACCTTGTTACACTTATTTCCACACTAAGACATGTTTACCAGATGCATTAGGACTACTTCCAAGACCAAGACGATCATGACACGGGAGGCGGGTTGGCCAAGGGAGAGATTCAAGAGAGTCAAAGAGCGAAAATTTACATTATGGCTTAGTTGTCATGGTTTGAGTTTTGCATTTTTGGGCTAATCAATTCACATGACAACATATTAAAAATAGAAAGAAAAAAAGAAATTTGGGGAACTCATGGCAAACAAACCAATTAACATGAAAGACATGGCTATATGTCATGCATGTGAGACCACCCACACAAAGGCGCTAACTGTCCAGCATTATGCAATTCACCGGTGTTGTTCGGGCAGCAAGCCTTCCAACAGGCCTATATCCTTGCATACATCTAGCAAAACAACACACAGTATTTAGCTTCACTTGTACTATTCTTTGCATCAATGCACTACCTTGTTTGTATATTCGTCCTAATCCTCCGTTCTTGCAAATATTTTTCATTCAGTTTTTCTCCTAATTCATGTTTCTTTCTTCAAAACAAATTAAAATTTGTGACTAGGTTTGAAAATAGAACCACCTCTCTCACAAGCAGAGGAAGACCCACACAAGCTTCCCCCAATGTCCTTTGCCTTTTTTGCACCCAAAACCCATTGGCAAAAACTTCAATTCAATTTTAAAACCCAAGAAGTGTGAAAACAAGACTCAAAGCAAGCTCCATAAAACGAGCATACCTATCATAGATAAATTTATGTAAAATATGTCGAGAGGTATCATTCTCGAGCCACCTATATTGGATTTGTGACATAAATGGAATAGGCACCTCAAAAATGATACCTCTTAGCATCTTTTACATAGATTTATCTAAGATAGGTATACTAATAGACTCCGCGAGTATTGTGTTTTGCTTAAACATATAACATGAAACATTTCATCAATTCATTTAAGTGTGTAATATATATGGACATTAAATGATAGTAAGAGAAGCATTTGAAAATCATCCAAATGTGCAATCTACAAAAGACAATATGAAAAACAAAGTAGTACTTAATATTAACCAAATGATGTCATGTACATCACATCAAATGAAATTTGTAATAAGTACATGACATTATTTACTTTCTATGGATTTTAGTCTCTCTTACTCAACGGTCCATTTCGAAAGTAGATTTCCATTCTTCATCTTTTCATAGTGTTCATATGTAAATGGGAATAATATCTTTAGTCCTTCCAATGACTTTACATGAGAGATAGCCATAAATGTTAACCATGTTCTTTTCTTTTGTTGTATATCATTTGCAGCTTTCAAAAGATTCAATCCTTGTGATTTATGTGTTATCAATGCTCAAGGCAACGTAAGGGTAATTGGTGTATTTGTCGCATTTGTATTGGTGTAGTTATAATTGTATACAAAGATTGATCTTCAAATGGTATTTTAAAGTAACTAGCAAATTGAAACATAACGTTTGTTCGGTGGTTCTGGTAGGGCACTCCCAAGTTTGTATATTATGCCTCGAATATACTCTAGAGCATCATTAACAATTAATAATTCAACGTCAAATTCATCATTTCAACCTCTTGTTATTGTGTTGGACCTGCTTTGGTAGCTATGTTATGGGTAATAAGTTGTTTTAATGAATGCAATTTTCTTTTGTTGCGGTTATTCACATTATTATTAGTGGAAAAATGATGAATACTATTTTCAAATTCTTCATCTTTAGCTCTATTTAATCCAACATTGGTTCTTCTCATCAATATTTTCCAATAATCAATAGTCAAATTTGCATATATCATATTTGTGTGAAGTTTTCCAAAGCTTTTTTAGTCTTGGATTTCTCCTCCTTTTCTAAATACCTTATCCAAAGTAAGAACTATTATGAGTTCTTCCCACAATATCTTTGCACATCTATTATTATCATATGGTTGTTTATAGCTAACGGGAGGTAGCTATCTAAAATATCAAGCCAAAATCATAGAAATACCTCTAATACTCACATCTTATTTAGGAAATGCTTGACAAAGTTGAGACTCTATGTTTTCCAACAAATTTTTCCAAAGAAACTCATTTTATCAAGTAAAATATATATATATATATCTTCTTAGAAATTTGTAAGCATTCTTCCTTCTAAATATGCACAATCTATGATAGGGATTTATAGTTTTGAATGAATCATTGATGCACCAATATTGAATGTTGCAACTCTTATTGGTGCAAGTAAAAGAATAGAATAATGCTCTTCGAATGTTGCATCTAAAAGTGATCGACTTGTGACACCAATTACATATGATTTCCCCATTCCTATTGTTGCCTAAATCATCATTCATAATGGCAAGGCACTTTGAATTTAATGACAATGTGAAATCATTATTTGACGTGTTAATTTTTGTGTAGCACCAAAGTTCCATAATTGATATTTGAGTTCAATTCATCATGTACGCCCAAGCAATTACCTTTCATGGTGCTTACGAATTTTATTATTTTATTTGTATATTCTTCACCACAGTATTCATTATTCCATGGTATTTGTCTATCAAAATTTCTTCATCCTATCATATCTATTCTAATTACTTGCATAATTTGTCTGTATTGAAGCCTAGATACGATTCCCCACTCTTGTTACATTGTATTTTGTTAAATTTATGTTGATTACTATCATCTTTAGAATCACTATGATTATCAACATCTTCTAGAATAGTCAATCACTCAACATGCCAAGGATTATAATTGAATGAATCCCAATTTGATTTTATTTCATCATAATCAAGTCCAATATATCTTTGTATATAATGAGATGACTTGTAAAGTTATAACTATAACAAACAAATATCAACCCATTTATGTGATTCACATGTAGGGATAGAGAAAAACCTTGGGAACACTCACAATAGCTACCATATTTCTCTCCTCCCACTTGTTATCTCTTTTTCTCCTTGGATTATACGTCCAACATCTAGTTGTGTCAATAGGCGAAACACTTTCCATGGAAAACTATGTATTCTTGTATCCGTCAATGAAATGTTTTCCATGTTCTTCATGCTCATCTTCATCAATTTTAGCTACTGGTTTTAAAACCTCACATGAAACATTCAAATTGACAAATACTCTATTCCTCTCTACCAACAGAAACTACAACAACATGTGACATGTTTCTTGTGCCCTAATGTCCCTTTCAACAATTGTTTCAGTTAGAATCCTCATATATGCTCTTACTGCTAATTCGTTACAACTTTCAATGTTTGCAAGCCTATGTTTTACGAAAAGAAATTGCTTTTATTGCATACTTGGCATATTGGATAACTATATCCTTAGCAAACTTTTTTTAATATGCATCTATTAACTCTATCTTTGAGTACCCAAACACACATGTATAACATGAACTTCTATATTGAATCTGGACTCATCAAGCCTTTCCATGTTTCCAAGTGTATAAATGTTTTACAAATTAATAAAACACTATATATCAAAAAATTAAAACACATATATATTAGGCTATATAGAGATTTGAATTCAGATCCATTAACTTGTAAATATAAGTCCACATTGAAACACCAAACTGTATTATAGATATATATACAAACTCAATATAGATAGTGTTATTCATTTTTACTATCCAATTTAATAGTTTTAATTGAATGTAGATGTATAATATATAGTGCAAGGACATTTCAGCAAACCTGACAACTCTAGCATACCTAGTAAATTGAATATTTAAATATATGTAATAAGAAATAAAGATGCATCTTCTTAATTTAGCATAATTAAGGTTTATAGATCTAATATCATTGAGTCATGAAATACCTATGTTAAATCTTATATTTTGTCATTGATTAAATTACATTTTAGATTTACCTAATAGGTACTTAAATAAGTGAAATAGCTAAATAGGTATAAGATACATTTTAATCGGTAAACAGATAAATAGATATAATAGACGTATAACAAATTATGGAAAATAGGTACCTTAGCTTAGAAGATTTACCTTATATGTACCTAAATAACTTAAATAGGTAAATAGGTCTAGATACTATTTAATAGGTAAATAGATAGATAAATAGGTAAATAGAAACAATATAGGTATAATTTTTTTAAAGTAAATAAGTACTTTAGATTATAATGACGCACCAAATGTGTAAGTTGGTACATATAATTTAGCTATTATTTATATATATTTAAATCATAACTATTTAAGATAATTTGATTCAGTTAGATTTATTCAAATAGTTCAATGAAGTAGTTAATACATTTTTTTATTATTTATAACATAAATAAGTACTTGTACCTAAACTATCTTAAATTAGTTATGAATCTAATTTCCTAATCCTAATAAATTATATTTGCTTATATTTTAATCATAAATTTTAGATATCTCAATTTAGGTAAAATTTACCTACATCCATGTTGGGTTATATTGGGTCATCATAAATAATAAATAAAGATCAAGTTTTTCATCCAATGATAATGCTTAACATTAAAGACTTAAGATAAAAATACCAAATCTTAACATCAACTTTAAAAAATAATGCAAAGGAAACAAATTTAAATGCCATGGTAAAATTAAATTCACAATCATGGAACCCTAAAATAATAGATCATGGGTAATAACAAGGTCAAATTAAATTCATAATTCATGATAAACTGCTCTATTTATATGTGCTAATGCTTATTCGATATTCTCTCTTTAATTTTTTGCTCTTTAAATGATAATACAAATATATAAATTTTAAAAATTAGAACATATATAAAATAATGTCAGCCATAGTTTTCCTTTCACAGGCACGACATTAGAGTCCTCTACTCCTACTAGCATTGTAGAATGTCTCTCGGCATAACAAGCAGCCAAATCATGATACCTCATATGTTTAAAGATGGAATTATCCATGGACCAAAATCTGTGAAGGTTAGAAGCAAGCCTAAAGATGCAATCACGTAGAGACTGCATTCAAAACTTGGATTGGAGAAAGCTTTGGGGGATGGTCCACTTGAAACAAATAAGACACTAGATCAGAATATTTTTTAATAGCTCCACATGTGCCTTCTACGAATAAAAAATACAAGGTTATGTAAAGCCATTCAGGGCCTAAACGTTTATATTGGCCAGCAATATTAATTGATATATGTAAGCAGAAAAACAGTTCACAAATACATGCAATTTATAGCAGCAATGATAAAGCAAATATACAATTACATGGAAGCTTGATGATAAAACGATGAAAATCTCTCCACATAAACATGTCTTCAAAGGTTATGCTCAACTTGAAACCTCTTAAAGACACTATCCATAACCAAGTCTTTAATCAGTTCTTCATAAAGAATCAAAGATTGCTCCTCAATATAACTAGTGTCTTCAACTAGTATGTAATGTCCCCTTTCCAGAATTAATCAATTCTGAATACCAAAAGTCTATTTTTATTAATTTCCGTAGGCTAACGGGAAAATTAAAAGAGGAAAATAAATTAATTGAAGAGGTCCACGGGTAATTTTATATTTTATTTGGAAAAAGAACACTTGAATTATATTTTAATCTAAAAAAGCAGAAATAGAATAAAATAATAATAGAAGGATGAACTTCTATTATTGGGCGCATAAGTTAGATTAATAATTAAACAAAGAACAGGGCACCAAAGATAGAGTGAGTTGCATGAGCATCAAGATCCTATTTTTAGGATGGAGAGAGGATAAAATAGTTTTATATTATTTATTCCTATTTTAGGATGGGGTGCCCATATGGGAGGAAGAATAAAGTACTTTTTTATTGTTGTTGAGCATGCATGTAATTTGAAAGGGGTGGGGTGCCAACTTTGGAGAGGCCTTGGAAGTTATAAAGACAGATTTGGGGTTTATTGTTACATACATCTTGGAAATTTATCAACTACTTCTTTGTCTGCAAGTAGCTTTTGCTTATGCATCAGCAATAGAGAACAAAAGCCTTCATTTACATGTCTGAGGACGGAGACCCTCACATCTGAGCTTGGCAATTCCATTCAGGGATTGCAGTGACCATTCAAAGTACAGGTGTTCATCCAATTCAGCTAGGGCACACTTTTCAGGTGTGATTCTACATTCAGAACAGCAAGTACAGCTAGGGCTTCAATATCTGGAGGCAGATTTCAGTCAAATCAGTTTGCATGCGCATCTCTTCCATCTATCTTTCTATTTAGATCATCAATTGTGGAAGAATAATTGTATTCAGACACTCTGGTATTTCTTTTATTGTAGCTGATTGAAATCAATAAATAAAAGTTTGTTTTTGGCACCTTGAGGCTTGTTGTTTTTATTAAAAAAATCATATTGTCACTGTTGTCATAAAAGGCAATTTTTTATACTAATGTCTTAGGGTTTTGATAGAAATATCCAAATTTATTTGAAGTATTTTCGGGGATATTACATGGTACAGATATAGTAAATATATCTATCTGTAAAACACAAAGGGCATGGTCCCATGGAGGGGCTTGGGCTCCTATTTTCTTGCAGCAGAAGGTCTCATGCTTATTTTTAAAGCAAGCTACGGGAAATAATAGAATCTAGGCCTGAAAAATAGGAGCTCCACTTTTTTAGCCCCCTAAACTTAAAAGGTGGCTGGAAAGGGGGGGCTGGGAGTTTCCCCCTACAGTTTAGGGCTGATAGTATCTAATATGCATTCCCGCCATTATTTTTTGGTGATTTTAGAGAAAAATATGATTTTATTTACCTACAAATAACCATAAAAATCCAATGGGATCCTATAATATCTCAGAGGGTATTGTTGAGGAAACTAATAAAAAATCATGGGACCTTCAAACTGCTAAAATGCTCCTAAATTTTCTTAGCAGCACCCGCTGAGATATTTATGGAGCCCCCCTCCCATGGGACCATGCTCTAAGAGATATCAATTTTCAGTAGCCTATCTTGGATTTGTCAAATACGACAGTGATGTACAATTTCTGTTGATCTCATTACTTTCTCCACAAATTACCCATTGACTGCTAACAGATAGCTGCAAACTAGCTGTACCGCTGTGTCAGGCTTAAAAATAACCTTTCCTGAAAAAAAAAACACTCCAACCTCCTTGCATGCCCAAGATATCACAATTTTTCGATCGCCTTCTCCAAGGAATGAGAAAAACGCCCGTATGATAGTCAAATGGAAATAAAATTTAAGGTTGAAACTGTCACATAACAGTCCAATGGAAATCAAATTTAAAGTCAGTCATTTTTATTGACATCTCACACTATTACACTCCATGACCACTACCAAATACCATTAGAGGTTACACCCTAGACTGTCTGGAAACGCCTAAGGCCCCCCCGTACCAGGTACTGGTACGGGGTACGGTACACTGTGGGTACGTCTGTAAACGTACCCCACAGGGGATAGGGTACGGTCTGGGTATGGTTTTGCCGTACGCAGACCGTACCCTGTCCCCTGTGGGTATGTTTCGAAGCGTACCCATCAAAAAAAAAACTTGCCAAAGACTGTTTGTTTCCTTTTTTGGCAGTTCTTTCCTTTTTTGGATTTTTGGTGAAAAAATCACAAGTATAGAAAAAAATTTGCCATTTTTGGAAAGGGTCCGGAAAGATGTAGCAGTAAAAACTTGCATGTGCCATAACTTTCATTCTGTGACTCCGTTTCAAGTGTCGTTTTCTCTAAAAGTGTATATTTTCTCGAGCTCTATGCATTGATGGCAATATTTTTCTTATTTTCATAAAATCCATTTTTGCACCTTTTTGTACCAAGCAACTTCTTGCAATCTTCTGAAAGAATCATGAGCTTTGATCGCCTGTAGACAGATTAGTAATTAAAAATATTGGATAGCTTTCCAAAACTCGGCGAGTATTCTCCCATGCTCAGACTAATCATCCCACCTGCCAGCTTGGATCCATATTTTTCCTGCTTAGTTATGATGTTTCAGGAAATATGTCAGACAATACTATCGTGCTGAGTGGATCAAGGAAGGTCACCATGAAGAATCAAAACTCCTTGAATCTTATCACAGTCACTAAGATAAATAACTTGATAGAGAAATAATAAATTTCAATAAGTATGCAAATGCTTCTTCAAATTTATAATTTGTATACATATTTATATATTTATATACATTTATATATAAATATATATATATAAAACGTACCCAAAAGCGTACCGTACCCAAGATTTTTAAAAATTTGCCGTATCGGCGTACCGTACCCATACCCGTTCCCGTATCCGTATCCGTATCCAGACTGTCTAGGTTACACCTATCGGCATAACGAACAATCCAGCCCAGCTAATTCTGAGATGCAGCTCAAGCAACATTTTAATACCCACTAAAAAAGAATAGCCAGTCTCCTGACTGGCAGAGACTGACTCTAATCCTAGGAAGGAGACATATCTCCAGCAGCTCAAGCTGTTGTATCAGCATCGGCTGCTGCATATGAAGGACAGAGGCGTAGTCCTGAACAGTTTGAAATCTGAGGAATGTGAACCTTGCTCAATACCTTGCAGTTCAGGCAGCTTGATGGTGTCCTCTAGGCCTGCTCTCCATCAATTGGCTGAGTTGCTGCCCTCAAGGTGTACCAAAGTAGCTCCCTATATTTGAATTTTTCAAGTTTCCTTCTACATCTTCATCAGCTTCTTTCACTTATTTCCCTTGGGCGGTCCTCCCATCACTTAACATTTATGCATGTACTTTTTTATTCTATGGATAGGATTTTTACTTGTTTTGTCTTTAATTTGAGTCATTTTTCCAGCTTTTAGCCTTCTAGACCTCTGGGGGTTCTTTGACACCCTAGTGCTGTTATATTATAGCTGGATGTACTTTCAAGTCCCGTTGACCTACTTTTAAGATATGTTTTCCATCGATCTAAGAACTTTACCACTCTTTCAGTCAGTTCTTTAACAGAAAACATATTATGATCAGTAACACGATCTAAAACCAAATACCAGTAGTTGCCTTCTAAACTAACAATGCATCTAAAATCATAAAGCAAGCTTAAACTCAACAAACTGAGTCTTGCTTATATAATATGAGGCTCTAGTTGAGAAATGTAAAAAATAAAGACGATAAAAATACAAACCAAATTTGAGTTACCTGATTACATTACAAATATATATGATAGCTATGTGTGCTTCCAAAAAGAAGCATGTATGATGTCCTAACTCTGATATTGTAAGGGTAATGTTTCCGCATACAAAGTTCTTATACAATTTTGGGTCTAAATAACTGTTAACGATTATAACCGCCACGGAGGTTTAAAAAACAATAATGATCTCCATTTGCTATTTGGTAAATCGAATACTGAACATCCAATTGAGTACAGAAACAAGGCTAGAGAAAGAGTACCTCTCTTCCAATTCTTCAAAACGTTTTGATTTTATATCCAAGTCCTGAAGCTGATGTGTGACGTCCATGTTCTGTTTCTCAACTTCCTGTAATGCTGCTTCTAATTTCTTTTCTTCATCTTCAACCTTCAGCATAAATGAAGAAAAAAACATTTTATTGAAAGAAATGTTACAACTTCCCTAATGAATAAAAAGAACACTTATACTAAAATTCAGTACACAAAATCAAACTTCTGTGGACACCTACACGGAAGAGAACTTTTGTTACACACCTTTGCTTTTTCTCGTAGAAAATCACTCTCACTAAGACCATCAAGTGATCCCCCCTCTAGGCTCTCGAGACTTGCTTCATAGGCTTTGATGTCCATGGTGATATCTTCAAGTTCTCTATCAAGTTTTTCGGACATAACCCGCATGCATTCTAAACATAAAGGTTGCTCAACCTGCAAAAAATTATGTCCATCAATCTAGAAACAAGATTATCCCATCCCGTGGGTAAATATACTCCAACTAAACTTCATTCCGAGTACTACAAACAATTGACAAAACTCATATACGATACCACAAAATCAAGAAACAGATCTAAACAAGGAAAGACATTAAAAAAATCAATGACCAGCTTAAAATACATAGAATCAAAGGAATCATTGTGTCTGCATGTACATATGCCACACATACCAAAACTCTTAGGAGATCAAATGCACAAACAATCACTGGTGAAGCAATATAATTATTCCATCCTATGGATTAATATACTCCAAATAGAGTTCATTCCAAGCAGGCAAGCACCACAAACAACTGAAAAAAGTCATTCTCATATGATACCACAAAGTAAAGCAATAGATGTAAACACAGCAAGATATCTAAAATAACCATTGCCAACATAGGATACGTAGCATTAAAGAAACCACTGTGCCTCCATGCACATATGGTCACACACCAAAACTCTCCATTTATGTATCAACTCGGAGAACAATTAGCATCCCATGACAAAGAACCTAACCTCTGATAAGCATCCCCATCTGTGTTGATTTTGTTTTTCCTGTGTTCTGTTGTTTCTGTTTTTTGGATCCATCTATGTTTTACAGAAAAAAATTCCCCTGTTTAGATGATTTTCCTTATCAGAAAAAAGAAAATATATGTATATCATAGAAAATTAGTTTTAAGTAGAAAATTGGTTGTGTTAGAAGCCTCTTAAAAAGAGCTGATAATAAAACAAAAGAAAACCCACATAACATTTAACTCTCCAAATTTTTAAAAGAAACCCAAAACAGAGTCTATGAATATCTGGTATAAACATGAAGCCTGTAGCAGCGATATAAATATGCTACCTGTTTGCCTGTAGACCTAATACTGGCCAAAGAAACAAAATCACTATCTTTATACAGTCACTGCTGAGACTGACGAAATCCACCTATTTTTTGAAGAACTTGAACCAGGACACTCACATGTGTCTGTATTTGTTGTTAAATCTCTTCAAACATGTTTAATTTAAGAGCAAAGAATTGGGTGTGGCATCCAAGATATATTCCATAAATGTAGAAACCACTGCCATGTGCATGGCCAGCTGTCACACAATTGGACGTTTAGAAGCTTGCAAAACACTAGGTACATTGTGATCATATGCTTCTAGGCATTTAGCTGGCCAAACTGCTGCTGAATAGAAACCTCTTGATCTCTACACCACCATTGCAGACAGAAATGTTTACCTTGATAAAATCAGACACACAATTACATAGCCGCTTAAAATACAAGCTCAAGTGATGATTTATTTGATGGAACAGACATTTCAAGCTACCGTGGTCTAGAAAGAGCTGGGATGTCATTCATAGATTATGCATTTTACGACTACTCACAGCCTAATTTGACTAAGGCATCAGCCTATAAACATGCATTATAGTGACTTTAGCTGTGCACCGATTTCCCTTTCTTATGAGTGATAATAGAATTCACATTTTTCCAACGGGCTATGGGTGTGTTTGATACTTGATTAAGACTCTTAATGAGCAGCAGTGAGTCACGTTCCACTAAAACGTGATTAAAAGTTATTGTCAAGTAGTTTTTTTTTTGTAAAGGTAAAGTTAAAGGTGGATTTGTATATCCTGCCCTAGCCAACATGCCTAATTGGCATATTAGACCAAACACACACACACACACACACACACACACACACACACATAATTCACACATTTACCTCCTTGGGTTTTGACCTGATGACAAAGTTTGGGAATAAACCAGGCATTTTCAATCAACCTTCATGCTCATGGTAAGGCATGTGCTTATGCCCTGTTATTGGCAGCTACGCCAATATTTGTAACATAATCCTAAATGACACAACCACAGGTATCATGAATAATGCCTTCAACTCCAGCACAACCAAGAACTAGCCAACTAGCACCATCAAAATTGAGTTTGTAGAATGATCCTGGAAAGGGCATCCAACAGGCCATCGGATTCATTAAAACTCTAGGAGAAGATATTATTTCCAAATGTTGTTTTACTACACATACGACATATCATTTATCATTCACCAAATAAGCATAGTGAGGTCCCAGGTCATGGATTGATAGATCGATAGAAAAGGGGTTAATGTGAATCCCTAGGTCCAATAAGCAAAGATTGAATTGGGTGTGGAATTATATAACCTATTTGGTAGTGCAGCATGAGGAATTGCAGTCAACTTGTCATCTTGAATTCACTTTAAACACAAATTCTAGATGTACCGTGTTTCTGATTGCCATACGAAGTGCAAAATGACATACGGCTGACTTGGGAAAAACTACAATGTAACACGTGTTTCAAAAAGCATGAATCATTCATGTTATACTTGTTTCTTTTATCCCAGTTTCTATACAAACACATATTGACTCAATTATTAATGGGTACATATTAAATGATAAATGGTTTAGAACATACAGTATTTAGCTTCACCATACAGGTCTGCAAACTCACATATGAACTGGGGAAAATTACAATGCCATGCATGCGACCAAAAAAACATAAGGATTTTCAGATTGTAAAAACACTCTTAAAACAATTGGTGAAAACAAACTTCCTATGGCTTTCTAAACTTTTTCAGAAAATCAGGTACAATACTGCTCAAAGTATTCTCACAACCTGAAATTTGTTCCAAACTCAAGACTAAGCTCATATGATAAAATTCACACATAGGCAGGGAGAACCTTATAAACACTTTATTGAACGACCTCGGTTGCTTTCTCACTTATCTTTCTTACAAAATCTGGGACCTTAGATTTGATTTGATATAGAACCTAAAATTTGTGTGGGTCATTAACCCTTGCATCATTCTTTAATAACTTATGGATAAGAGTAATTTACCCCATCAAACATTGTCGTCCAACTCCTTCAGTCTGGATGTTTCAGTTGTAAAACAACTATCCGAAAGGACTTTTCCTGAGTCTGATTAGCTTCATGTCAAACCATACAAGAATACTATCCTTCCACTTGAAGAGTATCTGCTACCTATTTGGTTTTAAACAAACATGGAAGGTGCACTAGTCACCATGGCTTTTTAGCCTAGCTTTTCCACTTTCATTTTCTTAGAATTCTGAGTTTTGTAACTTGTTGATTTAGAGAGTTTAAAGTATTTGTGGTTCAACTTAGTTTCCTTATTTCTTGCTTCAAGTTATTGAAATTTTTCCATTGGTTTTGAATTGAGCATTATACTATTCTTTGTTTTGTAAACTAATCACAATCTCATAAACAATTCATCAGTAAACATCAAGAAAATACTGTTTTCAGTTTCAAATTTTACTCATCTGTGAGAAATTAGTTGTAATTTTTCAGTGTGAAGAAATTTTAGATAGACAACACCTCAAATAAAAAATATACGATGGCTAGGAACATCAGGTAAGTGATATAGCTTCCTCTGTGATAAATATCATGGCACCTCTTAAGGAAATAATAAGGATAGAATGATATCAGAAATCATTGGATTCTAACATAAATCAATATATGCGGTGATTTCTTTATCAACTGAAATGATTAGAATTTATTACTATTTATGTTTCACAGGAAGTAAGTGGATAGGCATGTATCATCCACACATTACTATGGATATGTTAACAATTGTAACGGTTAAGTTATGCCATACAAATTATGGATTGGTTGGTAAAGCATGCTTTGTAGATCTGCAATTTAAGTCTAAAGAAGCCTTCACAACCTTAAAGAATTTATCAACAAGATTTTTGGATTGAAAAGCAAGCAAATATAGGAGACAAATTCAGTAGATGGAGAGGGAAAGACTTGCTATGCTATTTGTGAATTAATATAAAGTGAGAGAGATGATCAACCAAATGCGAACTAACCAAATGTATCCATCCACAGGCTACCATGGATATGTTAAAATTGTGAGGGTTAACTAATTCTGTACAAATTATGGAGTGGTTCGGTAAAATCATGCTTTGTAGATCTGCATTTAAGTCTTAAGAAGCCTTTACAACCTTAAAGAAATCTATCAACAATATTTTTTGAGAGAAAAGCAAGCAAATATAGGAGGCAAACTCAGTAAATGGAGAGAGAAATGCTTACTGTGCTATTCTTCAATTGGTATATATTGAGAGATAATCAACCAAATGTGAGCTAACCTTTAATTACAAGGTTAATTTATTCACCCTCCCTTACAACTAACTTTTGTAAAGTACAATGTTAAGTTTTAATAGTTTGCATATATTTCTCAATGTACTTCATGTAATATTAGTACATATGACTTACGTTATGGACATTTTATTAAATAATCTAACTCTTGTTGGCATGTAATTTGATACATTTATTAGTTGATTGGTTTGAAGTAATACTAAACAATTTCTATCTTAGTATTGTCCAAAATTTTTGAAGATCAGTTCCTCCGTCTTGTTTTCTAACATGAATCGGATATGTGTAAATGTAAAAATAGAATAAGGCAGGGGTCCTGTAAACAGGTATTGTATTCCATTCCGAAATTTTTACTTTGTCAGAATTCGTCCTATGACAAGTGAGTAGTTCCATTGATGTTTTAAAAGAAGTTGTAACGAATACAAATCATTGGACCCAAAACAAGAATTTGGTCTTGTGAACAGAGGATATGGCAAGTGGTCAATTCACTTATTCTTCAGTCTACGTGAGTTCATTGACCATGATGAATCATCAATGGCTGAGAGCTGTCAGCCACATCTCCAGAGTTCTATTTGAATTTTGAAACTGAGACAGCACTGGATCTTAATAATCATAGTTTTAAAGGTCTTTGTGTAGCCTTCCTTAAACTAATACGGTAAGTATTGTTTAGCCTAAGCATCTAAGTCACCTCGATCATCCAGGCCTGAAAATAATTTCTACCAGGAATGGATATTTTGTTAAACCCTAGGGCAGCAGTATTAAAAATCTAACTTTTATAACAGCAGCGATAATCTGATTTTTTAATATAAAAACAGCGAACCATAATGCGTAAAAATCAGTCTTTTATTTATTGAATACGAACCAGCTACAATAAAAATACCAGTGTCTGAATACAATTGTTTGGAGCTGAACTGGCAGAACACTTATTTGCACCTTGAATTGTCAGTGCAATCCCTAAATGGAATTGCCCAGCTGAGAAGTGAGGGATTCCGTCCTCAAATTTGTATAAATGAGGGATTTCGTCCTCTATTGCTATTGCAGAAGCATAAGCTACTTGCAGACAAAGAAAATAATTGATGAATTTCCAAGATGTTGTAATAATAAACCCCAAATCTGCCTTTATAACCTCCCATCCTCTTCCAAAGTGGGCGTACATGCATGCCCCCATAAACCAATAAAATAATACTTTATTCCCCTCATGTTGGCACCCCATTCTAAAATTAGGAATATGCAATATTAAAAAGCTCAAACTCCACTTTATCCTAAAAATAAGATTTGTTTTCTCATGCAAGCCCCTTTCTATCCTTCGCCCCCATTATAGACTCTTTTATTTAATTATTAATCCTAACTTGGCACCTAATAATAGAAGTACACCATTCTATTATTATTTTATTCTATTTTGCTTTTTGGATTAAAATATACTTTAAGTGTCCTTTTCCAAATAAAATATAAAAATATCCTTGGACCACTTATATTAATTATTTTCCTCTTTTAATTTCCCCTTAGCCTACGGAAAATAATAAAAATAGGCTTTAGGTATTCAGAATTAATTAATTCTGAAAAGGGGACATTACAGTCCGCCCTTCCCAGAATTGCTTGCCCTCAAGCAATTGCAAGCCGGGATCCCAAATCCACCTTGGGAATTTGCAATTCCCAACCCTCAATGCTTCATGTGATGCTGGCATAAATGATTGTGCAAACTGCCGTTGTCCAAAAAATTGTTGTTGTCCAAACTGCTGCCCAAACTGCTTATCATTAGTTGTTGATCTGAAAATTTCAGCAAGCTCAATGCCAACATTAGTATCTACTGAGTCATTTTCCTCAGGTGCATGCTTTATGCTGCAAGTTGTATCCTTCACCCTATCTTGAAATGACATAATAGGGAGCAACAAATCTGAAATATTCTTATACCTTAGGCTGTAATCAAAGTGCTCACCTTCTTGTGCCGGAATAGGAATTGTTGAGATACCCTCAACACCTCCATCTTTGGGACTCAAGACTCCCGAATTAGTGCTAATCAAAATGTTCTCCTCCAATGCATATCCATCCATAATGCTACTCTGAAAATCAATCAATGGCTTACCCTTTGGAAGTTCGGAGGATCGTTCATGATTTGGTGCATCTTCTTCCATCTTGAGCTCGTTGCATCCAACAAGTGATGTCCTTTCCCCCTGACTTCCTCACTTTTATTTTTACAAGCTATTCTGCAAATCCCCTTCATATGGCATGAACACAATCTTTGGGAGATTGATGGGTGCTTCTTGAACAGGAACATCTTTTTCAACTTCCTCTTGTATGGTGGATTCCTTCATGGGTTGCTTCCTCTCAATTTCTTGCAGCACTAATTGTTCTTCTTTCTTCTTCAACCCTCTTATGTATTCACACAACCCTCTTTTATTTGGATTCCTCATTTTGAGTAACTCCAAGTAATCATCAAAGGAAACTTCAGATTTAAGATAATCAGGCATCCCTTGATACTGGTCAAGGATTTTGGGGGCCTCAAGTTTGTACTTTTCTATTTTTACCAACACCTCTTGAATGGGATCTATATTTTCTTCCCGTTGTAAGAACTTTGCTTGAATAAACATTGTCATGGATTCCTTCTCTATCTGATCCACAAGCTGGCGAGAATATTGTCCGTCTTTTCCTCAAAAACAACCTCTGGATCTTGTTGCCTTAATCCTTCCTCTGGCTGTTTTAAAGCTTTCTTTTTCTCCCTTTGTTGGTACCTGACTTCTCTGTCACTACCCTACATGAAGTT
Organism: Taxus chinensis; assembly: GCA_019776745.2. NCBI lineage: Eukaryota > Viridiplantae > Streptophyta > Pinopsida > Cupressales > Taxaceae > Taxus > Taxus chinensis. The sequence goes on from CM034157.1 coordinate 141,619,265, forward strand.
CAAAGCTGCAATTTTTTTTCTCTATTTTTTTTAATTCCCTTCCACAAGCTGGGAGGAAATTCGCTCTGATACCACTGTAATATCCCTGAAAATAATTTCTAACAAATCTGGATATTTTGTTAAACCCTAGGGCAGCAATATTAAAAATCTAACTTTTATAACAATAATCTGATTTTTTAATATAAAAACAACAAACCATAATGCGTAAAAATCAGTCTTTTATTTATTGAATACGAACCAGCTACAATAAAAATACCAGTGTCTGAATACAATTGTTTGGAGCTGAACTGGCGGAACACTTGCACCCTGAATTGTCACTGCAACCTCTGAGATGGAATTGCCCAGCTGAGAAATGAGGGATTCCGTCCCCAAATTTGTGTATGCAAATGAGGGATTTCGTCCTCTATTGTTGATGCAAAAGCAAAAGCTACTTGCAGACAAAGAAAATAATTGATGAATTTCCAAGATGATGTAATAATAAACTCCAAATCTGCCTTTATAACTTCCCATCCTCTTCCCAAGTGAACACCCCTTCTGGAAATACATGCATGCCCCATAAACCAATAAAATAATACTTTATTCCCCTCAAGTTGGCGCCCTATTCTAAAATTAGGAATATGCAATATTAAAAAGCTTTATCCTCCTTTATCCTAAAAATAGGATTTGTTTTCTCATGCAGCCCCTTTCTATCTTTGGCGCCCCCATTATAGATTCTATTTATTTAATTATTATCTAACTTGGCGCCTAATAATAGAAGTACACCATTCTATTATTATTTTATTCTATTAATGCTTTTTGGATTAAAATATAATTTAAGTGTCCTTTTTCCAATTAAAATATAAAAATATCCTTGGACCACTTAAATTAATTTATTTTCCTCTTTTAATTTCCCCTTAGCCTACGGAAAATAATAAAAATAGGCTTTAGGCATTCATAATTAATTAATTCTGAAACCTCCCAAGGCATTGCAGCCTCTTGCACATCATGTATGGTGGAGTTGTCCTCCACACATGCATTCATGTTGATCGTAGCAAGATCAACAAGCCGATATTGGCCACCTTGCCCAATACCAAGGGCAATTATCCGTCTCTGTTTCACATCAGAGACAACACACTTCTTCCCACAAAAATCCACAAAAATATTGGGATTTTCAGTTAATTGATGAATAGATAGAAGATTCTTTTGTAAAGAAGGTACATATCTAACATTCTGTACCAACAATTTATGAGCATTATTCAATACAATGCATATATCTCCTATCCCTTCTATTGCAAGTGATTCTCCATCAACTAGTACTACTGATTCAAAACATATATTTGCAGTAAATGAAACATACCAGTCCTTGCGACATGAAAAGTGTGTGGATGCACCAGAGTCAATGATCCAGCAACTAGTACCACTGTCATGTGAGCATGATGTCGTAAGACAATAAAGAGCATGCCCGTCATCTGAATCCTGTTCTTCTGCAACTGCTGCCACATGTTCCTCATCACATGGCTTTTTGTTTTGTTGTGAAAGATCATACTTCCACTTCCGACAATCCTTCTTAAGGTGCCCAACCTTGTGACAGTAATAGCATGTGACCTGATACCGAGTGGAGGACTCACCAGAATGACGTCTCCACTTTCCTTTTGACTGTGTGACAAGAGCACTCTTTGATTGGTCACAATTGGATTCTACCTGAATTTGTCTCTGCTCCTTTTGCAACAGGTAGGAACTCACCTTGTCAAATGTGAGAGTTTGACTTTCAGCCATTAAATGGAGTGCCTCCACAAATGACTCATATGAAGAAGGTAAGTTGTTCAGAACCAGAGCCACCATATCATCGTCGTCCACCTTTTTGTTGATGGAAGATAACTGGTCTCGAAGGTCTTTCATCCGAAGTAAGTGCTTAGACAGCAATCCACCTTGTAACTTTACGGAAAAGAGCATATTCTTCAGGTATAAAACCCGACTCTTTTCTGACGTCTGATATTTATCCCTCAAACTGGCCCACAACATGCTTAGTCCACAGTGGCATTCCGCACCTTTCGGTATCATATCTTCTGACACCGACAACTTGAGAAGTAATAGAGCCTCCTTATGACATTTGTCATAATCCGCGAAAGTTCGTAGTTGGTCTGACCTTCACTACCCGTGATTATCTTATCACAATCACGAAATTCCGCAAGTGTCAAAATCTTATGGCTCCATACATTGAAATTTGTGCCCGTTCACTTTTGTGAGTCCGGCATAATCAGGTTTGAAATATTTGCCATTTATTATTCCAAAGTAATGGAAATAATAAACAATATTTTGCCCTCTTAATAAAACAGAATAACAATGCAATATATACAAGGAGGAAAATGTAATAAAAACTGTTTAGATTTAAGGTTATTAATTACTCCAGAAATACTTTATGCCCTAGTCTTTCAACTGCCAGCAATAAGAAAACTTTTTTGTACTGCCCTACGAAACCATTCATCTCCAAAATTTCTTCCACTTACACTCTCAAAGGCCGTGTTTTGCTAACTAGCAAACTGGGTTTACCCCCACGTGACAGGGTTTCCTCTTTCTTCACAGGCCCAGAAATTGACTCAAGTTATGCCTTCACAAAACCTTGCCTGTGACATGGCAACTTTTCAACTTCGTGAGCAACAGCACTATTTGACTATGCTATTCAAAGTACTCACGTCCCATTGTATCTAGATTCACAACAGGGCTTCTCTGCCCACAATGGTGCTTTCACACAACAGGTTCACGTGTATTAGACTACGCTCCTTCAAAAACACCGGTGGTTTCACAACGTGCCTTCTAGATGCCACATAAACTGGACTAGAACTATGCACATGTTTTTTAACACGAACAGCTTCAAAAAACGAGCCCAGGAGTGCCCACGATTTTTATTTGCCCTCGAAGACTGGTTTTCATGACGATCAGCATAGCCCACAACTGCTATGCCAGAAAACAATGCTTCTTTCCCAAGATCTTACGACCTCCAAATTCTCCCTACTCTTGCCAAGGCTTCCTCAAATTCTGTGTCCTTCATGCCGTTCAAGAACCAGGAAAACGCTCTGATACCAATGTTAGCATATGCAAAAGAGAAGAAAGAATTCAGAGAAGGCTGAATGCACACTGCACTGCTCAAATGTCACCGGCAGAGTTTATTTATAAGAGTAGGTGGTTATTTGATTGGTTAACAGTTACAACTAAATTACTCATTATGAATGCTATATAATGTTCATTATATATTCAACAGACAAAGCTATGTTCCTTAATACCTACATGTTTCATTTTTTCTCATCATCTTAAGTTCCTAATTATGTTGCTTGTTGCACCGCATGATCAGTACATACAGAGGAATATCGAGGATTACAATTTTTAAGATATCTTCACATATGCATTGTGATTACATATACTTCTGTCCACTTATTGTGTGCTCCCATGTATAAAATAAGTGTGTATTTGCATGCTCCACCTTTACATTCTTGTACACCTTTCTTCACCTTTCCAACCCAAATAACCATTGGTACTATCAAAATTATAGATCGAAACAGGAAATGATCCATAGATGCATTTAGCCTCAATGGGGCAGGATGACCTTGGAATTGCATTAGTTAGTACACGGGAAAAACCAGATTTCAGGATATTGCCACTTAAGCATAATCTACAGTAAATATGACATAAGCCACTGTTATAAGCAGTATGGGCCTAAATGAAATACCTAAGAAATGCTTATTATAAGCTTTAAAGTCTTTGACAACTCCTAAAGCATACAAGGCTTGTCAGTAGAAGCCTAAATCAAGCATTAAGATACCGTGTTTCTAATGTATGGAAGGACTTGATAATCATGATATACGTGAACATATCTTGTTGAAAGATTGGCTCATCAGTAGGATTGTTTGGGACCTTAAGAAGTTGTAAATCACGGGTGTGTACTGTTTCCTTTGCCTGATCTGAACTGCATAGAAGGAGGCTTGCAAGTGCCCTTGTAGGCAGTGTAAACTTAGTACTAATGTCTTCAGTTGATTTAACAAATCATACAAAAGTAAGAAGGAACAAATAGAGTAATCCCTCAGTGTTTGAGAACGGAATTCACACTTACCATAAAAAGTTACACTGAGTTGGTTTCAAAGTCCTCAATAGAAGTGACATAAGGATTTTGCACCATACCACAACTTTCAAGATAATCTTGAAAGTAAGTAACTTCTCAGTATTTTGAAGATATTAACAATTGTAACAATGCTTTTCCACTACTTTGGCATGAAAAAGGATCAAATTGTATGGAGGTTTTTTCTCTTTCCGTGGTGCCTCAGCTGAATCTGATTACACTATAACCATGGTTTATGCATTATAAAAATTCCAAGTGTCTGGTCAGCAATGTGAATCTAAACCAACTCTCAATACCTGGGGCCATTAAGATTCTATATGCGAATTTGAAAACATAATCATTTGTTTTTAACATGTTTAATTCTATAACATTTAGTTTTCGCATTACATAGGCCATTTTCTTTAATCTTTTCTTACAGTAATTTAATACTTACATAGCCAATTATTGTCCATACATATTCTATGTCCAAGTTTTGACTGACATTGTCAATGAAGTGCATTTCCATTTATGTTCAAATCAAATATGCACTACATTTATTGTTTTCATTGTTTCAGAGAGGAATTTGAGGCCAAGCTGATACAAGTAATTCTCATAATAAGCAGTCAAATGAAAATGAGGCAGCTTTCCATTCTGAAATGATAACCACACAGGAATCAATGTATCCAGCCACTCGTACATGAATGAAGAGACTTAGCTTCTGGTGCACTTTATACACAAGAACAAAATTATTTTATTGAAAATTTCCCAAATGAAAATAGAAAATAGTTAAAATGTGTTTTACCATGTAAACAAGTTTTAGATATTGTTCTGCAAATATTCTGTGAACAACTATTGAAGCCAATTGGGAAGACATCAATTGTTAACCATGACTTGTATCACAAATGAGTTCATTTGAAGTAACTATATTTTAAGTTTGAAATAATATGTTCTCGACCATCTCTTATGCAGACACCATTTAGGCATATAATGAGTTACTATTGCTTGTTAGTCTAACCCCCGAGGAAAGGTTTATTGTCAGCATTACACAGTCAATGTTAGATAGGTTAATAGGATATCAGTGTTACGCGGGGACGCGTCCCCTAGATTTTGGTGACGTCCCGGACGTCCCGAACGTTTCGGGGACTTGGGGACTTGGAAGGGGACATCCCCAATTTTTTTAAATCTTTCAAAAGTTTTCTGATGTTTTTACTTTTAAAAAAATGTTATTTTTACCAAGAACATCAAATTACAATCTTGAAAGTACCTAAAATACATTAAATACAGTTTAAATCCCTAAATGTCATTGAAAAAAGTTAAAATATTGAAATATTAATTTTTATGTATTATTTTAAAAGCCGTCCCCAAAATTTGAGAATTTTTTGCCATCCCAGAAACCCCATCCATCTGTACCCCCGTCCCCGAGACTTAGGTAGCTATGATGTGTGGTTAATTTGAGCCCTGAGCCTCGCCAACTCAAAATTAAAATCCTGGACGCTGTCCATCTGATTGCGTGGAGAGGTTGAAACACAGTGGTGTGTATGTGTATGGTGAACCGTGCAACTTTCGCCAGGGCTTATAATACGAGCCGTTCTAATTCCAATGTGCAAGTGCAAAAGGTGGCTTAAGAAGCCCACCGATCTCAATGTAATACTCAAAAAGCAATTCCATAATTTAGAATTACAAATTAATCCTACTTTATTGAAATTCAGCTTGGCAAAACCAGATGTACAGTGATCATAAGACCAAATTTCCTTACAAAGACAAAAATTAAAAAATTAAGACGAAAGAATTTCAATACCCTAACCTGAGCGGTACGATTCGGCTGCAAATTTTTCTGCGTAAGTATCTGCCCCTGCGATGGAGAGAGAGTTGTGGTGCACCCTATCTTTGCACAGTCACCGCGCCACGTCACTGCCACCTGGACGAATAAAAACACCACCAATGAATGCAGGACCAAATTCTTAACCTCCAGCATTGCACAGCCACCTCACTGCCACCTCAGCGCCACGTGGACGATCCGCGTTAGTGAAGATATCGAAAAAGTTGGTTTAATTGCATGGGACCAAGTGTTGTCCACTCGCCGCGCCAGTTGTTGTCCGGGCTACCGCCATGCATTGAATGCTCACCCACCAGCCGTTAATGTGCGCGGGTAGGTTTATGGAGATAGTCACCGCCAAATCGGGCCATGGCATTTCGTGGGAAATGGAGAGGGAGCTCGTTCAGTCTGGTTTTTCGCGTGTTCTGTTGCAGAGCTCGAGCGACCATTTCGTGGTATCTTGCAGACCGGTGGGTGCGTGCGTTTTCTCCACTCCTGACCGACTTCGTCCTCGGCATTGGCTCGGCCTGCTAAGAAGATGAGAAGAAAAGGCAGAGGTGAGAGGGTTCTCACTCAGGCAATGATCCTTAGTGTTTTTAAACACTGTACTACTATGGAAAGTTTGTTGTTTGCCATTCAGCAAAAGAAATTTGTTTTTTCACCCGTCTTATTATGATGTTATTCAAATCCAAGCTTAAAATCGTTGGTGTATTTGTCTTGTTTATGAGCTTTACAGTCTCAGTGTTTTATGGGTGTCCATGCGAGCTCATGTTCCAAAAGTTTCTTATTACTGTTAATGGGATTCTGTAACTTTTAATGCTTTTTGGCCTTGTGTGGGTGTTGCGTTTAACAGTGCCAGAAGTTTTGGTTTAAGACGGATGAATGGTGAAGCTCATGCGCAGTTGACTTATTGATTAACAGATCTTGTAACTTTTAATTGTACTGTGTTTTGTTACTTAAAATGCCTTTACTTAAAATACTAGTTGCGTCTGTGTTGGGGGAGTAGCAAAAAAGAAAGACAATATTAGTTCTGGTACTGGTGTTTAGTTCTGGTACTGTGTGTTGTGAAATCTGGACAGTAAAGTGACAATTTTCAGTGTTTGCAGCAACAAATGTAATTTGTTTTTGTTGATTGGGTAGCAAAAATTATATGTTTTAGGTGGCAAAAATTATATGTTTTGGGATCTGAATGCATGGGGGAGATTCTTAGGCTTACGTGATTTGCATGCTTGAGTGGGGAAAGGAATTTGGGTGGCACCGCCACCTCACTCAAAAACCTTTTTTTAATGTTTTGATCTTGCTACAGTGTTTTGTTATCGAACAATGGTTGATGAAGTATTTGGAGGGGTCAATTAGGCTGATTGAAGTTTATAACCAATTCTCTCTGGTTTTTCTTTTGTGGGTTGTGAATGGATAGTGTTGGGCATGTATGGATGTCCAGGGTGCTTGATTTCTTCAGAAAGCTTGTAAAAAGGTATAGTCTTGAGGTCTGTGAGGGTTGGTTTCTTAACTATAGGTTTCAGTGTTATACGAGTCATTGTTATGGATTTTTGTTGGTGTTTATAGGATCAGAATTAAGAGTTGTTGTAGCCCCTTAGGATGTTCAGATTGGAAAAGTTTGGTCTTCCATTTGTTGTAGTCCTTTATCTAACTAAGATATTAACATGTGCCCGTAAACAATGCTTATTACCCCATATGATGATGGTAGTAATTTTGTTGGTGATACAATTTTGCTAGATGTATTCACCGAAGTCTTCCTATGTAGTCTCTAAAGTTATATAGTGCAATAGTAATTTCTGCTTCACCTCTTAGTGTATCCAATTGTTTTCTTTCTGTATCAGTACCCAATACTAACTAAGATATTGAACATGTGCCCGCAAACAATGCTTATTACCCCATATGATGATGGTAGTAATTTTGTTGGTGATACAATTTTGCTAGATGTATTCACCGAAGTCTTCCTATGTAGTCTCTAAAGTTATATAGTGCAATAGTAATTTCTGCTTCACCTCTTAGTGTATCCAATTGTTGTCTTTCTGTATCAGTACCCAATACTAACTAAGATATTGAACATGTGCCCGCAAACAATGCTTATTACCCCATATGATGATGGTAGTAATTTTGTTGGTGATACAATTTTGCTAGATGTATTCACCGAAGTCTTCCTATGTAGTCTCTAAAGTTATATAGTGCAATAGTAATTTCTGCTTCACCTCTTAGTGTATCCAATTGTTTTCTTTTTGTATCGGTACCCAATACTAACTAAGATATTGAACATGTGCCCGCAAACAATGCTTATTACCCCATATGATGATGGTAGTAATTTTGTTGGAAAGTCTTGAGAAATGACTTGTTGAAGTGATTGTAATAGATATGATGTGCATACAATGAAAATATTACTTAATGAATAGTTGACTGTATAGACTTGGTTTTTGTACACTTGTATATAAATTAATATATATTTTTAGTTCTATCAATGAATAAGAGAATATTGATCAATTTAAAAACTGTCTTATTCAACATTTCATGCTTCCATGTTTAATTAATAATGATACAATAGAAAACGGTTGGGTTGTATTAACTTCACATATCAACATTAAAGTACTTAGCATGCATTACCTCATCATTGGACTTAACAAATGTCTTTCTTTCTATGGAATTTTATAGTGTTTATTTTCAGTGTTTGCAGCAACAAATGTAATTTGTTTTCTGTTTTGGGTAGCAAAAATTATATGTTTTAGGTGGCAAAAATTATATGTTTTGGGATCTGAATGCATGTGGGAGATTGTTAGGCTACGTGATTTGCATGCTTGAGTGGGGAAAGGAACTGAATAAACTTTTACTACATCTGATTTGCATTACACACATTCGGCTTCCAAATTTCCTTCATCTCAGAGTTTCAGCAAAATGAACTTTTACTACAACTTCAATGAAGATATCTAGAAATTGTTTTTTTAGTGTTTGTATATTTTGAAACAAGAGGAACTGAATAAACAGTATCTTGTTTAGTGCAAGTTAGAAACATATCAGTACCCAATTTTTTTAGTGTTTATATAGAAACAAGAGGAACTTTAATGAAGATATCTAGTAATTTCTGCTTCACCTCTTAGTGTATCCAATTGTTTTCTTTTTGTATCAGTACCCAATTGTTTTCTAAAAAACTTAGCAGCATTACCTCATCATTGGACTTAAAGTAATCTATTTTCTAATACCCAAGTACCCCTTTAAGCAATTTCTAGGTCTAATTATAGACAGATTTACAGGTCTACTTACCCCTTTAAGCAATTTCTAGGTCTAATTATAGGCATTACCACTCTCTGTTACTGCCATTTACATTGTTTTCTGTTGTAATTGCTCGCTTCTGTATTAGCGTTCTCTCGATCTTGAGTCTAAATGTTTGAAGTGTCTTCCATGGTTCATATATACATGTTGCTCCCAAGGGCTGCATTGCTGTAACGCATTGCACCGGTTGTAGTGCACCCTATCTTTGCACAGTCATTGCACCACGTCACTGCCACCTGGTCGAGTAAAAACACCACGCCATTCGCCGCGCCAGTTGTTGTCCTGGCTACCGCCATGCATTGAATGCTCACCCACCAGCCGTTAATGTGCGCGGGTAGGTTTATGGAGATGGTCACCGCCAAATCGGGCCATGGCATTTCATGGGAAATGGAGAGGGAGCTCGTTCAGTCTGGTTTTTCGCCTGTTCGGTTGCAGAGCTCGAGCGACCATTTCGTGGGATCTTGCAGACCGGTGGGTGCGTGCGTTTTCTCCACTCCTGACCGACTTCGTCCTCGGCATTGGCTCGGCCTGCTAAGAAGATGAGAAGAAAAGGCAGAGATGAGAGGGTTCTCACTCAGGCAATGATCCTTAATGTTTTTAAACACTGCACTATTAAAATAGTGAGCATAATCATACTGATATATTAACATAAGTTTAATTGTATACATAGAACGATGGAAAGTATTCTGATTACATACGCAAAATTAATATGAGTATTCTGATTACACCGCCAAATAGGGTGTAAAATAAAGAGCGTCATCATATTGATATATTAACATAAGTTCAATTGTATACATGGACGCCTGGAAAGTATTCTGATTACATACGCAAAATTAATATGAGTATTCTGATTACACCGCCAAATAGGGTGTAAAATATAGAGCATCATCATACTGATATATTAACATAAGTTTAATTGTATACATGGATGGCTGGAAAGTATTCTGATTACATACGCAAAATTTATATTGCACTATATAACTTTAGAGACTACATAGGAAGGCTTCGGTGAATACATCTAGCAAAATTGTATCACCAACAAAATTACTACCATCATCATATGGGGTAATAAGCATTGTTTGCGGGCACATGTTCAATATCTTAGTTAGTATAAGTAATATTGCCCTCTTTCTATACTGCTTTTGGATTTTCTTTTCCTGCCGATACAGTGTTCGATTGGCCAACTGAAAAGGGATTTAGAATCCCTTTTGACAGAGCATTTGGTTGCCCAACTGATAAAGGATCTGGTCCCCCTGCTGAAAAAGGATTTGGTTGTCCGCTTGAAAAGGGATTTGCACCTGTTGTTGACAGAGGAGTTGGTTGCCCTGCTGAAGCTTGCATCCATGGTGGCATTGCAAATGAACTACTAGGACTGCTTGAACTTGTACAAAGTAAATGAGGTGATACATACCAAGATGGAACTGTACAAGAGTTATTCATAAGTGATGGAGGTGTTCCAATTTGAGCATAACCTGGAATTTGAATATTTAACATATCTTGAAAAATCCTTCGATTTTCATGATCAGTTGCAGAACTTACACGCATCCTCTTTTCGTATTCCCTTAATTGATTTGCAAGTTCCCTCTCCCTCTTCTCTTGCTCTTTCCTTTGTTGCTTGTGTGCCTTCTCAATCTCTTTCTGTTGCTCCTTAGCCTGCTTCTCCCTTTCTCTTTCAAGCTTCTCCTGCAATCTTTTTTCTTTTGCTGCAAGTCTAGCAACCTTTTTTTCTTGTGCCACTTCTTTTTTCCGTAACTTTAGTTTTGCTTGTTCCTCCTTTTTTCTTTCCGCATCAACCAATAGCTCCATGTACTCAGGTGCAGTCAAAATCTGTGAATGCCTACTCAGTCTAATAGAACCATCTGATTTGTTTATGATCTCCCTTGGAAGTCGTAGAAAATGGGAAAGTAACGTACCGCGTCCATCTTGGTTTTCAGTCTCTTCAGGGTGTTGAGGTTCATGTTGCATAACTTCTAAGTTAATTTCATTTTCTTGAGCATCCTCTTGAAATTCGACTTCGTCTTGTTCATCCTCATCTCCAACATCTGCATAGTAATGAATTATTGCTTCTTGTTCTAGTCCTTCAGGAAAGGAAGGCAGATTTAAGCTTTGATCTTCTGTGCTGGATGGTAGCTTGTAACCCAAGTTTTTCATGGCATCCTCTAACCATTGTGGCGGGTTAACTTGACTTGGCAAGGACAAATCATTGTTACTTACAAAATCTGAAGACCCCTCCTTATTGTTGATGATGTTACTTGGGTTTCCAAGAGCACCGTTTAGCTCCACTCCATGTGTTGCAGCTGCTTCCATATCATCTCTAGAGTCAACATTTTGCATGAATTGAGTTTCAGGTACCACCTCTTCACTGTCATTTAATTCAGGATTTATTCGTTGAGATAGGCTCAAAATGTTTGTGACAGCATCAACAACTTCCTCACCTTGCATGTCAAATGCCTGGCTGCATGCCATGTCATTTAGGAGAGCATCATAATTCAATGGCCAAATACCAGTTCTTTTGAAACCTGCAATTATGTTAGATGGTGTCTGTGCCTTTTTTAAGGCTCTACTTGCAAGCTCAGCAATGTCACTCCTTTTCACATCTGCACATTTGTTCTCTGCCATCCATTTGGACCTCTCAGCTCTAAAATATGTCTTGAAAGGGCTGAACACACTCACGTCAAGAGGTTGCAACTTATGACTAGTATGTGCTGGTAGTGTTATCAAATCAATGCCCAATTTGTTTGCCTCCTCCACAGTTTGTAATGCTACATGGCTGCCATGGCCATCAAATATCAATAGGTGTCTATTATTTGGAGAAACACCGCCTGGTACTGAACGTGCAAAATGACATAGCCAATTTAAAAACAATTCCTTTGTCATCCATGCATTTGGATGTGCAGCCATACATGCTCCAGGTTCACAATTTTTAATGTAATTCTTTATCATTCTCTTTCCCTTGAACAAATAAAATCCTGGGATTGACATACCTGCTGCATTGACACAACACAATATAGTGATCCACTCCCTGCTCTTTGGTATTACCTTTGGGACATTACGACTGCCCCTCTTTGCAATTACACGAACTCCACAATTTCTTCCAGCCTGCAAACCAGTCTCATCACAATTCCAGATTTTATGAGCGCCGTATGAATAGGTTCCATAGCTTTTGGCCAAATTATCATAAAATTTGGTTACTATTGCAGGGCGCAAGTTTAAAGCTCTATCCCTGTCAAGTCCCTCAGCGGTTCGGATTGCAAGGTCTGGATGACGTTTTCTGAATCCAGCCCACCATGATTTACCAGGAAACCCATCTCTGAAGGGGTTTTGTCTTGTTTCACAAATCTGAGCAACATTTGCCTTTAGCTGCATTAACTCCAAGCCATGACCCATATCAGCCATTTCTTTGCACCATTCAACAATTTCCTCTTCTTCTTCTTCAGTTAGAACTGTTGGAGGACCCCTCCTCTTTGTGTGGGTGAGACCATTTAGCCAATAGTGTAATGATGTGGGTGGAATGGAATACTTCTTTGCTGCTGCTCTAACTGAGAACCCATTAAACTCAACATCATCTATCGCCTTTTCCATATCTTCTTTTGTCCAACCTCGGATGACACTAAGCTTCTTTGTTGCAGATGTTCTTTGAACTGAGACAGTGGGTGGGTTTCTACATTCTGGTTCATTACCAGTTGGTGCTGAATTATCCTCTTCATCACTTAAATTATGTGATAATTGTACACCTCTCACTTTTGGCCTCCTTGATCTTCTAGCAATAGCACCTTTTCTCATGGTGTAAATGAAATACCTGATTCACAGCATGAAAGATGATTGTTGGAAAAGAAACTATAAATATACCAAAAATGAATGCTGGAATATGCTAGAATATGAATGATTTTGTTTAATTTTTAGGAATTAATTGACTTGTAGTTTTCATTATGACAATGCTGTATAGTTCAACAATGTTGTATATTGCATTTCAGAATTCACTATATTGTTCGTTAGAAATATGGAAGGGAAAATTTATAATGAAAACATTAACGGCTGGTGGGTGAGCATTCAATGCATGGCGGTAGCCCGGACAACAACTGCCGCGGCGAGTGGACAACACTTGGTCCCATGCAAAAAAACCAACTTTTTTGACATCTCCACAAACGCGGATCGTCCACGTGGCGCTGAGGTGGCAGTGAGGTGGCGGTGCAATGTTGGAGGTCAAGAATTTGGTGCTGCATCCATTGGTGGTGTTTTTACTCTATAAATTTTCCCTTCCATATTTCTAACGATTGGTAACAGCTTAGCTTTAAACTCTATAAATTTTCCCTTCCATATTTCTAACGACAATTCAGCAAAGGATTGGTTCCATCAAGTCACATTAGATTTTTTTGAAAAGGATTTGTCGAGAGGATTGGTAACAACTTAGCCAAATACCAGTTCTTTTGAAACCTGCAATTATAGTGTTTTTACTCAAAGATATGGTGCCCAGGTGGTCCTCTCCCCTAGTGACGTGGCATATATTTATAATGCGGTGACTGTGCAAAGATATGGTGCACCACAACCGGGTCCTCTCCCCTAGTTGTTAACTACTGTATTTCTATGTATACAATAAAAGTTGTCGTTAGAAATATGGAAGGCATATATTTATAATGAAAACATTAACGGCTGGTGGGTGAGCATTGCTAGGGGATAGGCACCGGTTGTGGTGCAGGGTCCAATAATGGAGACAGTTTTTAAATTGGTCAATATTATCTTATTCATTGATAGAATTTAAAATTTTCCTTCCATATTTCTAACGAGAACTTGACAAACTACTGTATTCGTCGGACTCTTCCTATGTAGTTTTTAAAGTTATGTTTTCAATATAAAATTTTCACATATGATCATAATACTTTCCAAATTTCTATGTATACAATAAAACTTATGCTAATATCACAGTGATGATTGGAAAAAATACTTTTCAACTGGAGAATGAGATATCTGGAAAAAATGAACAATACAGTGAATTCAGAAATGCAATATACAACACTGCTGGACTATAGAACGCTGTTGTGGTCATATTCCGACAGAGTTGTATATTCCAGTAGTGTTGTATTTAAAGTTATGTTTTCAATATAAATTTTGCACATGTAATTAGAATACTTTCCATCTTTTTATGTATACAATTAAACTTATGCCTATATAGCAGTGATGACTATACACTAGAGAAGAAGAATATATGTTCCCAAAGAAGTGTATTTGCTGTTTGCACGCACTGTCATGGCATATGAGTTCTCAAAAAGCAAAGGTTCTTTATTATTAGCTTTATACGAAATATACTGCACTTGTTACTTGCCAGTTAAATGTATCACTGTCCAGTTGAATATTTCCTTACCATAATGGTTTTAGCAGCATTATTGTCCAATCCCATCAAAAAAAGTTAATGGACTGGATGGAACCAAGAGGTTGGATACCTAATTGAGCAGGCCCTCAATGGCCGAGAAGCGTGTGTCTTTCACAACTCCCTGGATAATGCACTTTCTCTGTATACTTCATTTGTGGAACTGGGGATTGAACCCTACCATTACATTACAGGTTTCAACTCCTGAAACATGTGTGTAAGCAAATGTTTATGTGCAATGTTTTCTTGCCTGATATAGTTCTATGTTTTTTAAAATATGACTCATTAGTAAATATTGGATAATGGATTGACATAAACGTTGTAGCAGTTTCATGTTTTAAATATTTAATGCAACTAACAGTTCTGTATTTAGAGCCAAAATGATTTAGCACCTTCTACCTAGCTAGTGCGAAATATAATGTTATTACTTGCAATGGAGAAATGTATTAAAATTTTGCACTAAAGATGCCAGTTGAATATTATGCCTTACATCCATAATTGTAAAACCGTACTTAGTTAGGGATGCTTTGTGCAAACTCCTCAGTGAATTTGACTCTTAGAGGGGCTTTTAGTTAAATATATGTTTTATCCCAATTTCTGAAGCCTTGTATATAAGCTCCATGGAAGGGAAAATTTATAGAGTTTAAAGCTAAGTTGTTACCAATCGTTAGAAATATGCACTAAAGGGATCTGTTTGTCAGTTGTTATAGAGTAAAAACACCACCAATGGATGCAGCACCAAATTCTTGACCTCCAACATTGTACCGCCACCTCACTGCCACCTTCAAATATATGTTTTATCCCAATTTCAATGAAGAAATGTATAAAAATTTCAGTCTGTAGTTTTTGGTAGTGCATGGCAGAACAAGTATCAATTGCAACAAAAATGCTCATAGTTGGACCAATTTTGCACTTGTCCTAGTTGGTTATAAAATCATATTTAACAAGCCTTTACCAATCGTTAGAAAATGGCTAAGGGTTTATAGCTTGTGAACAATTTGCTTTAAAACCAGTCAATATTTCCAGAGCACTGCCTGCTTGATTTTTTTGGTTTTGCAAGGAATGCTTCTCAGATAACTGCAGTCCAAGTGGTCTCATAGAATGCCATGATGGCAGGATATGCACAAATTAGATTTGTTGAAAAGACTTCAGAAACTTTAAAGCAAATGCAATTGGCATATACAACTCTGCTGCAATATGCAAACACTGAAAAAATAAATAGAGGGCTTGAATTATGAAATAGTTTGTAATTCATAAGTGTCTTACCTGAACTGCACTGCTCCTCACTTCTTCAACTTTGAGAGATGAAAACTGCATGAACAAATGGAATTGTAATCCATCCTCCAGCTTTTATTCTATCATCCTAAATTCTGATTGGTTGATGTTAGTTGACATGGATTCACTATGATAGTTCAATCAAATGGCTGAGATTTATTGGGATTTAATCCAATGGATAATATTTTAGTTGGTCATTTTTATTATTTTATGCAGCTGGTTACACAATTTATTGTTCATATGGTACTGAGTTTTTAAACACTGTGAAAGGTGAGACTGACCATAATTTCATTTATTGTTATGCAGGTGTTTACTTGGGATTGAAGACTCTTACATCAAAACTAGTGCATTATATTTGAGATCTGGTTTGGAAAGTCTTGAGAAATGACTTGTTGAAGTGACTGTAATAGATATGATGTACATACAATGAAAATATTACTTAATGAATAGTTGACTGTATAGACTTGGTTTTTGTACACTTGTATATAAATTAATATATATTTTTAGTTCTATCAATGAATAAGAGAATATTGACCAATTTAAAAACTGTCTTATTCAACATTTCATGCTTCCATGTTTAATTAATAATGATACAATAGAAAACAGTTGGGTTGTATTAACTTCACATATCATTCAAAATATGTTATTAAAAAGGTGAATGTCTTTTCACCTACTATCTCCACTAATGGACCCTGCACCACAACCGGGTCCTCTCCCCTGTTGTATCTTACACATTGAGAGGTGATGAGTGATAAAGAAATCATTAAATAGCAAGTGGGTTTTAAAAATATAAATAATTGTTCATTCTATGTGCAATATATAATTTAAATGAGCATTCTTGAATGACGTATACACCTAGAAATTGGCAAATCTACAAGCGTGTATATTCAGAGTAGAAATTTAACATTGATTGTCCAAATCATATCTTAGACTTATTTATTTAAGAAATATTAATGTTAGAAAATGATTCTAATGTAATGTTGATGGAAGTATTTGAGTTGGTTATTTTTATCAAAAAAATTATAATTTAAGTGGTGGAGACAATAGTTTATCATATGATAAATCCAAGAAGTAATTAATAAAAATCGTATTGTAAAAATTAAGTTCAATTTTAATGTGATCTTCTTCGTGGGACGAAAGCAAATGCATCTTCTTCCGACTAGTTGTAGATAATGTAAATAACGTAGTAACTTGGAAACATGCATATAACGGTGAAGAAGTCAGTAATGAAATCCTTACTCCATGCTCATATCTATAATCCATGTGCTGTATAATACATCATCAATATTTCAGTAGAAATGTCAGTTTAAACTTAAATGTATCAATGGAAACTTCCTCTCAGTTGCATTGGTTTCCCCTCCCCCTAAGTGGAGAAAATGTTGTTGGATTTCACACCAATTTGACTAATTAATATATCTTTTGCGTGTTGAAATATAGTATGACTTCTCAAGATACCACAAGAGTCTTCGAGTCAAAATTTCAGAAGGCAATTGATTTTCCTCGATCCTGATTTGTAGAGGTTGAACAGAGAAACTCAAGCTTTATAGCTTAACATATGTGATAGTTGAGACTATTCCCTTTACAAATATCGGGTCCAATTTGTGGTAGATTCCACACTGTCAACAAAGATTCTAGGCACTGAGAGGGTGGGTAAATCAGTGCTTATTCAAAATTTGACAAATAATTCAATTTCCTTAACCTTGTCATGATGAAACCACAAAATCATTCAAAAGAAATCAACAAGAGAACACACAAAGAGAGATAAGATTTAATGTGGGAAACCCTTCAAGGGAGAAAAATCCACTGAAACCAAAGAACTAACTTGGACAAGAATGTCATGTAAATGTTACAATGATTTCGTTGTTGAGCATCCACTCAACATGGAGCTACAACTCCAAAATTTAGTCAAGTTGCCACTTGACCTTTTGCAAGATTCTACTTGTATGGAAGCTCAACTCCCAACACTTCAACCAAGCTTTAACTTGATCTTCTTGTAAGTTATCACTTACAAGGAAGCTTTAACCCTCTGTGTGCTAAGCATCCACTTAGACTTCTTCACATTGTTTTGATCACTTCTCTTGTGTTGCCTCTCACACCAAATTATGACCACTTCTTCAACTCACCTTCTTCCTTTCTCACTCTTATTCATCTTCTGCAAGTACCTCACTCAAATCGTCCTCTTCATAAACATTTTATCTTGAAAACATTATTCATACATCTCAATATCACCCTCTCAAACATATCCACTTTCATGTTCTAAATGCTTCATGCAAATTTATCCTCCATGCATTAAATAACATCCATTAATTTTCATCACCTTTACTACACCTTCAATAACATATGCATCAACAACCAACTTCATACACACACTCATATATTTGTATCATCAAAGAAAACATACCTGGGAGACTCTTGCACTTTACCTTACAACAAAAACTCTTCAACTTCACTCTACAACTTTAATTGGGAAGGGGACTTATATGACCATTACAAACCTTGATTTCATAGTAAATTGCACCTGGAATTCAAATGTAAGTTACAATGTGACCCATAACATTTACACAACTTGTCATAGTAGTTTTAACCTTCATTTGAATCATAAAATAACTCCTAAATTTTTTTCACAACTGAAGAGATTCCTCTTACAACTGAAATCTGACATCTGACATATTCTTTTGTAACTGTCCTTATCACTTTTTGATTCTTCCTCTTTTGGCGAGTTTTTTCATCTTCTTTTGTCTTAGCAAAAAAGACAAATTTCCCAAGCATGATATGCTTGCATGTATGTTACAAGACTCTTCATTTAACTCCATAACCTCTTCACATCCTCGTAACTCACCATTTCTCCTTCATGTCTTCATATAGAGCTTCAAAACAATTATATGGTGTTTAGTCCACAAAATGTAGTCATGGTTCAATGCTTAAAGTCAATTCAAGGATATGTTTCAAATATCATTCAAACCTTAAGTTATTTATATCATGTAGGAAGTGAAGTATAAATCTACATCACATTCATGAGCTTATAGACTAAGATGCAGAAGACTCATTCTCATGAAAAGAATTGGAGGCTGATTTTTAAAAAGCAACAATCATCTTCAACTCAAAAACAGTCTTCAAAAGTGAGTTAATTCAACACTAAAACTTGTCATGACCTTAAATCATTTTTTGTGAAGCTCATGGTATCCTTTCACGATACATTTTGTTTCAGAAATAAAAAGAAATCATCAACCATTGCATATGTCCATTCTCAAACACCATGGTCTAGGACTGTGTTTTAGTGTTCTTAAGAACCAAACTTGTTTTCTTATCATGTTCAAACATCTTCAAAGTGCTCTCATAAGCTCATTAATAACGCTTTGAAACAGTTCAAGGACATCACAAACAACTTGTACCAACATTCAAAAGCATACCTTGTTTGAACAAAACTTCATCTACTCACCCGAAGCAACAAGCTTCTTCATTGGCTCAGAAGGGCAGTTTTGGTTCACTCAAACTTATACATGCAAGCTCTTCAACAAAACAAACAAAGCACACTCTAAGCTCATATGGGACACCTTCATGTTATTCAGGACCAAAAACAATCACTTTATTATGCAAAACACCATGTTTCTCTTTATACCTTCATGACTAGTCTTGCATTCTAGCATTTCTTAGCGGTAGGACTGAAAATGCAAATGTATCATCAAATTTATCCAAACAACTAACCAAACTGACTTCTTGAACAACAAGATCACACCCCCAACATCCTTCACCAAAAATTTGAGCATGGGTTCCTTTGCAAGTTTCATAAGTACACTGAATTCTTCACAAAATAGTTGTTTTCTTGTGGGGTCCACCATGAGTCATAAGCTCAAACCACCATGGAAATATGATCTAATGAATTATCTACATGCTCAAGTCATTTTTAAAGAAAAACAATTCCATCTGGAGGCATAACTAAGCATTTTTCTTCATACCGATTTCAACTGGGGTCTAGGAGGGTTTTAGACGATACCAGAAAAATGAATAGAACTTTTCTTATCCTGCATCCTTTTGACTTCATACATTTTTGCATAATATTTTTATCCATATGTTCTTCAAAAATGTCTCTTATGATTTATTCTGAAGAAAGCTTGTCAATTTAGATTGAGTGCTAAGAAGTCAGGGCACTATTTTAGCATACCTTACTTGGCCCGATTTTGACAAAATTGTAATTTCTTGCACAAAAATCCTCCTCATGTCCTCAAATTTGGTCAACACCTTCATGAATACAATAATGCATGATATCTAATGGCTAATTTGTCATAAATTAACTTTGGACCTTCCAATCCCATCTCATTTGATGCATGTTAAACATGTTTGTCCTGAAGGGCAGTCATACGCATGACCCTAACCATGCTTCCAGATGTTGGTTTATGACTTGATACTTCATCTGAGGACTCTTGGCAATGTCCCTACACACTTATCAAGCTTGCATTTTCCTGATATAGCTCTAGGTCCTAATCACATACCACTATTCATATGATTCCTAAGTGAGAAAACTAGTAATTGACATCTATCTTTGGCCTCTTTTTTTCTTTCTTCTTTCTTTTTGGTCTTACACACCCCACAACCCAATCTGATTTTCATTGCTTTATCTTTCTTGACTCTGGACACCAACGCCCAGCCAGGATGCCAGCGCCCAGGTGCCCTCGTCCCCTCTGGGTGCCCTGACCTCTTTGTATCTTACTCGCCTCTTTTGGGCCTCTTTTATCTTTTGGGCATCTTGTTTTCTTATGGGTTGGCCTTTTAGTTGTCAATTACAAAATTCAAACAAGGGAATCATATAAATACAAAGCTATGTGACCATAATAAAGGACCAAGCTCTAAGCATCTATTATCATCACCTAAGGTTGCATCCAAAGGCATTCTAAGAGCATCAAAGCATCCATCTAGCTTCATTCAAGGGACAAGGGACTACATTTTCTGCATACACGCATAGGAGGGGAAGTTCATTTTCCATCCACACATCTATCTACATTGCTACATCTAGTTATTGCTCGCTATCAAGTGCATCTTGCACAAGAGCTTCCTAGGGCATGATTCTACACACACACACACAGAGAATTACATGGAGTCTGAGATGTAGTGTTCTTGGTCATAAGTTCACTCTGTCAGGTGACCGTCGGGGTCAGTCTGACTCCCCATTTGCATATTTTGCTTTTTAGGATTTCATGAGTTTTGGGGTTTTGCAGGAGATCATTTGTTTTGTAGGTTACAGTGAATTTTGAGGGATCATAGTGTGACATACAGGTGATCAACAATGAAGGTTAGTGACCACCTTGTGACACAAGAAAATTTCATTTTCTGACCATTTTCATAGTCACAGGTGCCTAGAAGAGGTCTCTGGCACCTAGGCACCCCTGCCCCAGTCCAGGCACCCTAGTCCAGGACATTTTGACAGTTCATAATTTTTATGGGTTCGGTTGTGACATTCTTCCTCCTGTTTCATCAGTTTTCCAGTCCAGACACACTTGGGGATTTATTGTGAAATCAGCTAAGTTTTCTATTCCCTCTCGTGCACCTAGGGTTTCAACTTTCATTAGCTTATTGCTTGTGTCAGATATGTACTTTAATGTTTTATTATTCATATGTGACTCTGAAATATTAGGGTTTTACAAATTTTCAATATTTGTTAAATCATTTGGTGACCCTGACCATTCAAACCCTACCTTCTGAGCATGTATCAAAATTTCTCTTCCTCTCAAGTCATGGATCAATCTTCTTTTCCTTCTTTCACCCCAACTAAGGTTTCTAGGCATGGTTACTATTGTTGTTGATTTTATGCAAGTTTGTACTCAACATCCTCCTCACTTTATTACACCTAGGGTTGATCCAACTATCAATGTAGTCACCACTCACTGCACTCATCCCCCTATGGCTCAACCTGTTTCCATCCCACCACCTATCACTTCTATGAATCCTACCACCACTTCTAAGGGTTGTGAAATTATATAACAGCTTAAGAATACACCGGCCAAAATATCTCTCTATGACTTATTGTACAATGCACCTTGATTGTTGTCATACATTAGAGGCTTCCCTTCGTTCTATCCACATTGAAATCAATAATTCTTCGGTGGCCTTCACACATCTCATTCAGTCTCTCAAAAATATACCACATGTTATATCATTTAGTGATGAGGACATATCGCCATCTGTTGTTGATAATCCATGTGCACCTTTGCTTATCACTTCTATCATTGGCACCATTTGTATCAAGTGTGTACTCATTGACAATGGATCCACTGCGATTAATCTATGTGTTCACTCCCTTTTAAGTAAAATTGCATTACTGATAATCTAATTACTAAGAATTCCACTCTCATTCGTGGCTATGATTCCACTACTCGCACATGCCTAGGCACTATCACATTACCTATACAAGTTGGGCCTAAGATTGTTCCTACAGTATTCTTCATTATCGATGCCTCATTTTAGTTTAATCTCTTGTTGGGTAGACCTTGGATTCATGCAATGCATGTTATCCCATCTAATGTCCATCAATGCGTTAAATTCTTACATGATGGCTATGAACACACCATTTTTGTCGACCCTGATCCATTCAAGTTCTGTCATATAGACCTATTACTACTATGCATATTCATCCATCACAAGCCTATTCCATATAACAATATTGATACATATGATATTGGTCAATCTAGTGCTTCACAACCTTCTTCCACCTCTACAAGCATACCGTCCATTTCCACTCATACTACTGATATTATTTCACCCACTGTGTCTACTCCAATAAACACACCACTCTCTCACTTTTGAGACTCCTCTTGCTCCTACATCTAGCTCACCTCCTACCAATATCCTTGATACTACTATCCAACATGACAATGCCAACACTGATGATTTGATGATGAGGTTGATACCATTGAGCTTACTGATGAAAAATTGTGCAATCTTAATTTTACTCCTATCGAGATAGATGAGTCATACTTCAATGATACTTTCATTTGTCTATGGACCCTGGTGAATATCAATTCAAAGAAACCCCCTCCTTCTACTAATGCTATGGTAATTTATTTGGGGGTTTGTCCATACATTGGATGTCATACCACCTTCCTCATCTTCTCATGAGGAACCTGCATCTACACTTCCTCCTTTCACATGCACTCTTTTCATGAATAATTCTTATTGGTCACACATTCCATTTGATCCCACTTTCTCTGACACTATTTGCACATATGATGGCTTGGCTTGGCTCAGATTCACACTTGATGATCTACTCCCTCCACCTCATTCTCCTCATCTCTATCATGGATATGTTTGTATTATTGTTTCTTATGGTCTTCTTATTTTCCATCTATCAGTCTTTGTTGCATGCACTTCTCACTTCTCCACTTACTCTTGGGTAGTCTTGGCTTGACTACATTGGGGGCACTTTGGATCCTGATCATATTGATATCACATTTCCCATGCCTTTTGGCTCATGTTTCTATTTGCAATGATTCATTTCTCAGCTATTCACAAAATCTTACTCACTGGTATGCACATGGTTTGTCCACTACCACCTTTCACTGATGAAGAATATGCAATGGGCATGTACAATTTACGCCACAATGGCTCCTTATATGATCAACCACATACTATTGCTTACCAGGTCTCTGACGCATCTCCATTTGGCTTCGACCATGACAATGATGATCTCTTAGATGATGTTACTTGATTCTTCTTCACATCATACACTTGAGGGGCATCATGTTTACTCTCCCCCCCTTCTAGCATCATCAGGTGTCTTGCATTTCTACTCATCCCTCTTGTGCTTGCATCTAGTCTTTCTCCTTCATTGTACACACATTGATACATACACCTTGTATCATCATTACCCTATGACACACTCTTGTGCTATGGTTCACACTTGATTGTTGAGGGCATACTACATCCATTAACCTCACATCATACACATTTCACTCTATGCATTCATGACACATCTTTCTAGCATCACATTCACATTCTCACACATCACACTACCCTATGATGCACTCTAGTTCCATGGTTCATACTGATTGTTGAGGGTCTAAATCTGAAATGAACCTCACCACATTCACACTCTTTACACTCTATGCTTCATTGATCTATCTTTCTAGTGCACAATTCAAACCATTTCCCGATGATGCACTCTTGTTCTATGGTTCATTCTTGACTGTTGAGGGGTATTTATAAATGAACCTCATCTCATACATACTCATACACATTCACTTGGGGGGCACACTGCTCCTATCACATTCACATTGCATTCATTTCATCTCACTCATTCACAACATATTGCATATCTTGGTTGCACATTATTCTTGCTTACTTATACTTACATGTACACTTTGTTTACTATGCTAGACAAATATTTTGTATGTCATTATCTTTTCTATATACACATGTGTGTTCACTTGTTCTCTAGTTGTGAATGCAGACTTTTACAGATATTTACACACAACATGGATGCTTGGCACTGTACCTCTTACCAGTCCCACTGAGGCTCCTGGGGGCATCTACTTTCGTACACACTACTACAGGTGTTATTGTTTCATTTTATACTACTTCCTATTCTTACTAGCACACTACTCTATATATCATACATGCTTTGACATACTTTTTATCTTTCTAACATGCTAATGGGTGCTTCATGTGCAACATTTTCTTTGCAGGAACTATTTTCCACCATGGTTGTCTGATACTTTGCTTGCTACTGTTTTCCATTTTTTCCATTGTATGCCATTGTTTGTGGGCTTTGCCCTATGTCTTGCTTGTTCACCACTTGTATGCTTTTGGCCACTTTGGCCCTGATTGTCTTGTGACATTGTGAGTGATGTCCCATGTTTGAAACCCACTTTTCACGGTCTACATTGTCTTCTTTCTTGCTAGATTACACATTGTCTTCTATATGTGTATTTGTCTTGTTTGCACTAACACATGTCCTGGCCACTTTGTTTGCATGTGCCTTGGTTTCTACCATGCACATCCCCTCCCCCTTGGGCATATCAGTTTCATATCAACATCTGGTCCTCTCCTTTGGGCCACATCCTCCTAGTGACGTCACATGCACCCCAAATGAGAGGGGGCATACATTGGGTGAATCAATCACCCTATACAACAATACAGAGCTTCAGTTCAGACCTGCATAGTACAGGAACAAAACTAGTTACAGTTATAGAAATGACCCAGAATCTGACTTGGGTCTCTTCAACACAACACATACGCAGTGCCCAGATACAGACATGAGTGCCTGGGCACTCCTGACCCTTCCTGGGTGCCTATGACCAGGGGGAAGTTATAATTCATTTTCTCATATCAACACAAGTTTTCAGCATTTACACAATAGTTTTTTACAGTAAACAGGCACAGTCCTCCAGCAATCAAATGCATTCTATCTCCTTTTTTTCTATTTTCTATTGGATCAAAATTGATCGAATTGGAACAAATAGGATCACACCATCTACAGTGGTGTATAAATTTTGGGAAGCAGTCAGGGATGGAGAATAACACTAGACCTTTCTCCCCAACACTTCTTCTGTCGTGGCGTGAGATCACCCAAAAAAACTTGGTGTGAGATCACCCAAAAAACTCGCACTTGATGTGAGATCGCCCAAAAAACTCATTCTTGGCATGAGATCACCCAAAAAACTCATTCTTCTACAACATTTTCAGGACACTTTCTATCCTTTTCACTCATCATGGATCAGGTGCACATGTTCCTTTTACTATTTTTTCACATTTTTACATACTCTTTACATACTTGGATCAAATTTTTCTCATATACATGACTTTGACTTCTCTTTTTCTCTTCTTTTTGCAGGTCCGTCCTTATGAGAAGCAACAAGTCACATCATCAAACACATCAATTGACAATGACAAAAGGTACAACATGACATAACACATATGCTTTCACCCCTAGGGTCACTTCCTCTTCTTAGCTTCCACGCTTCATTTTTATCACTCCACGCTTTTTCTTGTCTCCTTGGCACACTTTTGCAATCGATCTACATGGTTATCAGGTACACATCTCTTATCTACTTTATGTTATCGAGTATTCACTCAACAACATAAAGTGGGGGAAAATGTAGACACTAAATCATGCACTTGGGTACATTTCTAGGTCCTAATCACATACTATTATTCATATGATTCCTAAGTGAGAAAACTAGTAATTGACACTATCTTTGGCCTCTTTTCTTTCTTTCTTTACTTTCTCTTGGTCTTACACACCCCACAACCCAATCTGATACTCATTACTTTATCTTTCTTGACTCTGGACACCAGCACCCAGCCAGGATGCCAACGCCCAGGTGCCCTCATCCCCTCTGGGTGCCCCCGACCTCTTTGTATCTTACTCACCCTCTTTTGGGCATCTTTTATCTTTTGGGCATCTTTTTTTTATGGGTCAGACTTTTAGTTGTTAATTATGAAATTCAAACAAGGGAATCATATAAATACAAAGCTATGTGTCTATAATAAAATACCAAGCTCTAAGCATCTATTATCATCACCTAAGGTTGCATCCAAAGGCATTTAAGAGCATCAAGGCATTCGTCTAGCTTCATTCAAGGGACAAAGGACTGCATATTTTACATACACACATAGGAGGGGAAGTACATTTTTCCATCCACACATCTATTACATTGCTACATCTAGCTATTGCTCGTTATCAAGTGCATCTTGCACAAGAGCTTCCTAGGGCATGATTCTTACACACACACACAAGAACTACATGGAGTCTGAAATGTAGTGCAAACACTTGGTCGTAAGTTCACTCTGTTGGGTGACCATTGGGGTCAGTCTAACTCCCCATTTGCATATTTTTCTTTTTAGGATTTGATGTGTTTTGGGGTTTTGCAGGAGATCATTTGTTTTGTAGGTTACAGGTGAATTTTACAACATAGTGTGACCTACAGGAGATCAACAATGAAGGTTAACAAACAACTTGTGACACAACAAAATTCAGTTTCTGACCATTTTCACAGTCACAGGCACCCAAAGAAGGTCTCTGGTGCCTAGGCACCCCTAACCCAGTCCAGGCACCCTAGTCCTAGCATATTTCGACAGTTATACAATTTTTCCAACTTAAATTATTACAAAATCAGCTAAGTCTTCTATCCTCTCTCTTGCACCTAGGGTTTCTAAAGAGCATCATTGCATCCATCTAGCATTCATTCAAGGGACAAGGGTTGGTTATTCTGCATACATGCATAGGAGGGGAAGTTCATTTTTTCATGTACACATATATTTACATATTTTACATCTAGTTATTTCTTGTTATCACGTGTGTCATGCACAAGAGCCACCTAGGGCACAATTCTACACACACACACATAGAACTACATTCATTTCTGAAATGTAGTGCAATGCCAGTCATAAGTTCACTTGTTTGACTGCTCTTCCGAGGACAGTCTGACTCCCCATTTGCACCCTATTTTCTTTTTAGGATTTGATGTGTTTTGAGGGTTTTACAGGTATATCTTTATTGCATTTATCAGCGACCTTCAATGGATCATTGTGTGACATTATAGCAACAGACAACCATTCATTTAGACAAGTTCAAGGACCCTATAAAATTCATTTTTAGCATCTATATAAGACATCTAATGCCTAAAGAGGGATCCTAGCACCCAGGTTGCCCCAGTACCAAAATCCTAAGGCCCCCTAGTCCCTGCTTCTCCCCACTTCTACATTTTCATCATGCCTGGTTGTGACAAATTGTCTCAGTTTTAGCCATCTTCCACCTTTGCACACATAGCCAGGGAATATTACAAAATCAACTAAGTGATTTTAACTCTTCATTGCACTTAGGGTTTTGTACTCAACTTATTTTGGATCCAACTTGATGAGTTATATCGTACTTAACACATAAGTTATATTATGTTCTGAATCTACTACTCCTAACCACTTGGGTCAATTTAACCAAAAATCTTATAGGAATTCACCTTTTGTTAAATAGGATGTATTTATGTGGATCTTTTCAAAGCTCTTCATTTCCATTATGGTCCCAACATGATCTAGTCATTAATGTAAATAAAATCAATTATTACGTTTACAATATAATGAGTCTTATTCATAATTGTTACAATATTTTTTATGTCTTGGATTGATAAAATAAATGTATGTTAATAATTTCTAACCAATTACATTTTTTCTTTTCCCATAATATGTAATTACATCTTAAATAGTCACCTCCAAATCCCTCTCTCCTCAGGAAATTATACATATGTTGTATGACTTTGTCTCATTCTTGGTACATTCCTAATCAGCCCTTTATAATCTATGTTCGCACAAAGTCCAATGCTTTTTATGAAATCTTCATGAGTTCAAAACTTAAAAATCCTTTCTTCTTTTGTCTACAACTCACCTCACCAAATGCTCATTTAATTATTAATTCATGGACCTTGTCTTGATCTAATTTTAACTCTGAATTTGTGTATCAAATTCTATCAAACATGTTCATGGTAATGTTTCTGATTCAATACTGACAATTCCTATATCTCATTACATTCCATGAATTTTGAAATTCTTGGATGTACAGTTGATACATCTTCATAGTTAAAACTACAATTGCATTTTTAAGATAGGAACCTGAAGATTCTATGAGTTCAACACCATCCAGATTTCCATTATATGATAAGAACTTAAAAACAAATGTGGGTTTAGAGAAATATTCAAGCTAAAACTTTAATTCATATGGTTCAGTAAACCTCATAACACATGAAATCAAGTAAGTTTTTCACCTTCTACGGAAATGTAAGGAGGTTTTACCAAGCGATATGACTAATTGTGCAATCCATTCATTCCATAAATTAAATGGAGTATGTATTTGATTTGAGATCATCTAATATGACTCTTATAAGAACACATAATCTATTCTCCCTTCTCAAGGAAATTGTAACTTGTTTGGATCTTATAATATGTGACACATTGTGTTTTACCAATTCAAGGTCAAATACAAAAAAATGAGTTTAAACATTAAAATATTACCTTATTTAAAAATAGTTTCTTTTTATCCTTCTCAAACCATGTACCTTTTTTATTTATGTTAGATTTCTTCCCTTGGAGCTTTGCATTATTTTTGCAGGCTAACCAAGAATTTGATCTGAAGTCCTTTCGGTATCACTTTTTGAGTGAGCCTCATATAG
The DNA here is from genome assembly GCA_019776745.2 of Taxus chinensis. Taxonomy (NCBI): domain Eukaryota; kingdom Viridiplantae; phylum Streptophyta; class Pinopsida; order Cupressales; family Taxaceae; genus Taxus; species Taxus chinensis. Next base: position 141,648,223 of record CM034157.1, read on the forward strand.
GGGGATCCTATGTTCCAGAGTTACATTTTAGCCTTTATCAACTTGGTAATAAATTCATGACCATATTATTTTAAACTATTTAAAAATTAATAAACTTTGTTTGAATTTGTAAAATGTATTGGATTTTTATATAGCTTAATGTCTAAAACTAGAAAAAGTCATACTTGCAAACATTCTTCAATTAGCTTCACAATGGGTCTAAAACCCCTTATCAAAATGCTATTTTGGGAGAGGAGTCTGAGTCAAATTCTCATTATTTTTTCTATATGTACCTTTATTTTGAAAGCAAAAATGATTATTTCTATCATGCTTAGGCTAGGCAAAATTATTACTACAACACCTAAGTTAATATCTCAAAGAAAAATGGATTTTGAGATCACAACAGACAATGGTTGGATAGGTTCTTAAGAGATCGTATGCCTTGAAATTACAACTCGTTAAAACCACATTATAGTGAGAAATGAAAACATCCTAACTCAAACCACTCGAATTTACAGAGATCTCATAAAGGAAAAGATAATTCAGATTCTTGGCTTGAGTGAATAAAACAGGCAGGTAAATCAAGGAAATAATTGGAAAATTGGTTTCAAAATGCAACCCAACAATAAGGGTAAAAATGGCAGAAGCTAGATAAAAAAAGGGATGAATTCCTTGGCAGATCAATTTATGAATCAAGCTTGTAAACTGAGGAATGGTGATAAGTTCTAATGCTGAGCTGAGTTCATAATGGTCCTAAAAAATAAGCCATACCTATCTTAGTATAATTAGGTTATTCCCAGATTACTTGAATCGAGCTTCTACTAGGTATAACTCCTGATGAAATTGATATCCATAAATGTCCTGAGCTGAGTTATCTTAAAAGGTACATTCACCACTATGTTTGCATGATATTTGAAATGATGAATGCACAACAACCTACTATGAAATTAGGTTCCCAACCGAGCTAGGATATACTTAAAAACATAGAGAACCCCCTAAGTAGACCATGGACAAGTTCTTGGAACCATGATAGAGCTAGCACACAGAGATATAGATAAGTAAAATGAGGTGGCCGAGTTGTTTGAATGGTGAGCTGAGCCACAACAATTATTTCCCCAATAGGTGTGAGCCCATATCAATAAAATAAAACAAGGTTAAAACAAATGGTGAAGTCCATCACATGGTTGAGCTATAGAAGGTAGAATGATAAAGGCTTATGAAAATAAGCATTCCAATCAGTGAATATTATGGAAAATAGATTGGCTTGACATAGCATGACCATTGCAAGGATATAAGAGCATATTTATGTAAGCCCGAAGCAATAAAGACCATTCCAATTTTGAAAATTTAAGTGAATCCAAAATTCTTGACATAGCTTGACCAAACTACACTTATCCAAGAACCAGAACCTATTTATTACAAAAATAGATACCCGATGTTTACAAAATGCAAGTTCGTGGATGATGCCCATTTTTCATACGTAGATCCAAAAAATTTGCAACTTTGGATCCACTTCAATAGAATATCAATGGCAGCCAGTAACAATTTTGCAGAGGCTACCAAGGCAAAATGCTTCTAGACCAATCAATACACATTCAAAATGAAAAGGTGTTAGGGTTTCAACCATAATCACTTAGTTTATACAAGTCAACTTAAACCATGGTTTTTTATGACCTTGGTTAATTTTCCCCCCCTTTTTGATAATCATGCATTTACCAAAGTTACACATTACATCTTTTACAATTGATTGAATCATTGTAGTTATTATGCATGTGGAGGGGTTTAGAAGTAATTATGCATTCACAAAACAAAAGAATGAGCATCATTGAGCACTTAATATGGAGAATGTTAGTACTATAATTTCTAAGTTTAAAAATTAGCGCAATTTGGGGATGCATGATTTCATGACCAGATAACCAATCCCAGAGTGGTATTACTCTTAGTATTTTACAATTGGATCCTACCCAGAGTTTATCTTGAATTTTGTTTTAAAATATCCAATTTCAAGAAGGGGAATATTCCATTGATTAAAGATCAATAAGGGGGTTTGATAGAAACCTAAGGGGGAGATATGTATAGTGCTTATTTTAGCCTTTGCAAAACCATGCATATTGTTTATTTTCCTTATTATTTTTAAACTTTGTATTTATTTTCCTGAAAGGGTCGAGTTGTGTATGGAAGTAAAAAATTACTAATATTGGATTTGTCTTAATTAGCTTAACATGTTTGGGTCTAAAATTGATGTAAAATTGCTATTTTGAGAGGAATTGAGTCAAATTCTCATTATCTTTTCTATATCTACCTTTCTTTTGAAAATAAAATGGGGGATTATTTTTTTCATTCTTAAGCTATGTAGAATTATGTACTACAACATTGAAGCAATAAAGACTCACTATGTAACAAGTGTGTTACAAAAATTTAATGTATGAAGTTAATATAATAGACTCATTTTCCTGCATATTAACTTGTTTGAAGTGTGTTAGCATAAAATTTAATGGTATTGATTAGTTCTAAACTTTGCTAAACTCATAAATTTGTCAAACACCATTTAACAATTTTGGAGAATTTACAAATTATTATAAGTTCATGTTAGCTTGTTGACTAGGTTATGAATAAGTGGAATAGAACTAGATCTACTCTCCCATCCTTTGTAAATAGTTGTTATTTCCTTTTTAAAGTGTAAAATCCCATCAAACAACAAATAAAGTGAATATTCTAAGGTCTTTAGCAGTCAATTCATTATGTTTTGTGGTCATAGGTCTCAAAAATGTTGGTGTATCACCTATTTATCATGCTTTCATTAAGTTTTTGTTTGTTTCTCTCCCTCAACCCCACCTGAGAAATATTTTAGGTTATTAAATAGGGAACTATACTCTATAGGTTATTCTTAACCTAAGAAACTCAAAGAACTTCCCATTATATCAACCAAAGTGAACAGTTGCCTTCTATAGGTTCTTCTTGTAAGTCAGGAACAAATCAAAGAACTTCAGAGTATATGGAACCAAAGTTAACAATTTCACTTCTTATCCAGTTTGCACTTCAAGGATAACAACTAAGATTTTCATGAAGATTGGGAGGTTGTGAAAACATATAAATAAAGCTCCTAATAGGCATCTATCCTATACAAACTTAAACTATTGGAGCTTCAAACTAGAAAGGAATCTCAAAAATTAAATATGTTGTACCGAATGTAAATTTTTGAACTTTAAGGATAACATTGGGGCTAAATTTGCAAAAACTCAGGATTTACAGGGCACATTGTTTGTAGTACCTTAATTTATAGCTCAAAGTGTTTTTAAAAATTTATAACATATGTTAAACCCTAATATTATAGTCACATATGATTAATAAACACTAAAGCACATATTTGACTCAAGAAATAAGAAAATTAAAATTAAAACCCTAAGTTCAAGAGAGGGAATAGAAGAATTAGTTGATTTCACAATAAATCCTAAATTTTTCTTGACTGGAAGACCGATGAATAGGAGAAGGATATCATTGCAAGTGAACTCATAAATTTATGTAACTATCATATGATCCTTTACTAGAGTGCCTAGACTAGGTCAAGGGTGCCTAAACACTTAATACCTCTATTGGGCACCTATGACTATGCAAGGAGCTTGAAAACTAGTTTTTCCTATGTCAGAAGGTGGTCACTAACCTTCACTATTAGTCACATGTATGACATACTATGTCCGTAGATTTTTCCTATAACTTGTAAAACAAATGATCTCCTGCAAAACCCCAAAACATATCAAATCTTGAAAAGAAAAAAATTTAAATGGGGAGACATACTGACCCCAATGGTCACCAAACATAGTGAACTTATGACCGAGCATTGCACTACATCTCAGACTCTATAGAGTTATTGTGTGTATGTGTAGAAATCTTTCCCTAGGAAGCTCTTGTCAAAGATGCACTTGATAGTGAGCAATAGCTAGATGTAGCAATGTAGATAGATTTTTGAATGGAAAAATAAACTTCTCCTCCTATGTTTGTATGTAGAAAATTTACTCCCTTTTCCCTTGAGTGAAAGATAAATAGATGCCTTTGATGCTCTTAGAATGCCTTTGGATGCAACCTTAGGTGGTGATAATATATGCTTAGACCTTGGTCTTTTATTATGGTCACATAGCTTTATATTTATATGATTCCCTTGTTTGAATTTTGTAATTGACAACTAAAAGGCCGACCCATAAGAAAACAAGATGCCCAAAAGATAAAATGAGGCCCAAAAGGGCTAAGAAAGATACAAAGAGGTCACGAGTGCCCAGAGGGGATGAGGGCACCTGGGTGTTGCATCAACTAGGTTGGGCATTGGTGTCTAAGAGTCAAGAAAGATAAAGCAATTGAATGATGACTGGGTTGTAGGATGTGTAAGACTAAAAGAAACTAGAAAGAAATAAAAGAGGCCAAAGATAGCTATGTCAGTTACTAGTTTTCTTGCTTAGGAATCATATGAATAATAGTATGTTTAGGACCTAGAAATGTACCTAAGTGCATGATTTTGTGTCTACATTTTCCCCCACTTTATTTTGTTGAAGTGAATACTGGATCATAAAGTAGTTATAGGATGTGTACTTTTGATCCTATAGTATTGTAGAAGTATCGACAAATCATGCCAATGAGACAAGTAAAGCGTGAAGTGATCGTGAAGATGTAATATTAAGAATGGGAAGTGACCCCATGAAGCATATGCATTTGTTGTACCATTGTTATGCATTATTTGAGATCATGTAATCCTTTTATAATGCATTATTAAGGATCAACCTGCAATCAAAATAATTTTTGAGATGTATATCAAATTATGTTATGTAATGAAATTAACATGTGATATAAGGAATTTAAAATTGTAAATACGTGTAAAATTTGGAAAGTCCCTGCACCTTAGTGAAGAGTGAAAAGGATAGAGATCTGTGTCATATTTCCTGAAATGTTTAAATGAGTGGGTTTAATCCTAATCTCATCACCCAAATCTAAGAGCTTTGTTGGGGATAGAAGCCTCTCTAAATTTTCTTTCAAATCTCAAATTCCATGATACTTCGTACTCCCTCCATTGAATCACCATCTTAGATGATGCAATCCTAGAAATATCCATGACATCTAGATTTCCTTCCTATTAGTTTTGCATTTCTCCACCATGTATTGATTGTAGCGATTCGATAGAGGAGATTGATTGCATTGGGTATTCTGAGGCCAACATGGATTCCATGTTAGGTCAACCTAGAATCCTCCACCTAAAAACTAGGAAATCAATCTGTCATCGATGAGAGCTGAAATAGTTCTGTGATGTTCAAGTGTTTCCCTTCAAGTTAGGTGAATTATTAGAAAATGCATCTAAATGTGGAGTGTAATGCCTAACTATTTAGTAACCGTTTGTGAATTCAATCATCAATCAATCCACTTTATAAATGCTACAATCTATTGAGATTCATCCATTTACATCAAGAAATCCAAACATGTGACATCAAATGGGATGTGTTTTATGTTGATCCACTAAGTTGAAGTCTTATTGAGGAATAAATTTGGTCCAAGAGAAATTCTAACACATCAAAAGATGATTTGTGTTATTGTATAAGTGCAGGTATATGATTCTATCTCTTTGAGAGGATTGCAATAGTGAGGTAAATTAAGAGTTTCACCTGATTATGGAACTAGTTTTTTTTGAGAAACACTATTTTGCATTTGCACTGAGGACCATTTTATTTTATACAGAATAAAATTTCAATTTACATAAAGTATGGGACTAAGAGACGTGTATCCTAGATAACAATGTAGATGTGATGGTGATAGCGTTAGTGCCAAAGAGATAGTGAAATGTGGAGTGATAAAAATGAAGCGTGAAACATAAGAAAGAGGAAGTGACCCTAGGATTTGAAGCTACTTTAAGAAACATGTGTACAATAATACAGCTTGATTGTCACTTTCGGTATGTGCTTAACTAGGGATTTGGGCCATCTAAAAGAATGACCATTTGAAGTTGATGTCAAACTGATGGACACATTAATGAAAAAGGTGATTGTAAATGAGGAACTATAATGTGCACTCTCTGATCCATATTAAAAGTGATAAATGTAATAGTTGAAGTAAGATAGTAATTTCAGGCCATGAGGTTGTGTGGTGGGATCTCATCTTGATAAGTGAGATTGTTTGGAAGAGATTTCATGGATTCGGAGGGGTGGCAACACTGAGTGTTGCAGGAGACAAGTCTAGTGTTATTCTCCATCCGATGACTTCTTGAAATTTATGACACCACTACAGATGGTGTGATCCTAATGTTGTTTTGTTTATTCTAGTGGTCCAAGTAGACATTCAAGGGAATAGAATGCATTCTGATTGTTGGATAGCCAATGTCCTGTAGTTGTGAAAATTAATCTGTAAACTACTGTGATTCATTTTGATAAAAAAAGTGACGTTGTAAATTCCCCCTAGTCATAGGTGCTTAGGAAAGGTCAGGATGCACCCAGGTGCAATTCATGTCTGTATCTGGGTGAGCTATGTCTGTGTAATGATTGAGGACCCAAGTCAAATTAATGGGCCATTCCATGAATGTATATTGTGTTATTGCATGTTTGTTTATAGGCATGTATTGAAGCTCTATGGCTATTGTATTTGGGGTGACTGATTCACCAATGTATGTGGCATTTGGGGTGCATGTGATGTCATAGGAGGATGCGGCCCAAAGGAGAGGACCAGAATGTGGATATGAAATTGATACCTGCAGTTATGGGAGGGAATGTGCATGGAGAAACCAAGGCACATGCAAAAAAAGTGGCTATATGACATATGTTATGTAGAAAAATACGCAGCCATAGTAATAGATTATATTGTGTAATCTATGAATAATAAGTATATATGTAGATAAGATGTAAATGGATGAGTGTTTCAAACATGTGGACATCACTGTGTGAATGTCACAAGACAATCAATGGTCGAAGTATGGCCAAAAGCATGACAAGTAATGAACAACAAGAAATACATAGGGAAAAGCTTGCAAACAATGCATATTAATAGAAAATAATGAATATCAAGCAAAGTATATAGACAACCATGGTGGCAAATAGTTCCTGAAAGAAAATGTTGCAATGAAGCACCCGTTAGCATGTTAGAAAGATAAAAAGTATGTCAAATCACGTGGTGTATCGATATAGAGTAGTGTGCTAGTAAGAATATGAGGTAGTACAAAATGAAACAATAACATTTATAGTGTGTAGGAAAAGAACTAGATGCCATCCCAAGAAAGCCTTGATGGGACTGGTAAGAGGTACAGTGCCAAGCATCATGTTGCCCATGTAAGTATTGTAAAGATCCTGAAATTTTGGTATTCACAATAGAGAACAAGTTGCATGTGTTATAGAAAGATAATGACAACAATCCCAAAGTGTACATGTAACGAGTATAAGAAAACAAGAATAATGTAAGAACCATGTTGTGAATGAGTGAGATTAAAAGAAAAGTCAATGTGATAGGAGTAGCGTGCCCCCTGAGTGGATGTGGATGAGTATGAGATGAGGTTCATTTATAAATGACCCCTCATAGTCAAGAATGAAATGAACAAGGTGATCCGGAAATGATGCATACTAAAATCACCTACCAAAGATGAAGAGGCCTATGAGGGATGGTGGAAGCATGTGAAGTAGTAGCATCATGAGTGTAAGACCCAAACTAAATGTCAGATGGAATAGTGTCAATGATGGGGGATGTAGCGGTAGGAAGCACAGATATCGACAGCTTAGGAATCCAATGGGATGTAGTAGCATTGTGAGGTGGATGAGATGGTGTTGTGATGGATAAGCGAGGTGAAGGGCGTGGATGAATAATGATCTTAGGAGGTGGATGAATGAAAACCTTAGCAGCGGGTGGAGGAGATAAGTGAATAGTAGTGGAAGCATGCTTATGTGGAATTGGAGAAAGAGATCACTCATGAGAGTGAGAGCCAAAGGAAATGACACCCTTATCTTCTAATTGTTTCAACTTATCATGAAGGGCACAAGAGTCATTGTCACGATGGCCATTGATGTGGTGGAAATTACAATAAGGGTGATCATGTTGGTGATGCAAGCGATGAGGAGGATGATGTTGATTAGAGGGTAATCAAATTAAGCACTTATCAAGAAAAGCATGCAAAACATCATGAGGCTTAGCAACATGTGAGAAATGCAATGGCTCCCAAGTAGGAGATGGAGAAGACTTAGGTGGAGACCGATGCATGGTGGAAGAGATGGAGGATGCTTATGCGGTGGAGGGGATGGAACATGCTTGCGAGGTGGAGGAGATGGAGACCTTGGAGGATGCTTAACAGATGGAATAGGAGAAGAAGTAGAAGATGATGAAGCAGTAGAAGGAATAGAAGGGGGTTCTATAACATGTGTAACAATTAAATCTTGTTCTAGATCAATGACTTTATAACATAAAAGTGTAAATGATTCACATGTATCATATTGTAATTTTTCTTTCAATGCAGGAATCAAGCAACAACAAAAGATGAATTTATTTTCTAGATCAATAGGCTGAAATAACTAACTGATGCATGTAATAATTGAAGCGTAAAATGTAATCTAGAATAGGTTCTTTCTTTCCTTGATGCAAGCTAGGTAAGCGATCATGTGTAACTCTAGGACCATTGTTAAGCATAAATTTTCTAAGAAAAACATCTTCCATTTCACAATATGTACTAATAGATCCATAAGGAAAATGGGTATACCATTGAAGAGCATCATCAACAAGACTATGACGAAAAGCTTTTAGTAACAATCGATCATTAGAATAAGAAGCCATAGCTAAACGATAATGCTTAAGATGCAAATATGGATTTCCAGTGCCATTAAAACATGAAAAGGTAGGCATGATAAAATCCTTAGGAAAAGTTGAATTGTGAATTTTCTTTGGAATAGGATTTCCATGAAGAGAGTTATTGTCAATAGAAGCATAGTAGGATTTTCTTTTGAGAGTAAGAGATTGAACTTGAGATTTCAAATGACCAACAACATGCATGAGTGATAAAATATCATGTGAAGGAATCATAGAAGAAGTGAGAGGCACATGAAGAGGTTGAAGTTTTCCATTGTGAGTGATCATGGGAATGTGAGAAGAAGAAGCAGAAGCTGAAGGATCTATGGGAATGCTAGATGTAGATGTAGAAGAAATAAGAGGAGGTCATGTATATAAGTGATAATCCCAAGGGAATAGAAGAATCAACATGAAATAACATCAAGAGAAGAAGAAAGAGGGAAGAGGAGGAGAGGAACATGGAATATCACCAGAAATGCTAGAAGTAGAATAAGAAGAAATGATAAGAGGTGAACTAGTAGGAGTGGTAGAATCATCATGAATGACATTGGAAACAACCTTAGAAGTAGAAGAAAGTGGAGTGGAAAATTCACATTCAACAGTCTTAAGAGAAGTAACATCCTCACTAACATGTTCATGATCAAAAATATAATCAACATCAGTATCAAACAAAGTTTCACATGCAAGTATTTCATCAAGTGATTCATCAACATATAGAGAAGTAGGATAAGAACTATCATAAGATATATCTTTGTAATCATTGGAAATATTTTCAGAAGTAGAAGAAACATGAGATATAACTTTACATTCATCTTGACTAGTATGAGAAACATCATCATGCACATGTACATTTTCAACATTGGAAGTAACATCATTTTTATCTACAGTGGCACAATCAAGACCAAGCATAAAGTCTATAAGAGCATATTTCATGTGCTATAATAGGTTGAGAAGTAGGTGGAGTAGCACGAGTGCCCATAGAAGAACTAGGAGAAACATTGAAGTGAAGTTTTGGTCAGGTGAAACAATGAAAAGAACACTAGAGTTTTGAAAACTAGTAGGAATATTATTTTTGTGAGGAAAGAAGTTGTTTTGGAAATTCATTGAGCAAATGTGATGAAATTGTCATAAAGGGCAAGAAGTTCAGCCTCAACAACATCATCAAGGATAGGATTCACACTAACATGATGCATGTTTATTTGAAGGAGAACCCCAAAAGATAGTGTGGGATCATAGGTCATTCGACCTTCTGTTCAAAGGATGTAATTAAGCTAAAATATGTAAATGGATGAGTAAAATATAGGCCTTAGAGAAATAGAAAACATGTAAAAAAATTCATCCCAAAGTAGTCTAGTCTTTAGAAGGATTTTGGAAAATCATTACATTGGTCTCAATAACATGCATATTTTCTCACTCTATCCTCAACAGTTCATTCCTTATAACAAGTGGTCTCTCAATATGGCACTCACAATTCATTTCTTATGACTGTGCTAGACCCTATACAAACTCTATTGGACATAATAAATATACAAAATACATAACTTCCAAAATTCACTAGAGAATTTGATTTGCTCCTTTGTCGACTTCAAATCACGTAATTTGATTTTTCTTCATATCTGAGACATCATGTTGGATTCCGTGTCTTCCTATGAGTATATTGCGGCTTTTCCCTAAATATTTCACAACTTGTATAGTATTTTGTAGATATGAACTTTGTTATGAGATGCAATATGTTTTGATTCTTCCTTTTATCTTTGGATCATTCCTTTGCAATGAACTATGGCTTTGTGCAGGATCCATCATTCCATGATTGCAGCTTTCCTTTTTCCTTTACGGCTTGAAACTATCTAAACAGTTATTTACTGACATTCAGTGCAATATTCACGAGGATGTTTGAGAAGGCTAGGTGTATCCTACAATGTGTCGATGAAGAGACCCTTCAACGTGAATGCATATCTTGCCTAGGAGAGGAGGATTTATTGATAGTATCCATGAGGTTTTTATGGATCATAGGGCAAGGAGTTCTAAGAGAGGGGTTACCAAATGATTTAACAAATATTAAAATTGTAAAACCCTAGATATTGTAGAGTCACATGTAATTTATATAAACAAAGTGATACAAATTATGACACAAGCAATAAGAAAATGGATAATTAAAACTCTAATGCAAGAGAGTTGAATGAGAGACTTAGTTGATTTCACAATTGATCCCGAAGTGTGCTGGACAAAAATTCAATAAACATGAGGAGAAAAATATCTTGTTACAACCACATCTAGAAAATTATGTGACTTTCCAGAATAGGCTGGAACAAGGCGCCTCGAATGGGTCAGGGTTTCTTGGGCAATTTGAGAGCTCAATTGGGCACCTGTGGCAACAAAAATGGTCAGAAACTTATTTTTGTAAGTGCATCGCAAGATGTTTGCTAACCTGTGTCATTGTTTATCACCTATATGTCAACTTTGTGACAGAATTCTCCTGTAACATGCAAAACAAATGATCTCCTACAAAACCCCAAATACACATAAAATGACTGATCAAAAATAGCTTAAAATATGCAAATGGGGATTCAAAATCAAATTTCATGAAAATACCTAAGGTTTATAGTAAACCCTAAGTTACAGAGTCACTTTGAAATAATAAGTAATAAAGTGATGAGTCTGACCTGAAGAAATTCTTAAGCTAGTATAAAATAGAAACCTTTACCTTGCAAGAGAAGGGATAAAGTTACTTAATTGATTTCGCAATTAATCTTGGATTCATGTGAAACTAGAAAACTAGTGAATAGAACATGAAGAGGAAAATATCATTATTATGCCTAGAAAATTGTGCGAGTGTAGATGGAAATTCAGGATGGGTTTACTAGGCAAGCGCTATGGATCAAGTAAGTGTGCCTGGATCAGGTATAAGGGGTACCTGGAAACAGTTGTAGACCACTTTTGGAGAAGTGATCTAAAGAATTAGTTCATAAATTTATCTTTCACTATATGGTCACATGGTTTCGATATCCTTCGTTGTTAATCACATGTATGTCATGGATGTCCACAGAATTCACTTGTAACTTTCAAAGATGAAAGAGTCATGCAAAACCCCAAAACACATTAGGTGATCATAAAAATAAAAAGATACAAATGGGGAGTAATAGAATGACCCCGGTGGTCACTCATTGATTTATGAACTGAGTGTTGCACTACATTCAGACTCCATGAGTTCTAGTGTGTGTGTGTGTGTAGGATCATGCCCTAGGTGGATCTTTTGACAAAATGCACTTGCAAGTAATGAGTAATAGCTAGATTTAGGAATGTAAGTAGATGTTGCATGTCAAAATGAACTTACCCATTCCTATGAAGTGTATGGAGAAGAATGCAGTCCCTTGTCCCTTAATTTTGATAGCTATATGCATGCTTTAAGGGCCCTTAGAATGCCTTTGGAATGCAATTAGGTGGTGAATAATAAAGATTACTTTTGGTCATTCTATTACAATGATCACAGTACAGGGTAAACATTATAATTACCCAATGATTAGTCATTGTGGTTAATATGAATCATGAATGCAACCACATATTGGTAAGGATGACCCATAGTAAAACATGAATACAAGTTTTGGTCAGGTGAAAGTATGCCCAACTAGAAGTGAGTGAAAGATATAAAGAAGGTCGAGGGAACCCATAGCTGTTACGAGGTTTTGACCTGGGCACTGACATCCTGAGTTACGATAAATGGTGAATTAAGTTCCTGAACACAAAAAAGCTCAAGGTATCAAAATTCAAACATGGGCAATAGACTTTGAGTAAGAGCCAAGAGAAATTTTTAGCCAAGAAAGTAAAGAGGCCAATCCAATAGTCAATTAGTAGTTCAAAAAAGGATTAAGGGTTACCAAATGATTTAACAAATATAGACCTAATATGACCCTAATATTGTAGCAGTCACATATGATAAATAAATGCTAAATACATATTTGACCCAAGAAAATAAGCTAATGAAAGTATAAAACCCTAAGTGCACAGAGAGGAGAAAGAAGGACTTACTGATTTCACAATAAAATCCCGGAGTGTGATCTGGAGTGAAAATTAATGAACAGGTGAGGTAGGATTTGTTGTAAGAGCACCCATAAAATGTAGATATGGAAGGTGTCAGAATGCTGGACTAGGCGCACCTGGAGATGGGGCAGGGTAACATCCACGGGTGCTACAGACTCTAGAAATAGGTGTCCTGTGTCTGCAAAAATCTTCGAAAATCTGACTTTTTACTGGTGTCACAAGGTGTCACTAACCTTCTCTTTTAGTCGCATATAGTTGCACAATGATTGTCAGAAGTCACGTTGTAACCTGCAATGAAATATGATCCTACAAAACCTTAAATAGACATCAAATCCTAAAAAAGAAAAGATGCAAATGGGGTTTCAAACTATCCTTTGGTCTACCCGACTGAGTGAACTTACGAATAAGTGTTGCACTACATTTTCGAATCCATGTAGTTCTTGTGTGTGTGTGATGAAATTGTGCCTTAGGTGTCCCTTGTGCAAGTGTCCCACTTGATAATGAGAAAATAGCTAGATGTAAGAAATGTAGAATAGATGTGTGGATGGAAAAATGAACTTCCCCTTCCTATGAAGTGTATGTAAGAAAATGCAAATTCCCTTGTCCCTTGAATGAATGTTAGATGGATGCCTTTGATGCTCTTAGAATGCCTTTGGAATGCAAGCTTAAGGTGATGATAATAGATGCTTAGAGCTTGGTCCCTTATTTTGGTCACATAGTTTGTATTTAGATGATTCCCTTGTTTGAATTTGTAATTTACAATTGGAAGGCCAACCCATAAGTATAAAAGATTCCCAAAAGATAAAAGAGACCCAAAAAGAGAAAGTAAGATAGAAAGAAGACAAGGGCACCCAGAGAGGACGAGGGAACATAGGCACTGGTGTCCTGGCTTGGGTGTTGGTGTCCTGGAGCCATAAAGATAAAAAGTGTAAAGTACAAAATGGGTTGTAGAGTGTGAAAGATCATAAAGAAAAGGTAATAAAACAAATCAAAGAGGCCAAAGATAGTTGTCAATTACTAGTTTTATTTCTTAGGAATCATATAAATGCAAGTATGTCATTAAGACCTAGAAAAGTACCCAAGTGTGTGATTTTGTTTCCACACCTTCTAAAAGCCTAGAGAAGGCACACTACCTTGTGAGATCACCTCATAATAGCTTAGATAATCATCAAAGATGAACATCTTACTTGACAAATTACCCTTTCTCTTTTTTTCCTTTGAATGTACACTTTCTCATTCTTCTTGAATGTCCTACTAGATGTGACAATTTCATCTCAATTTTGAGTCTTGACATCACCTAATTGAATGCCTTACAAACAAGTGTGATGAAATTCATTCACTTGATTTCTCCTGACATATGATGAACATAGATGCATTGATTCTCTCCATGATTGGAATTCCTTATTGGAAATAAAAAGAATCTCAACTTTCATTCAATCTGACCACCACTTTTTGATATCTTGCTTGTAAGTTGGTCTCTCCCATGACTTTCATCTGATTGTCTATTCTCTTAAGATTGGTTTTCACTTTGTATACCTTCTTCATAACCTACCCTTTTCCTACTTGAGGTATGTTGTTATTGCCTATGAGGTTGATTTTGATGGAAATGCTTAGAAAATTATCCAATCTTACTGACAATTGAAACATACAGCTTGATTCATGTTTCTATATGGGTATGGACCTAGATTCCAACCATACTTAGCATCTAAGAGGTTCATGACCATGACACTTACTAGAAATTTCATGTCCAATGTTACAATTGAAGCACACCACATAATTCTTGCCTCTAAGACCTTCCATTTCTCCAATTTTGACTATATGATTCATAGAGACAGGTAGTACTTGGTATGTTATGACCCTTCTCTTTATAGTTGAAACACACTGATATTCTTTAAGTTTATCATCTATAATATCCCTCCATGGATGTTCATTCCATGACATGCTTCCTAAATTCCTTAGCTCTATGTCTAAAATTGTGTCAATAAAAATAATAACCATTGAAATGTTCTTTCATACCTAGATGCATTTTGTTGTCTAACTGACTTGGGATTTCTTGATGTTTGTCTATCTTGGTCATCTTCAACTGTTTATATGCTTGTACCAACCTTCATTCACTTCCTTTCCATAGGTTCTCCTTTGAATCCTATACATGTTTTGTCACTTGTTACTCTTTAATCTCCAATTTCATCAAGAACTTTAGTAGCTCTTTTCAAATTTCCTAATCTTTAACCTATTTTTTCATCCTTCTAGGTCATCTTTCAGGGTTCTCAACTCTTCTTTATGTCTGAGGCAGGCATCTTCTTTATCCTTCAGTTTTTTTGACACATTTTCAACTATAGATTCCATATCTTTGAGGGATTGGCCATGATCAACTTCCATAAGCTTGATTTCCTTCTTCAATCCATCAATCAAGGACTGAGAAATCTCATACTTCCTTTTTAGAACTTCTTCATCTCATTTACCCATGCTTGTGCGTGAAGGATATCCTCCAAGATGTTAAACTTGTTGCAAGAGGACCACCCTCTGATACCAATTGTTGGAAATTCTAGGAACTGAGAGGGGGGTGAATCAGTGATAATTCAAAATTTGAAAGAGAATTCAATTTCACTTAACTTTTTATAATGAAACCATAAACTCATTCAGAAGAAATTAACATGAGAACACATAGAGAGAGACAAGATTTAATGTGGGAAACCCTTCAAGGGAGAAAAAACCCACTGAAACCAAAGAACTAACTTGGAAAAAAATTCTTGTAAATGTTACAATGATTTCACTGTTGAGAATCCACTCAACATGAAGCTACAACTCCAAAATTTAGTCAAGTTGCCACTTGACCTTCTACATTCCTCTACTTGCTTGGATGATACAACTCCCAAAACTTCAAACCAAGCTTCAACTTGATCTTCTGTAAGCTACCACTTACAAGGAATATTCAACTCCCTGATTGTTAAGCATCCACTTAGACTTCTTCACAATGTTTTGATCACTTTCCTTGTGTTGTCTCTCACAACAAATTGTGATCACTTCTTCATCTCAATCTTCTTCTTTCTCTAACTCTCATTCTCCTTCATCTATCATGCTCACAAAGTACCTCATCAAGGCTTCTTTCACACTCATCCCTTATCATACTTTCTTTTCCTTCAAATCACCCTCTCAAACATCACACTTTCATGTTACTCTTGCAGACTACAAATTCATAGTCCTTCACATACAATTAGATCATCCTTTGATTTTCATCACCTTTACTACACCTTCAAAACATGGTCATCATAAATGCTCAACAACAATTCTTCAAAACATACATAAATAGAATATACACAAATGTGTTTATAGATGACTTTGCACTTTTTATCATGAAACTCTTCAACTTCAATCTCCAACTCATACAAGGAAGAATAAATGACATCATAAAAAATTTCCAATGATTGAATACATATTTTGTCAGTACAAACTCATGAAGACCTTCAAACCTATCAAGAAGTGCAATTAATGATTTTATATAGATCATTAGAATAACTCCTAAACTCATTTCCCCATTATGACACAACTGAAAATTCTTCTTACAACCTAAAACTGACATCTGACATCTCTTTTGTAATGTAACTAACATTTCTTTTGTCCTCTTCCCTTTTTCATGAGAGTTTCTTTGTATTTTTTATCTCTTCAAAATTGGACCAAGTGTGTCCAAGCATGCATGCATGTTACAATACTCTTATTTTCATCCTAATAACTCCTTGATCCTTATACTCACCATTTTCTTCTTCATGTTTCATTAGAGCTTCACTCACATCATGGAGGTCCTCAAAAAATCTTCAGTCATGGAGAGTAGAAACTATATTTCAAGTTCATGTTCAAGCCTTGAAAGCTTCATGGGATCATTACAGGATGTTTAATCTCTATTATCAATGCCTTGGAGCTGGAAACTCTCATTCAAGCAAGATATCATTCATGCCTGATCTTCTTGATTTGACAAGACAACTTCACAGTTTCATTAGGGCATCAAAAATAATAGTCTTCAAAATGATTTCATTTAAGCAATTAAATCACTTGTCATCCAACCACCTAAATGCAACACTTCAAATACTTGGAATTTTATGAAGTATTCACTTTCATTATCCAATTGAACATAAATCATTCAAGGTCATAGCACAAGGTATCATCAAATCACTCAAAATTTCTCAAACCAGTAACTGGTGTTTTAGGCTTTCATAAAAACCAGTATTGGATTCCTCACAAAGTACACCTTGAAACATATAACTCAAGATCACTCCAATTCTTTTGAATATTTCAAGGACATTACTCCAAACAACTTCATAATTCAACATTCATCATACCTAAAAAACATCATCAAAACTATAGGCCATACCTCATTTTGGGAATATAAACATTCTTCAACAAGTTGAGGGCTTCTTCACTAGCTGAAAGGACAGTTTTGGATCACTCAAACACTTTATGCATGAAACACTTCATCAAACCAAACCAATCATGCACACTCTTATCTCATATGGGACACCTTCATTCTATTCAGGACCAAAACAACATCAAAAATGTTATTTCATCAAAATCACACATTTACCTTTCACTTCATGACTAGTTTTTGTATGTCTAGCTTTCTTAGTGGTAGGTCTAAGAAAACACCATGTATCATCAATTTCTCCAATAACTAACCTATATGACTTCATGAACTTCAAGAAAACATCCCCAAAATCTTTCACTTAAAAAATTTGAGCATGGGTTCCTTTGTAAATTTTTCTGTACACTGAAATCTTCACAAAATAATTATTTTCTTGTGGGGTCCACCATGTTTCATAAGCTCAAACCACCATGAACATGACCTCTATGATGAATTATCTACACACTCAAATCATTTACCAAGGAAAAAAAAATCCATTTGGAGGCATAACCAAGCATTTTTCTCCATACCATTTCAACTGGGGTTTAGGAGGGTTTTAGATAGTGCCAAAAAAATGGATAGAACTTTCTTATCCTTCATCCTTTTGACTTCATAATTTTTGAAAAATATATGTCTCTCTATGCTCTTAAAAAATATCTCTTATGATTTATCTAAATAATGCTTTTCGATTTAGATTGAATGCTAAGAAGTCAGGCACTATTTTAGCATATACCTTGCTTAACCGAGTTTTGGTAAAATTGCAATTTCTTGCACAAAACTCATCTTTGGTCCTCAAATTTGGTCCACACCTTTATGACTATCTCCTCCATGATCTCCAAATGATATTTTTCATAAATTCACATGTACCTTCCAACCAATCTCATTTGTGCATACTACACCTGTTTGTCCTGAAGGAAAGTCATACCAATGACCCTAAATATGACTCTAAGTGTTGGTTTATGACTTGTAGCTTCATCTGAGGACTCTTGGAAATGTCCCTACACACTTCCCATGCTTGATTTTTCTTGGCATAGCTTTTTTTTCTTCATACCCTCATTATAGGTTCTAGAAATAGGCCAAATTGAGCTAGTTTGCACACATAACTCATCATGTCTGAATTATTCTTCACCATGTATCCCCTTAAACATGTCCTATCATGTGATTTATGCCTTTACCATGATTTTCCATAGCCTCATGCCTTCACTCCACCTTTCCAAGTCACTTTGCTAACTAGGCCTAGGGATTAGGCCTATTAAACTGAGCTAGTCTGACCAATTCCACTCATGTACCCATGTATTCATCCTTATGACCTTGTTTCCACATCATATACATGTTAAAAATGTATGACATCATCTAGTGTGCTCTCACATCATCACCTTATGCCATGTACAAGTCACTATCTCCTCAAGAAGTATGTGTCTTAATCAATGTGTTCTCAAGCATTTTTGTCTTGTCTTCTACCTTGTCAACCTCATTCCAAGCTCCCTTATTTTTCTAGCTCTCCCAGGTCATTCACATCGTATAATTATTGTCCTCGTTGAAAATAATATTAGTTCAAAACCTATGAAGTTTATCAATGGTGTCATCATCTCGTCTACATCTCATATGATCAAATTCTAATGTGTATTGACAGTTAGTGTCACATTCACTAACATCTATTATTGGCCTTTCAATTATTATGGGTTATGTCATTAATTAATGATACATAACCATATCTTCGACATGTATCATTAGTCATCTTTATTGAGGAATATTGTGTTTTTTGTGACACTTATAGTAAGTGGAAACAATTTATGACTCTTAAATTCTTCTCACATAAATTTATATTTTTAAATTATTCTATGGAGGTGTATTTGATTCTTGTGTTAACATTAATTTAATATGATTTTATAGGCATATATAATGGAGAAATTGATAGTCAATTCATTTTACCTCCATGTAGGAATTGACTTTTCATGGAAGGTGATGTTCTTATATCTCGTCGAGATTTCAAAAATCGGCCCTTTCTTATTCGTTGTTTTTTATATTAATAGAGGGACTCATTTTTGGTTACTTCATTTTGATTTTTTGCTCCTTATGATATAATTCTATGATTAATAATAAAGGGATATTACTAATTCAAGAATAATCTTGAAGGAATAATCAAATAATTAGATAATATACATCAATATATAGATTTAAAAAATTAGGGTTGCACTCATAGCCATTCAATCAAGAAAATAAGATAGTAATTGGGGTTAGAAAGGCCACTTAGCTTATTCAAATAGGGATCTAGGTGTTTCATCCACTAATGCTTTCATATTGATCCATTTGGCAGTTTGGCCCTACATTTAACGAGTTTTTCCCTATTACTTATGCATTTCTTGTTTTTTATGTGATGTTTCATTTGTGTTTGTACTCATTACATGTATCTTTAGAAGTCCAGTGACACTCACATTTGTACCTATAATTGCAAACCCTAATTTGCTATACCAATGCTCAATTATACATTAGATACAAAAAACAAGGTTCTAGGTGTTTGAATTGGACTTACCTTAATACTCACCCCTTGTCATTCAAACTAAGTGCTACACTACATTTCAAACTCCATGCAGTTCTCCTAGTGCGTGTACAATAGTGTATGAAAATCTAACTCCCTTATCCCAACATTTCCCTCATGCCTCAACATAGGTATTAGGCTAACTAGTAGTGGAATGCTTGAATAGTCTTATTTTCCATTGTGGTGCTTTTTTATGAAGTGTTATTGAGATATTATTAGATAGTGTTTATATAATGGATATATAACTTAAACCTCATAACAAACTTGTATATATAGGGGTCTCTTACTTCAAAATTTGAACCTTGTGGCATGCAAAGAACGACTCACATAATATGGAGCAAAACAAAATAAGAGTAACAAAAGGACCAACGCTCGAGATAGGATTATCCATTTTGGAAAGTATCGTTAGATGGGTTTGTCCAAAACTGACAATCTCATCCAGAGACCCAAAAACAACCAAACAATCAATGAAAAATCTATAGATCTTTGTGACATGACAAAATAAAGTGAAAGAGACAAGCATAAGACCGAAGACAACTGACAATAAATCTAAATGGAAACAAACCAAACAAGGACTTGTGCTGCTAGATTTTTATTTCATTTCCTAAGACCCATATATATGCTTTTGTCCAAAACTGACGATCTCATCTAGAGACCCAACATGCATAAGACCACAAATGACTAACAATGAATCTAAATGGCAACAAACCAAACAAGGACTTGTGTCACACACACACGCACACAATTTGCTAAAAGTGTTATGTAATAATGTTTTGTCCCAATTTTAGGTGTCTATACCTTGACATTGAACTTTTTGGAAACTACTTATCTTATCAGTGATCTAGAATATTTATGGACATGACTTTTTATGAATGAATCTATTTTATAAGAGATAATAATTTTGGTTGTAAATTTGAAAATATGATTAATCTCATTTCTCTCAATAGCGTAAAACAAAACTTACCTTGGCATAACTAAAACATAAAGTATTATATTACACGCATCGAAATTCATTACATTAGAACCAAATCATACCAACTAAAAAATTGGAATTTTGAATGTAATAATGCATTCATAATTCATTTCATTACATATATTTTATCAACACAAAAAACAATTATCCTTAGTTGCTGCCATAATTTGAAGACCAGTCAACTGATTACTTACTAAGTCATGCCTTCAATTAGGACCACATTTGGGATATTAAGGACAATTGCATCATTTATAGATACTGTTGTTGGAGTCATTAGGACATTTTTTGGATGACCCATGGTGGAATATGAAAACTATAGATAGTATGAAAGGTTACCTGTGTGAATTAGACGGTTATGTGACTGTGGGAAGGGTAGTTAGAGTTGATGTTACATGCATTCCATTGTTATACGGGAAGTAAGGGTGGTAAGGTACAAGAAATTTCAATTGATCTTGAAAACATATAATCATGTATGAGCATAAAATGATGCATGGGAAAGGGAATATGTGGATTGTTGAACTTCTTATTTCTTTTCTTTAAGAATTGTTCCATCTCATAGTCTCTATATTGTTTCTCTTTCTCTCTTTGATGGGGAGTGGTTTCCTTATTTTGTGATTCACCTTCCTTTTTTGGCAAGCTACTTCACTTTTTTTTCTCATGTATTTGTATTTCAACTAGATTTTATAGACTCCTTACTTCTCTTCAATGCATTGCAATCTCTCTTCTTCTTTTGCTCCTTCAGTGCCAACCTTTCTTGCTTTTTGCCTTGCCAATCTCTTTCTTATGTTTCTTTTCTTCAAATACTTATTTTTTTCTTTGTTGTGTTTCTTTTAATAACGAGACATAGTCATCACATGTTAGCAATTGTAAACTATGACCTATTTAAATTGGAACCTCCACATTACCTTTGGAAGGATCCTTTACAAAGTGCGTTGGCAATCATACAAAATGTAAAGTTTTTTCTCATGTGCAACAACTACTATTTTTGTTGTAACAATTTCAACATCGTGTCGAGTAAGAGTGATGGAGGACATGTGATAAACAAAAAAAGATATGTGGTAAGTTATTTGTATAGATTGGTGCTATGATTATTACAAATGTAAGAGAATTGGGTGTACTCTATGTTGAGTGAAATTTAATAAGTTGAGATTTTTCAAAATCTCTTTATCATAGTTAAGGAGATCTCATAACATTATTAGTTATATATGGGTTATTGCTTTAGAATCAATTTGAGAAATGTAGAATTGGAGGAGAGAGACATCATAAATGAAGCTTTATTTGGTTTGAATTTGTATTATATTATGATGAAGCTTAGTGCAAAGGTATAAAAAAGGAAGTGGGTGATTAGAACCCTTGCGATTATGAAGATTGGTGTAAACAATTATGATGAGATCGAAAAATAAGAGTAAGACGAGATCAAACCAAAGAGTTTTGAGAAAATAAACATTTCATGTTTTTTGAGGTTATTGATGTTATTCTTTAGAATTGTCATTGTTTGTTTGGAAAGTGGATTGGACAGAGTAATCTCCAAGAATGGAGGAGTATCTAGTGTGGAATTCAGAGCAAAGATCATAGAAAAAATATGTAATAGATGCCTCACATGGGTTAGAATTTTTAGGCATTTTGTTTCAAAATTCATATTCAAGGGAATAATTTTGTTGTTGTGTTATATGTTTTGGTGTTTTATGTATTACGGGTTGACATATTTAGCTCAACTAATTATTATCCTTAGCTAACTAACAATATATGAGGAAAGAAAAATTCTTGAAAATAAAATTGCAAAGTATATATGTAAACGGAGATTTGAAACCATAAATAATAGAATTGAAAAAAACCTCCAACTCTTGAAATGATAAGTTCGTCAATATAGGGGCGAAAACACAAGATACCATTTGTATATACAAAAAGCAAAAGCCCATGAGAAATGGAAAACATGGATAAAGGCCAAGAGTCTTTTCAAACAAGGGTTGAGAATGATTTTAGGGAGATCTTTTAGCTATAATTATTCCATTTAATAATCACATATTTTCGTTCCTTTCAATTGTACATTTTTATTCATATTTTGAAATGGGCATGTTTTGAAGTTGACATGATTGCATAGTTATGTTGTGCAAATTTGAATGCGATTGGACAAGAAAAATGTTGGTTAGTGAACACAAAATATTTAAATATGGAAAGAGAAGGATTGGATTATCAAATGAGCAAAAACATTTAATTGATCTAATAAGTTTCTACTTGTAATAAAAAAATAAAATTTAATTGATATGATACACTTTACTTAGAATAAGAAGGACCGTATTGTAGTAAACAAAAATACTTGTTCATATTTATTGTGTATTAAAAAGTGTTTCTTAGTTGACCCATTTTGTAACTAGTTTATAATCAAACAATTTTTTGAGCTTTAATATTCAAAGTTTTGGATTCCATTCAACTAATTATTGTATATTTTCAAAATAATATGTTTAACAACTATTTGTCCTTTTCCATCTACAAATGTATATCCTATAGACGTGGAAAGTGGTTTACATCAATAAATGTACTCAACTAACCACAAAACATTGTGATTCAAATTTAAATAAGTGTAATTTAAGTATCTATGAAAATATAAAATAAACCTAGGGTTATGTTGGATTTCACAAATAGGAGATAAGAGTTAGTCATCGAGGATAGGCAATAGATAACAAGCCTAAAAGGTGAGACGAAGAACACCTAGAGAAACAAGACCAAAAAATTGTGTTGACTAGTTTCATACAAATTAAGTTGGAATCATACATATCCTAGTACCAAGTATGAAATATAAAATGGTTATGTCTATGCATGGATGCCTATAGTTTCAAAAAATGTGTTCTTTGTGCCTTACTTTGTGAAAATCTAGCTCAATTTCTCTAGGTTTGTTATGATTCACTAAGAATATGATCTCCTTCTTTAAAACCCTAATTGGCCTCAACTCCTTACAAAACCCACAAAAAATAGGGGATGTTAATTGGGGAGTATGTTATCCCTTTGATATTATTATGCCTCTCACAACTTGATACAATATCAATCAACACTCTATGCAAGTCAACAACCAATCTAGTGTATATAAGTGTCATAATCCTTATTTTTTCATTATGTGCAATAACTAATGTAGGCTATAATGAATCTTTAAATGCTTGCATTAAAAATTTGGCATAAGAATGCTTCATAAATAATAATATTTTCTCTAATCTCTTCAATATCACTCTCAAATGCAATCTCTAGCATTCCTTGATTGTCTTAAGTGTATAGATGTAGCTATGTTTTTTATAGACTTCTTGAATTCAAATTAGGACCTTATTAACGTTTAAGGCAACACATAAATAGAGGTAAAATTTGACCAAAAAGGCTACAAAAAACAAGGAACCTCCACTACAGGGTCAAAATGGTCCAAAAAACCAAAATGAATAGAAACATATAACTTCACCAGAAATGTAACTATGAAACTGACCAATATTCATGTTTCTAGACAAAATTTCTAGAATAGTGGAAAACAATGTTTTTGACATTGTGGGGCAACATGCATTGCACATGGGAAAATAAATATTCATTTTTAAGGTTTTTGTGTGCTGAGTTGATTGATTATATTTTCAAGGGGCAAAGATGAGTAGAAAATGAGGTTTAGGAAGTGACCAGGGAGAAGGGAGAATCAAGTTGAAATGGAAGTAGATGGGATCAAATAGAGAAGAACAAAGAGTTGAGAAGATCACAAGGAGCAATGCAAACCATAAATTGTCAAAAATATAACACGACACAAGGATAACATGACGAAATTCAAACAACACAAAGAAATCTTGCTAATAAGAGCCTAAACTAGACAAGTGATCAATAAACACATAAATACACTAACACATAAGTAATTAATTAGTCTTAGAACAATATTAGGTGTCAACATAATCCCACTTTGACAATGTGTGTTTTAATGTAAAACAAAAAGGAACTCGCCTAAAAATGCTTTTTATTGTGTTCCCTTCACTCTAGTATGTCATCATATGCATGATTACTAACATGAAAACTAGACATTGACAATGCTCATTTTACTTTACATTAATATTGTTTTATCCTACCATGATTTACACCCTAGTTAAATTATGTCATGGAATGCAAACAACAAATAAATGGGATGTAAGGATTTGTTACGAGAGAATATTCTTATCAAATCATTTCAAAATTAACCATACACAATTATAATAATGCATTAATGCTAGCAACAATGATAAATGATGAAACAATAAACTTCAAATACACAAGGGAGATTAATACGCACGTACTTTTGTTATAAATAAGTCTAGGAATTTATGGGCATGTGTAGACTACTAGAACTGGGTATATCAAAAACATTAGGTTGTTGTCAATACTGGATTCCTTGAAATGTAATTTAGTGTATAACCTATAGAAATCTATACGGACCAAACCTTGCTAGAGATGTATGGTCTTAGACCATTTGTAAGTGAGTTGCTTACTTGGATTCTAGTGTGCTGCAACTTTCTTGGAAATGTCTCTTTCATTGAAATATTGAATGTCACTGTTAAACCCTAACCTTTAATGACTCATAACTACGAAGCCCTCTAAATACCCTAGATGAGATATTAAAACCTACCATTCATAAAGACCTTGGATAACAAAACAATTAATCATGGTGTGTGGTGAGGGAACCTACCTCTGTACAATGCCTATATTGACACTAATCTAAATGAGGGCTATATTCCCTCATGTGGGATCAAGCCTCATGTAGTTCTCCTACATGTTTGTATAAGTGTGGCTGATCTAATCTAACCCTAGATTTGACTATTCTTTCCTCAATTCTGAGTTGATTTTGGCTAACTATAGAATTGCTAAAATGTACCCAACTACCTAGTTTACAAGTGATCAACCTCACTTAATTGAATAAATAATGCATATGTCCCTTGTTTGTTCAACCTAATGATGGTGCAATGTGATTTTCACCGAGGAATTACACTACATTTAAGACTCAATTTAGTTCTTGTGTGAAGTGTGTGATATAATTGTGTCCTTGAGTGCCATAGAATTTCCCTTGGTGCTCAAATGAGAAGATAGTTAATTTACAACTAATTTTCCCCCAAGATGAATGTGTGAATGAAATTGACCCAGAAAATAGTCCCCTTCCTATGCAGTGAATGATGCAACCTAAATGTAATCCTTGAATGTTATATCTTTTCCCAAGTAATATAGATAAGTAATATCCCAAATTCCAGCCCCTTAGTAGATAAGTAATTCAATATACATATGATTCCCTTATTTTGAATTTCATCATTAAAAAATAAAAAGGTAAACCTAAAGTGATTCATAAATTTTAGAAAAGATGACCAAATCTGATATGGCATTTTCAAACATAAGACAAGATGGATGATAAAACCCAAAGGGGATAAATAAGATACTTGAGGATGCTTACTATCCCTAATAGCATTAGTGTCCCAAGATGCTTAGAGGATAAAAGTCATTGTCAAAATACAAAGTTGGGAAAGATGTTGTCCAAATGTAAGTGAAAATTAAATGTTAGGCTAGTTCCATAAAAAAGCCAAAATTTGATTATCAAAGGTATAATAAAATTAACACAATGTAAATCTTCAAAAAAAAACAAGTGTTGTTAATGTCTAGTTTTCTTGCTTAGGAATCATGCATATGATGACATACTTAGAGGCATGATGTAACTTAATAAGTGCGAGGTGATTTCATGTCTACATTTTCCCCCACTTTATGTTAGTGAATGAATATTTAGTAACATAAAGTAGATATGGAAGAAAGTACCTTGTGGAGAGCTGCAAGGTTGTAACTGATAACATGCTACAAATACTTCATGCGAATGGAAAATGGAGATTGTAAGATGTGTATAGTGGAATCTTAAGAGATGATCAAGGATACCCTTACCTTGAACATCTTTAATGGAAATGATTCCCTAATTTTCATTCCTTGGATTTACTAATTTTCCTAAGTGTCTTGTGTTTGATATTTCTCAAAAATTGTTCCATTTGTGTTAGCCTTTTGTTGATTTTCAGGACATGGATCTGATTAAAAGAATTCAAGTGTACATCCAATGCTTATGATATATGAAATTGAACTTTAACTTAGACAAATATGAAAATAGAAATGTGTATTGAAAAATAATGAATCAAAATACTAATACAAAAATGTCATGAGATAAAGATATAAGAATTCGTTCTTATGTGTTTGTTTCCTTGGATATGGTTGGAATAGTACTAAATAATTATTTTCAAGGATATCCATACTGAGGATTTAGGCATCTTATGTAACCCACACTGAAATAGATCACCAAGGGAAGAGATATTAGGAGCTAGATGTAGGATTTTTCCCTCCACCTTGAACACTTCCCATATATAAGAAGGCCATGTGTCCTAATTAATGTTGGTCACTCCTTAAACCCAATAGAAACTTTTCACTTTATAACATAATTGTTTATTTACATTGTTATTGCTTATCCTACATATGCCTTTTTTGCACCATCCTTTAATGAAAATGGTTTAGAGAATAACATTAAACATTAACTTTTCATCCTGTTTTAGTTCATTGTGCTCAAATGCAAATGTAATGTAGCACATTGATTTTGTTCTTCTGTACTAGATAACCTGTTTAAGATTTCACTAGAATTGAAGAATGGCCACTTCCTTGAAACTGTTCTGTGTTTTCTTTAAAATCTTTTTGACATTCATGTTTCTACCAAACTATGATATAATTCACCAATGGGACACTAATAGAACACAATTCTTATAGTTATTGGGTACTTAATTATCAACAATGTAAATATAATTTTAAGACAAGTCTTGATCACTGAACCATAAAATTAGCTCTAGAATTTCTCACAAAATTTATTGTGTACCATTTGTTTCTACAAATGGACTATTCACAAGATAATAAAACCATGATGGCTTCCAACTCATTAGAAAGCTTCAAGATAAACCTCACATTAGGAGATTTCAAATTAGGATCTCTCAATATAATATTAATGTGCAGCATCCTGAAATACATAATCTTCCTACCATTATTAGCTATGACCATGGTTGAAAAATAATGACAGGATTCTAACATACACAATGTGGAAAAGTTTATCATGAGGCTTAGGACAACTGTCAAACTGAAGGTATGAGAATGATTATCATATAGACACTAGCAACTTTAATAGGCATTAAAATCATCTCAACTGCATTAATAAAGCTTCATCGACCACATGGGACATGTCACTCATGTATAGTCTCAGATAACATCAACACAATCAAGTTGTTACTAAGAATAAAGAATGGTCTTGTATCATTTTAGAGGAATAGCCTTCACAAATGAGCAAACATAGAGAACTGATTCCTGTAGGTATCTAATAGGATTCCCATCATATAACCAGTCTAGATAAGTAGAGGTAACATGCAAACATTTTATCATTAATACCCATACATTATTCATAAAAGGTTTATCATAGGATTTATGTCATTCTTATGTTTAAATGATAAATTTAATTATATCATAAACTTACTAAGTGATAAACTTATTATCATAGCTAATACGGGATCACTCAAACAATACAACTATGTTTAACATTAGAGCCATATATTTTTCAAATATACCAAGGGCCAAAAGTAATGTTTATTATGTTGAGCTATGAACAAGGAGAAGAGGTAAATTTCATTTACCTAATGAGACACTGCTGGGGTTAGATCTATACCAGGTTGTACAGATAATATATCAGATCTAAGCATACAATAATAAAAGCATGATATTCTACTAGAAAAATATACAGAACAAGAGATATAAATCAACACCATATTTAACATGGTTAACCCAGTGTGGGCTACATCCACCAAGAAACAAACCAATCTATTATCCAAAGCTTTCAGAAGATATACAATGAAGATTTACAATTTTCCACACCTCTCACGATGTACAGTACTTTCTTTCTCTCAAGCTTCTCCTTCTCTCTCCAAGAATCCTCTCTCACAATTATTCTCACAATAATCATTAATTCTTACAATCCCCTTCTTCTAACCCTAGCTTTCATGCTTATATAGGCATATACAAACTTAGGGCACTTAGCCATGCAATTACAATCAATAGATCTACTTTAATGCTAAAATTAGATCTAATTCCCGTGAGTTAAATAAAACACTCACACACAGGTAACCGATGTCGGTTAGCCCTAACTGATGTCGGTTCCTCCTTGCTTGACCGATGTCGGTCATAGGTGACCGATGTCGGTCCCTCCATGACCGATGTCAGTTACTGTGCTTTCCTGTAAGTTTAATATAACATGTTAATATGAAATAATTGAGCTCCACAACTCAACAATCTCCCACTTGGAGATAAATTACTACACTATACCTGTACAACGTCATTCTTGGATCCTTTCCTTAGCTTTGTTTCTTCCTCTTCAAGTCTCAAACTCGAAGACCAACAGAAGTGGAGTGTAGCTCCAACTTCTCTTTTGCTAATGGCTTTGTTAGCATATCCGCAGGGTTTTCACTTGTATGAATCTTCTCCAGTTTCAGTTGCCCATCCTCCAATACCTGCCGTATGAAGTGATACCTCAACAGAATGTGTTTCGTTCTAAAATGAAACAATGAGTTCTTTGCCAAATGAATTGCACTCTGACTTTCACTAAACAATTTACACCATATTGCTCCTTTCCCAACTCTTCCATGAACCTGCTCATTCATATCATCTCTTTTCTAGCCTCTATGTAGCTGCAACATACTCTGCCTTTGTAGTAGACAAAGCCACAACCTTCTGCAATCTCAAAATCTAGCTAATTGTTGTCCCACCTACTGTGAAAATATATCCAGTAGTGCTCCTTCTACCATCCAGATCTCCAGCCATATCTAAATCAACATAGCCACATAAAGAAATATCTGAACCTCCATAGCATAACTGCATGCTAGATGTCCCTCTCAAATACCTGAGAATCCATTGGATTGTCTTTACCTGGATTAGCCATAAATCTACTCACAACTCCCACTGCTTGTGCAATGTCTAGTCTGGTACAAACCATAACATACATGAGACTCCCAATTGCTGAAGCATATGGTACTCATGTCATGTATTTGACCTCCTCATGTGATGAAGGACACTGATCTTTTCTCAATTTGAAGTGTCCAACCATAGGTGTACTTACAGGTTTTGAATCTTGCATGTTAAACCTTTCCAACACCTTATTGATATAAGCCTCCTGAGACAAATACAATTTCTTGTTCTTCTTGTCTCTATGTATTTGCATGCCAAGGATTCTTTTTGTAACTCCTAAATCCTTCATAGCAAATGTGTGAGCTAGCTTTCCCTTAAGCTCACCAATGTCCTACATACTAGATCCTACAATAAGCATATCATCCACATACAGTAACAAAATAATATAGCTCCCATTTTCAAGCTTCTTGAAATAAACACAATGGTCAGATTCACATCTCAAATAACCATGCTCATGCATGAAACTATCAAACCTCATGTACCATTGCCTTGGAGCTTGTTTGAGCCCATATAGAGCTCTTTTTCAACCTACACACTAATTTCTCCTTACCCTTGACTTCATACCCAAGCGGCTGCTGCATATAAATCTCTTCATCCAAATCACCATGAAGGAAAGTCGTCTTCACATCTAGTTTCTCTAAATGCAAATCATGTACTGCAACTAAACTCAATACAGTATGTATGGAAGTCATTTTAACAACAGGAGAAAATATTTCACCAAAGTCAATACCTGCTTTCTGTGCAAATCCCTTTACTACAAGCCTTGCCTTGTATCTTTTCTGTCCACCCTCTTCTTCCTTGATCTTGTAAACCCATTTGTTCTGCAATGTCCTCTTACCTGCTGGCAACTTAACCAAATCCCAAGTCTGGTTTTGTTCCAAGGAGTCCATCTCCTCATCCATGTCATGCTCCCACTACATGTGGGTCTTATCCTGCATTGCTTCTTCAAAACTTTATGGTTCACCATTATCAGTCAATAATAAATAAGATAGAGAAGGTGTAAATATTTCTGGAGGTTTACTTACCCTTTATGACCTTCTCACAAAAGTTTGGGGTACCGGAGGCTCATTCTGGACCTCCTGGACATTTGTTTCCAATTCTGACAGTGACCGACGCCTGGTCACCTATAACTGACATTGGTTCTCTAACCGATGCCAGTTTGGCTCTTCTGTAACCGATACCGGTTCAGCTGACTGATGTCGGTTAGGGTTCAACCGACGTCGGTTACTGTGTAACCCTGTCGATATTATTTTTAAGTCTGAGAGTTCATTTTCATTCACAAATTTCTCAACTGGTTCATCCTTGGGTACCAAAATTTGATCCCTGTACATTCTCTTTTCATTCCATTCAATGTCACGACTCCTAATAATTTTAGAATTCTCTAAATCCCAAAAATGGAATCCGAAATCACCAGATCCATAACCAATGAAAGTGCATCTCTTGGATTTTGCATCCAATTTTTTCCTATTTTCCTTATCAATATGCACAAAAGCTTCTGAACCAAAAACTTTAAGAAAAGAAAGATCTACCTCTTTTTGGTCCAAGCTTCCTCTGGTATTCCTCCATCTAGTGAACTTGAAGGCCCACGATTAATCAAATAAACTGTTGTATCAACTGCTTCTGCCCAAAACTGCAAGGGCAATCCAACATGTATCCTCATACTTCTAGCATGTTCCATGATTTTCATGTTCATTCTTTCTGCAACACCATTCTCTTATGGTGTTCTTGGAACCGTCCTTTCTCTACGTATTCCATTCACTGAACAATAATCATTGAAAACCTTACTACAATATTCACCACCATTGTCAGATCTAAGGCACTTTAACTTTGAATTTGATTCATTCTCAACAAGGGCTTTCCATCTTTTAAAAGTCTCAAAAACATCATATTTATTTTTAATGCAATAAACCCATACCTTTCTTGTAGCATCATCAATGAAAGTAACATAATACTGGGATCCTCCATGAGAAGCTACCTGAGCTGGTCCCCACACATCTGAGTGTACAAGCTCCAATTTTTGTTCCTTCTTAGTTGCCCCAACTTTGAGAAATCTCACTCTCTTTTGCTTTCCAAAGATACAATGCTCACAGAAATCAAGATCTAAATCTTTCAAATATGATAACTTACCCTTAGCCTTTAAGATCTGCATTCCTTTTGACTCATATGGCCCAACCGATTATGCCACATGCATGCATTTGAATCTGAAGTAGATAACATAGAAAAAGAATCAATAACACAGGTAGATAAATATAATGTTCCTACCTTCTTACCTCTTGCCACAACAAAATCACCCTTGGTGACTTTCCAAGAGTCTGTTGTGAATGTAACCATGCAACCAGCTTCACCTAGTTTCCCTGCAGAAATAAGATTCCTCTTGAGGCTTGGCACATGCCTCACATCTTTCAATACCCATGTATTTCCATTCTGCAATTTTAGATGAACTTCCCCTTTACCAGTAATATTGCAAGGTTCATCATCACCCAAATAAACATGCCCAAAATTTCCCTGGACATAATTTCTAAAATAACCCTTATTAGGGGTTGCATGGAAAGAAGCTCCTGAATCTAAAACCCATGATTCTATTCTATTATCCAAAGAAAGAATAAGAGCATCTTGCATTACCTCTGCTGCAATATTTTCCTCTTTATTTGACTCTTTACCTTTGTCTGGGTGTTGGTTCTCTTTATCCTTTGACCAACAATCTTTCTTTGCATGTCCTTTCTTTCCACATTTCCAACAAGTAATTCCCTTACCTCTGGATTTAGATCTACCATCCCTTGACTTTGATTTCCCATTATTCTTACTCTTGGATCTCTCCTTCTACCTA
This sequence comes from Taxus chinensis, assembly GCA_019776745.2. Lineage (NCBI taxonomy): Eukaryota > Viridiplantae > Streptophyta > Pinopsida > Cupressales > Taxaceae > Taxus > Taxus chinensis. The sequence continues at coordinate 141,680,759 of CM034157.1, forward strand.
CCTCTACTTTCTACATTCAAAGCATTCCATATGATGATTCCTCTGTACTTTTCCTACGAATTTCTTCATTCAAGATTATACTAACCACATCATCAAACTTCAAAATATTATTAGCATATGTTGTATTACTAACAACCATTACCAAGTTATCTCAACTATCAGGCAAAGAACATAAGAATAAAAGTGCTTTCACTTCATCATCAAATGGAATATCAACCGATTTTAACTGATTTACAATAGATCAAAAATCATTCAAATGACTAGATGCAGATCCACCTTCATGCATCTTAGAACTAAATAGTTTCTTCATCAAATAAAATTTATTTGAAGCACTAGGTTTTTCATATAAATTAGCAAGAGATTTCATTAACTCTACCATAAAAGTCGCTTCTGTAATATTGGAAGCCAGATGCTGTCCAGGCTTAATCTTATAGATCTTAAAGCCTTTCTGTCAAGAATCTTCCATTCTTCATCAGTCATCTTCATAGGTCTAGACTTTTCATCCAACGGTAAGTACAAATCTCTTTGATACAGATAATCCTCAATTTGCATCTTCCATAATTGATAATTTCGGTCGTCAAACTTCTCTACCTTGTATTTGTTTTCTTCTGCCATTGTTGTAGCTCCCACTCAATCAGAAAACCCTCTGTGAGTAAATCTGTCAACACACAAAACCCTCAAACAAATCTCTGATACCAGTTGTTGGGGTTAGCACAAGGTTGTATAGATAATATATCAGATCTAAGCATACATGCAATAAAAGTGGATATTCTACCAGAAGAAATATACAAAACAAGAGATATAAATCAACACCAGATTTAACGTGGTTCACCTAGTGTGGGCTACATCCACCAAGAAACAAGTCAATCTATTATCCAAAGCTTTCAGAAGATATATAAGAAGATATACAATCTTCCACACCTCTCAGATGTATAATACTTTATTTCTCTCAAGCTTCTCCTTCTCCAAGAATTCTCTCTCACAATTATTCTCACAATAATCATCAATTCTTACAATCCTTTTCTTCTAAACCCTATCTTTCATACTTATATAGGCATATACAAACTTAGGGCACTTAGCCATGTAATTACAATCAATAGATCTACTTTAATGCTAAAATTAGATCTAATTCCCATGAGTTAAATAAAACACCCACGCACAGGTAACCGACGTCGGTTAGCCCTAACTGATGTTGGTTCCTCCTTGCCTGATAGATGCCGGTCATAGGTGACCGATGTCGGTCCCTCCATAACTAATGTCGGTTACTGTGCTTTCCAGCAAGTTTAATACTTACACAATTGCACTTTGCATTACCTATGCATAGTCAGATACTAAAGTATGTCATTAATAAATTTCTATGTAAGAACATCTTGCATCGTTATACTTCATAGTAATTCATTGCATTATGAATAAATCTAAGATGTTGATATCCACTTATGGAACTTTTCCACATGAAATTTAATGATGATCTATTTCTAATTTTGATGTGGTACTTCATTTAGCTAGTCCTATCGAGGCTACCTGGGAACCTTATTGGTCTATATTTCCTACTCTCACACAAAATGCATCCCTTGTGTGGATGTATGTGTCATCATACACTACATGTTATTCTGTACTATCAGGATTGAATTTCTGGTTAATATGAACTAGGGGTCTCTTGAGGAAAAGGAGTATGATCCATATTTTTATGACATCCTTCAACGAATTAGTTTCACAAAATACCCTATTCTCAAGAGTTTTCAAAAGAGGTAGATGAACTATACCTTTGTTACTTTTAGGTTATCTAATACACTTATTGAAATAATACACGCCATTTAGCTTAAGGGCTACCGGATTTAGAGTTATCAGGTGTGCTAGAATAATCTTCCACTAATGTCTTGTTCTAATCTAATGTTTGTTTAGAATAATTCAAATTTGCACCCCCATGTGGACTGACAACAATTTCTCCTCAAAAGGTAGGGGGAAAAGGGCTTGGAATGGTGGTAGACTGGATTGGTGTGTCGTTTTGTAGCCGGGGAGGGGTCTAACACTTTCCTTGGGATCAAGCCTTGGGATGATTGAGGGGCACGTACAAAGGAGATGGCCTTTTCCTGCTACTTTTGGTCCTGCCTTGAACTAGGGTGAGAGGACCCAAGGTGTAACCTGAAATGCAGAGGGGGAGATGGAGTCTTTGTTCCCTCAATTTCTTCTCAAATGGTGGGTCAATCTGGGATAAACATGGCCAATGGACACAACACTCACTCTCACGAGTTGTCACAAAAGATGTTGTGTATGTTTACTTTTCCAGACACAGGTTACTAAAGATAGCTAAGTTCAATTGCTCTTGCATTCTCTTAGTAATGAAATTAAGGCTAAAAGACACCTTCAGTGATGTTTAGAGCAATAAGGTAGTGAAATAGAACAAATGACATGTTTTAATAATGGGGGGAATGGGGTCAATTATGGAAATTGTGACTTCACAAGAGGGGGAATTATAGGCAAAGAAGTTCATTGTGACATAACATTTAACACTTAGAGTATCCTGCAATCATGGAAAGTGCATAAAACTGGATCAAGTAGTGACAATCTCTACTAAGAACTATTTGCATTCATTGAAGCTCAATAGATGCAAAGTTTTCAGTACAATCTCTAAAATATATAACACAAGATATTGTGCAAGCATTCTAATAAAGTATTTACTACTTCATCCCTCATATGCCTAAGATACACTCAAAGGCTTACAAAAATCTATCAGTACAAAATGTTTATGACAAGGATTTTACAATTTGGTCCAATATTGTAGAGGGAAATCTCACAACACAATATCAAACTTAATGACCAAAGCACAAACATCAAGGATAAATCTAGTGTATGACAAAGAGAAACAATAAACACAAGACTGCAACAAAAAAAACACTCATTAATCAAACAATTCCAACATAAAACCCATAAGACAAAATTAAACTCAAAAGTGGACATACTTTATTCAGTTCTTGAATTTCATAACAATGGAACATCAAATGAATGCTCTCAAAGTTTATCAATGGTTGTACACTTGCAACCACCTTGACACAGAAGTTTGGGAAACTAAGATCAATATGCATTTCACAAGGGAAACATACATTATTCAGAATTATATCTCTAACCTTTTCAGAATTTGAAAGACTAAGCCCCTTTGATCTGAATACCAAAACTAACTCCCTTAATTATGAGGACAAAACCTCATATTTATACAATTTGATGTCTTCTTACAACCCAATTTTCCCCCCAAAAACTTCAACGAACCATCCAAGAAAGATGCGGCAAACGAGCTCCATTTTTAAAAAATATTTTGCAACTATGAAGATACCTTTTTCATTCCTTAATTTGATTCTGCTTCTAGATGTTGACATGGATGTATGTGGGATTTTTACTTTTTTTTTTAATCCTTTTTTTTCCTATCCATGTTGTCACCATCATTCATGCGCCCAGTCACAAACCATCTATTCCCTCATGTCGTTATCTTTAACTGATTTGACACTTGCCCTTTTGGGGAATATGCTTTGGGAAATGGAATAATCATTGATACTCCCTCGTATTTGATGCCTCCTCTATGTGAATTGTCGCTTCAAGCTGAAAATCACCTTTTGGAAGATATCATTGTTCTCCTTTTCTCAGACCCGTGTGAGTATTCAGAATTGATTTCACATTCATTCCTGAAATGATACCTCACACAATTACTCCAAAACTTCATCCTCTTATAAATTCTTATTGTTCTCTCATAAGATTCATTTTCCTTCAAGCATTTTGAGTGAAAAGAAAGTTTGTGTTCATCCTTCTCAAGCAATGGCGGATGCAGAATTAGGAACCAGTTTGAAGGAACTTTCTTCAAAGACTTTGCACTCAATTTTCGACCTTTCTGGCCCAAATGAGGCTTTTGTGAGAATGCTCTTTGAGATTGAAGATCAGGTGGAGACTGATGGACCATTAACACCTCGTGTAGTTTGGGTAGCACTGATACGAAGGCTTGTCAAGATGACTCCTTTCTTTTCTATTTTTCAGGTTATGTATTATCATTTGTTCCGTGCAGAGGATCAGAAAACTCCTAAATTATTGAAGAAGTTTTGGCTCCGTTGTCGGCCTGCCATTAATAAGAACATCATTGACATATCTCCGTTATTCTTCAATGAGGAATTGGTGGAGAAAGAAATTCCTACCGATGCCTATGTAGTGTTTGTTGATGATCCTGTGGAAGACATATCATCAATTTCCTATAAAATAGCTGTGATGGAGCAAAGACTTGCATGTCTTGAGAAAGCACCTATGAAATCTTCTTCTGGGAAGGCCCCTGAAGTGTCGCCGCCTTCCTTGAGGAGACGCAGATGGGGATTACCTAATCCAACATGTGCAAGCCAGCCAATTTTTTGTGGATGAACCTGAATCTTCCCCATGGCACCAACTGTTGTTCCTGGGTCATCTTCAACCTCAAAAACTGATACCTGATGGGGTACTAAGGCCTACCTTAAAGGTGGGTCTAACCTTCTTGAATGGGTCTCCTCTTATAGGAGAAAATTGGAATTGATCAAAATCTTGGAAGGTCCTAAAGCAAACATTACAAAACTCATGGAAATGGGCATGTCTCGTGACCTTGCAGGGGACATCCAGTATGTTTATGGGGCTCAAGACCGCAAAGAATTTGAGTTTAGGAAGAAGAATCTGTTGAATCGGATTCTTGCCTTTGCAGAGGAATGTGTAACCATCAATTGACACTGTACCTCTTTTGCAAGAACCTCCCTTTTTGTATATGCATACTATAAGTTATGTGAATTTCAAGGGTTTGGGCCCCTATAGAATCCCCATTTTGTTCCTACTATATACATATATGCTTCTCTTTTATTTCATTTGTTAACTCAACAATTAATTCTCATAACTGAATTTACCTTTGGATAGCATAACAATTGTCTTTGAATTCATGTTGTATGATTTGGACACTTGCGGTAAAGATACTGATGGAAGATGTTCTTCTTTTGAGTGTCTCCTGCGGCTTTTCAGAATCCGTGGAGTGCTAACCCTTGTGATAAACCATTTCCGGACTTTTACTTCATTTTCCTTTACCCGTGGACTTTCAATTATTTTTTGATGTTTTGTGGCCTTTTGGCAGATTTTTGAGTGTCTCGTGGCTATTTTGGAATCCGCAGAGTATTGACTTCCTTGACAAACCCGTAGAACATTAAACCAGTGTGTCACAGTTTTTTCATACAATCACATTCCCTTATTTCTTGCAACCAGTCATCTACAAAATCCTCTCTTGTTTTCATCTTGCGTGAAAAGGTCCATTTGAATGATTAACAGTAATTCTAGAATTCCGCCTTGATCATGATTTGATTTTTTACCCTTTTATAGTTTGGAGCAACTCGCGGGACATTAAGTTCTTCATTCTATGGATTACCAAGTTGATGCATTGTGGCTTCCTTAGAATTGGATAGTTATGTCCATCCTTTAATTTGTTGATTTTCATGGGAAGGGATGATCATGGAGATTCAAAAAACTCTAGTGAAAAACCCATATGCAATTTTGGGTCCTTAGATGGTATGGGGTACTTTTTGGAAAACTCAACTAGGCAGGGCTCAAAATGAGCACCAACAATGGCTCCTGCTCGGGGATGGGCACCCCCTGTGGGTGCCACAAGAACATAAATCATACCAGATGCCTAATCCATTGGGTAAGGAGTCAATGAGACCAAATACAGAGGGCTGACTGAAAAGATGTATTACATTTAAACCAGAATACTGCCATGTTATGAAACTTGGTCACTGTAGACCAGAGCACAAAAAGGGAAACATCAACACAAAAAAAGGAAAAATAATACAACTATACATTGTACAATGATTATACCTGATACCTTGGCTTAATCCAAGAAATGTTTGAGGTGCCTTCCATTGACAGGAAACTCCAACAAATGTCCTTCTAAGTCCTTCAGAAAGAAAGTATGTTCCCCAATTCTGATATCAATAGAATAGGGCCCCATCCAAAGGGCATCAAAACTTTCCATGTTTTCCTTTATCTTCATGTCTACTATCCCATAACAAGACTAAGTCTCCAACATTAAAAGCTCTTGGGTGACCTTCTTGTCAAATATTTTCTTCAGTTTTTCTCTGAATTTAACATGTTTTTAGTGGGACTCTCTTCTAACTTCATCTAATTCCATGATTTGATTTATCCTTTCCTCATATGGACTTACTTCTCCTCCATCTTCAAATTGTTGCATAAAATGATATGAGGAAAGTTGTAAGTGCAGGGGAAAAAGGGCTTGAACTCCATAAACCAACTCAAAAGGGATTTTTCCTATAGACCTCTTGGTAGTAACTTTGTCTACCCATAATGCAAACTTGAGTTGCTCACCCCATTTCTTTTTATTAGTCTCTAGAGTTCTTTTGAGGATCTTTAGAATATTCTTATTACTTGATTTTGATTGGCCATTTCCTTGAGGGTTATAATTTGATGCATAGGCCAAATTTATACCATATTATTTACACATAGCTAACAATGGTTTAGCTCTGAAGCTCATGGCATTGTCAACAACTATCTTGGAAGACACACCAAATCTACAGATTATGTTATTCAGGATAAAATCCATGACTATCTGATGAGTTACTTTTCTGGTGGGAATGGCTTTAACCCATTTGGTGAAGTAGTCAGTGACCACCAATATCCACCTATGACCAGCACTTGAAGGGTCTGAGATTTCACCAATAAATTCCAAGCCCCATTGTTTAAATGGAGCTTCTACTGACACAGGCTGCAAAGGTAGGGCCCCAGAAGCTTTCAGTCTTCCAGAAAATATTTGACAACTTTCACATCTCTGAACCAGCAAAACAACATCTTTAAATATTGAATGCCACCAATATCCTGCCCTTAAAATCTTGTGAGCAGTAACTCTTCCATAAAAATGGTCTCCAAACACTACCCCATGAAATTATGTAATTATTTTGGGGGTATCCTCTTCAGTGATACATCTAAGTAAAACTCCTTCTAGATTCTTCCAAGCTAATCCATGATCAGTCAAGATATACTTTTAAGAAACTAGCTTAAGTGTCCTCCTTTGATTCTTATCTAGGTGCTTAGGACAATTCAAGTTCATCAAATAATAAACTATATCTTCTTCAATGAATAAGTCTTGTCCTCGTCCCCAACCCCTTGGAGTTAGGGCAATAAAAGAGGTCTCAATGTCAAAATCATCCCTTGTTGGCCTCCTATTCACTAGAGTTGCAAGCGCATTAATGTTCCTATTTTCTTCTTCTTTTTTATCTACATAAACTACAAGGTAAGAAATCGACTCTTTGAGCCTCAAGTGGTGCTTATGTGCACAATGCCACTTAATTCACTAATATTTATGCAATGTGAAATTTAAGGTGATAAACACTTCCACTCATCTTCATCCCACAATAAATGCATACAACACAATTTTTCTCTTCTCATTCACAATGATTCTAAGAAGGGCCTTGTGACTTTAGGCTTACTACAACTAGTTTAACCTAAACCGAATATCGTTGTCAATTTAAAAAACAAAACAATTCTATTTTATTTTTACAAGTCTAAGAGAAATCAAATTGCATGAGAACATTAGGAATAATATTAAATTTAGTCAAAAGAATACAAATATTAAATATTGCCAAGTAACTTCTAATGCAGACAATTTGTGGCGCATGCAGATGTAATCATGTAAGTTTGTTGGGTGCAAACAATTACAAAGTGTTACTAACCTAACTAAACACTAGCGAGATTGTTCTTCTTTTACTATTCAATTAAAAGGTTCACGACTTACAAGTAAACTAAAGATCATTTCTACATCTCAACAAATATAGTTCAATATTTCTCATATTTAAGATCCACCTCTACCCAACTTATACCAGGCAAAAAACTTACAAATACATATAGTATAAGCCTAGATATATTGAAGAAAATTTTTATTTTCCTGGTACTTTGAGGGAATCTATAGCCCACAAAAAGATATTGCAATACATCATCACAAGATACAAAATTATCAATGCACAGAAAGAAAGCTATAGGGAAGATCCCAACTAAACTTGGGGATAGGGTTTACAGAGCAACTTTATGCAAATACATCGTAAGCCCTAAAAACTTTTCTTTCGCACTATATTGAAGAAAGAATTACAGGAAAGGTAATTTATGTTTTGTTCCTAAACAAGATGAAATTTGTTTGGGAGCTATAAGAAGAGGTTTAAATATGGCTATTTCACTATGTTATGAAATTCGTTTGGGAGCTATAGATTCCTAATGGACTACAAATATCCAATGATGATGGATAAGAAAGTGTTGGTCGAAACATTGATTCTATTATTTTCTCCAAGCAGATTTTTCCCAAAGCTTCGTTTATTATACATTATCAAGTATCAAATGTGGTTATCAACTTAATATGGAGCTCCTCAAGGAGCTCCATCTCTTTAACAAAAAAAGGTTATGGAGCAATGTTGACTTCCCAAACACTTAAAGAGTCTTAGACAAATAATGATTCATGAACAATGAAAATAAATTAAAATGATTGTGGTTTTGTAACCTGTTACTCTTGTAGGCTGTGCCGTATCGTATTCGTTGAAGACAAAGCTTGATCTTTGAAACCCTAGGTGGTCCCTAGCAAACTAAAAACCCTACCCGACTCAAAACCCTAGCAAGCCAAAATGCAAAGAGAAAAATTATTTAAAAAATGTTGAAAATTAACCTTTTTTCATTTTAGGTGTTTTATGTTGTTCACTAACAATTTTTTAAGATTTAGTGACAAATTTTTGGCAAGTAATGACAAAATGATTTGCTGAAAATCAGCAATTACTAGACATACCAAATTTTGAAAAAATAAATCATTTCATGGTTGTATCGCAATTTATCGCCAATTTTTGAATCGGAGCTCAAGATCATGGAGTAACCTTCTACCCACAAGTCTTGCCACCCTCTATCACAAGCTATAGTATTTCCTCTTAGTGTATGTGCTTATATGGATTGCGCATCAAAATTCATTATCACAAATGCTCACAAAAATATCGACCGCCAGCCAAGCCCAAGCCACAGTTACATTTGTTATCCAATAAAAATTATTATTGGTACATTTGGGTGGCGGCCCTTGCCATATAAGGTTGGGCAAGGTCTGCCTATGTTGATATTTTTTAAGTATAAGATCATATTGAATAAATCCATGATTCAGCAGGTTATAGTCATGTAAGAAAAAAATTTGAAGTCTTGACTGAAATTATATATCAAGGTTTAAAGTTTGGAATATCCATGGAATGTGATAAACCATGATATTACATCGTCCATCTTGCAAAACTGAACTTGCAATAATGCACATATCCCTTTATTTGGCCCTTATGTGGTGATTGATGACGAAGTTGGCACTTCTGCTCCAGACTTCAATGAATATTAGATTCAGAATTGGCCTCTAGCTTGTTACCATCCCTCAAGGTAGTTTCATTGAGGGCCTTTCCCATTACATGGTTATTTGTATTTCTGGTTGTGGTTTTATATTGCTTTATCTTTTCTGCATTGTGTCTGCTTAACTGATTTTTCGTTCACCCTTCTAGTTTGAGTCTTTAAATGTTTTAATATTAGTTACCTTTTAAGCTCTTGCAGTTCGTTTTAACACCCCTAATTGCTATTGTAACTTGTAATTTGGTTCTTCTTTCCCTTTGTCACAGTGCCATTTGCAACCTATTCAAGTATGATTTAACATGTATCATCTACATGGTTATCAATCATTAATATGTACCATATTTGAAAAGTTTCCCTGCTTACACAGAAAATAACTATCATTTGGCATGTGTTTTTGAGGCAAAAAGCATACACAAATCATTGGATGCGAGTAGACTGCCAGTAGTACAAAGTAAAAGTATCTCCATGAAGCCACAGCCATGATTAAATCCTGCAATGAAAGAGCACAACATGAAACCAGAAACAGGACAACAGAAATGGATCATAAAGACATTGAACTTATAAAATGATAAATCAGAAATAAAGTCGGCATTTGTTGATGCAATCCATAATTAATTCTGATGTCCTGATTTTGTTTAGTTTCAACAGATTGCAAGGGCATAAGAAACAGTGAATAAAACTGAAACCATCCAATAATGCATTCTAATATTAGCAGAAAAATGACTGGAACCAAGAAGAAAGGTCATGTGCAGAGAGTTTAAGAAAGCACCCAAACATAGGCATAGGCAAAAAGTTCATATTCTGCATGATACACACAAAATTGAAGCAATAGTTAGGGAGAGAGATTGCTATACGATACACAATAAAAATTCTTTCTTGCATGATAAGTACAAGAGATAGGCATAGACTTACCGATAAGCTTACAGAGAGTTTAAGAAAGCAGCCAAATATAGGCATAAGCAAAAAGCTCTTATTCTGCATGATACGCACAAAATTGAAGTAATACTTACTGCTGTATCATGCACAATATAAATTCTTTCTTGCGTGACAAGTAGAAGTGATAGGCATAGAATTACTGATAAGCTTACAGAGAGTTTAAGAAAGTATCCTAAAATCAATGCACTTCTCAAATCTTGCAACATGGTGTAAATTGCTACAGCTTAACTGAATGATACTAAAATTACTCTTGGTAGCATGCATCCAAACTACAAACTCATGAACCAGTTGTAGAAGGCACATTTTTATGGCTTGCAAATGAAAGGTATATATTCCAGGCAAGAGCAATAAAATTGGCTGCAAGAACCTGCTCAAAACAAAAATAATATTCAACATCGGCGATGAATGGTGAGAAACACATATTATGTTGGTTGGACATATACCTGTAACCTCCTAAACAACATCAAAAGTGAATATAAAACTGTAAATAGTAGAGTATTTCTGGAATCAAAACAAATATAAACAGAAAACCTGAAATTGCTGTGGAACAACCAGGAAGTTCAGGAACTGAAAAGGTATCCACAGTTTCCAGTTTGCCACTACTGATGCAAACCAATCCTATTATTCAAAAAGCACTCTGTGGTTACCATAAGATGTATTAACAAGTTCAAACAGAACATGGAGCTTTTTTGTGTAGCATCTATTATTCTATGGATTATCAAGGAGCCCAATAAAGAAGGAAGTTACCTGTCGGAGCTTGGGGAGTATTTCTGACGAGCGTCCCTCCAAAGTCAGCAGTGAAGAGAAAAATATGCCGATAAAGATAGGAGAAAACAAAAACTATACATAAAGCCACCAAAGAATTTCTTAATGAGCAGGGATGGCCTTGGATACAAAGAAACTGTTATAAATGCTTCTAAACTGAGAATATTTAGCCTGTGTTGTATGCCATAAAGTCAGACGAACATACAAAAAAAAAATTAGAAAGCCTATTACAACCATTAAGCATGTTTACCTGGTCAAGCAAAAGTCGTAAGCCTGCCCTAGAAGCTCCAGTTCCTGATACTAGTTTGCTTAATGAAAGGTACCTATGTTATAAATTCCCAGACAAATACAGTAAAATTAATTTCTACATCTTCTTGTCTAGCAATTCTTATATAATCTATCCTTAATTATCTCCACTTTCATGCAACTACCCCACTAAAGATATCACTTGGCAAAACTGCAAATACAAGACCGAAACTGAAGAGTTCAATAACATCAAAATGCCGAAAGCAACAGAAAACCTTTAGAACATCTTACCATATAAATAATGCATAGAGTATTCAAGAATCAATATCATGAAGCACTATAAGATGCATGCTTCAAAACAAATCACAAGAAAAACAAACTACGGCCACTATAACCCACTGAGAAATGTAAAAGGAGACGAAAACAAAACTATATTAAAATACAGTATAACTAACAAAAGACATGCTCTGCATAAATGATGATTCCATTGAAAATCTGCTGACAGTTTTTTATGTAAGATCTTTTGGCACAGCATGTTCAATATGTGAAGAGGTTTTGTTATGTAATTTTTGTTTAGTGTTAATGACAGCTTTACTTGCTTTTGCAGTGTTAAATAAAAACTAATATACACCAAACTCCTTAACATGTGATTTATAATTACTAAAGATAATAAATTTATCATGCATATCCGAAGAATGTGTTAGCATGTTGTATTGAAGTCTTTAATTTTATTCTTATGCCCTTATGAAAGCTGATGTATTTACAAATTGCAGCCTACGGTCAAATCTGCAAATGTGGTAGAAAACTGCTTCCCACAACTTTTTATTACACATCCTCTGATAGGCTAAGAAATCACAACTTGAGTTATGTGTGTGTGTGTGTGTGTGTGTGTGTGTGTGTATTATGCAAACAATGTTGATTGTAAAAATAGGTCATGAACCGGTCATTCTGGGGAAGAAATCACCTCCAAAGTTTCACTGAGAAAAAATTGGGTCACAGTCCACAAACAAACAGAAACAGAGGCAGAAAAGAAAAGAAAATCTAATGATAATGTTGCAGTAAGGTGGAAAGTTCCTCCCAAGACTTCCAACAGCCCTCCAGGCAAACAACACTGGAAAATGAACGAGGAATCAAAGAACCCTCTGAAGTGGCTGAGTTAGAACACTGAAGAAAATTTGCCCCCACTGACATAGATCTCTACTGCTGCATTGTAACCAAAGTAGTGGCTTAGCAAAAAAAAGAATTGCAGGTTCTAATGAAACCTGTCCCACTTATTCCCAACTGGCCTGATCTTTATATCACCCTTTTCAAAGAAGCCTACTCCTGAAGCATCTAGCCAACTTATGTGGGATCCAATCAGCTTCCAAAGCATCCAATTGACGTCCAAAGAACTGCCAAGTGTCTAAAGTTAGATTGAAGACACCCTGAGAGCTCTTATGTTCAAAATTCAGTTTCCAGTTTTGTATTTTATTTTAAGAAATGTGGCCCTGGGATCAGAAGTACGCACTTCTAATTCAATCTTCGTAATATCCTCAGTGAAATACCCTTCTATCCAGATACTTATTAAAAATTCTTGTCCGGTAACATTGCTGTTGAAATTGATACTGTAGGAATGTCGCATTGTTATGTATAGTGTAAATCTGTTGTTTATCATAAAGATTGATAAATCAAGTTATGTACAGTGTAAAACTGTTGTTTATCATAGAGATTGATAAATGAGCTGAATTGCCTGAAAGATTGGGATATTAGCAACACATTTGTACGAATACGGACACAAGATTGTTCCATAGACATATGTTAATCGTAAGACTAAATCATGGGCGAAACTAACTCAAGCAATAGACTAGTTTAGTCCTTAATATTCATTTGGATAGCATTTTAACGCAAACATATCCTCGATTTGGCTAGGGTCATATAACGGTATGCAAGATTAGCTTCAGTTCCATGTTGGCAACTAGTAGATCAGTTAAACCTTATGATGGCCAGTACAGACCATTTACTACAGGCCACCAAAACTTGGGTAAAGCATATGTGTCAATGTATGAGATAGGTAGAATACAAATTGTAGCATTGATGATAAAGTTAAAAAATGTAAAGGTTCGTTTTATATCACAACCAAGCCAGAAGCCAATTTTGCATATGAGACCCACCTGACAAAGCCTACACGGGGATTTCTTTCCATTTACCTTAAAACTATTGAACAATGAAAACAGGGGAAATAGAAGACAACTAATGACATCAACAATTATAGCTCAAATTTCAGATTTATCAGTTTTTCATGTCAAATACATCCAAATGTTTTCAGCAGTGCACTCGGTATCACAATCTACCGTCTAGAATGCCCCTCCATGTAGCCAGGATCTACTTGCATGACATCAACCCAAAATGGTTGTGGATGAAACCCAAGTTCTCTGCTCTCCATGATGTCAAATGTTTCTGTTCACATGAATGAAACCGCGTGCTCCAATTGCTCATAAACAAGGAAATCGCCCTATAAAAAACATTAAGTGTTCATCAATATGAGGGATCCCTCATATCTACTCGTGATATTTGAGGCCCTTTCTATCTGGAATTGTTTTAATCCGCTTGCACAATTGTTTCAACCCACTTGCACATGACATCTACTATGACCACACCTTCATTATGATAAATTTCACCTCAAACTAAAAAGTGTCATCAAATTTTGGATCTCCATGTTGGACTTTCCAAATGACAGCTTCAAGTTACTCCAAATTTCACTAATAAGCATGGTGGCAAAAAAACTCCATATTGAATCACATTTTCTCTTTTTCATTGTCCGTAAGTATTAAAACCTCTTTTTTTTTGGAGTTGGTCAACCATGACCCACTCTCCATGTAACCTTTGATGACCCTAAATCAAAATTCCTATATTAATAAAGCTCTACATGCTTTGGGATATTTACTAGAAAAGAATTTGTCATTTTTCTCGTGTTTTCCCCATAATCTTTTGCTCGAACGTATTTCACGTGTTTTGGACTTTTCATATTACGTTATAGATAAACATGGCTACTATGTTAAAACTTAATACCATGTTTCTTAGTAGACAATGCACCTCCACAAACCTCTTAAGTAAAATATGAAAACTAGTGTAACCATTTTGGCGAAATTTAGGAACTCTGCCTATTAATAGTCAGTGGATACATAGCTCGTGTTTGATGGTGGTTGCATATGAACGACTAAATCTTCTGCCCACATATCATGTAAGGAGCAATTAAGTCAGAATTTTAAATATCCTTCAATGAATCCTTCTACATGACATGAAGTCCAAAAAATAGGCACATATATATCTTGGACAAAAGCAAGTTTGCAGTTTTACAAATAAGAGTTTCATCTGTAACAACCTACACAATATTAGAGAGCCTAACATCCTCTCTTGCTTTAAAAAATATTCTGGCCTTGAGAATGCAGTCATTACACCTCAATAAATAGTCTTGAACATAGTAGCCAAGTTTGTTACTAAAACAAACAGAGAGAAAAAAACATAAAATATGTTCAATTGAAAAGGGGAAAAACCAAGAAAACAACGGATTTTTTTCAAGTAAATATTCCAAAACATGTAGTTTGTAAATAAATTCCTTTATATAGATTTTCCTATTTAGGGAAATTAAGTTCAGAGAGAGTGGGTCATCTATTTAAATTTTAGGGGAATTAAAAGGAAAATAAGATCACAGAGAGAGGGTCAACATTGAACCCCTCCAAAACAATGAACATTTATTCCCACAGGCCAAAAATTGAGAAAACATGGTTTTTTTCTATTTGGTGTTTTTTGGCACTATTGTCTAGAAGGACAAGAAACATCGATGTTGAATAAAGGACACTTCCTAGCATCAGTCCATCTGTATGGTTGTTGTCAAATATGGATGTAAATTGTAATAATGGAAGGAATGTATTTTCTGGATGTTTCATTTGTTGATAAAACCAAATTGGAAGAAAGTTAGATGTCCCTCCAATTCCATTGCCCAAAACTTGACAATTGGAAACCAAATGGAGTTTTTAAGTTCAAAACCAATACCATCCTATTCTTCATCAGAAAGAGTGGGTTCCTTGCATCTTAATTGTCCCCTCATGGTGGGA